>OU015749.1:56438579-56461480 GCA_907169655.1 Acomys percivali | reverse complement strand
GAAGAAGAAGAAGAAGAAGAAGAAGAAGAAGAAGAAGAAGAAGAAGAAGAAGAAGAAGCAGCAGCAGCAGCAGCAGCAGCAGCAGCAGCAGCGGCGGCAGGCAGTCAGTTTGAGGCCAGCCTACAGAGCGTCTACAGAGCGAGTTCTAGGACAGCCAGATTTACACAGAAAAGCCTTTTCTTGAAAAAGAAAAAATCTGACTCCAGAATGAGGATAAAAAGTGTAGTATAGGACTAGAGAGATGGCTCAGAGGTTAAGAGCACTAACTGAGGCCATGCGTGGTGGCGCACGCCTTTAATCCCAGCACTTGGGAGGCAGAGGCAGGCGGATCTCTCTGAGTTCAAGGCCAGCCTGGTTTACAAAGTGAGTCCAGGACAGCTAGGTCTGCAAGGGAAACCCTACCTCGAAAAAACAAAACAAAGCAAAAAACCAAACCAAAACAAAACAAAAAGAGCACTGTCTGCTCTTCCAGAGGTCCTGAGTTCAATTCCCAGCAACACATGGTGGCTCACAACCATCTATAATGAGATCCAGTGCCTTCTTTTGGCCTGTTGGCTCGCATGCAGGCAGAATATTGTATAAATAAATAATAAATAAAAATTTAATATATATATATATATATATATAAATAAAGTGTAGTATAGAAAATACATAAATGCGGCTGGAGAGATGGCTCAGCCTTTAGTGGCTAGGCTCACAACCAAAACTGTAAGAAAATATATAAATGAGTAACAGTCCTTTATCGTCAAGTACTATGTGCTGTGTGTAACTGCATATGCTGGATTTTCACATCTAGTAGCTCAGGTGATGTTGGCATCACCATTTGTTGCACAGCAATGTCATTAAGTTGGCATTTTTCAGAGTTGTTCTACTCTTCCGGGGGCCTCTATCTATGTGGCCCTGACTGAAATGTTATACGCTTGACGAGTGAGCTTCCCTACAGCCAACTGTTCGGGGTGCCACCCACGCTCCTGATTCTCAACTGTCCAGGTTCTATGGAATAAGTGTCAGTCACCCCAAATGTCTGTAAGGTCATGTTTGGGATGGGATTCCAGGAAGTGATTTGGAGAAGATCATCCCAACATGCCTTGGTGCTGGGCATCTCAGGGAAGGAAACCGTGTTGAAAAGCACACTAGCAGACTGAACCGGGAGACTTAGGTGTTTGAGAGGATTTGTTAAAAGTTGAGGTGGGGGAGGGGGTGGAGCTGGGAAGGAGTGCAGGGGAGATGGCTCCGTGAATAAAGTGCCTCTCATGCAAGCCTGGGGACTTGAGTTCAGACCCCCTGAACCCATGTAAAGAGCGGGGTTGCGGGGGGGAGGGGTTGAGTCTAACTCCAGCATGAAGGTAGGAGGCAGTGGGGTGGGATCGGGGTGGGGATGTACAGAATGTACAGAAATGGGCAGATCTCTAGAGCTTTTTTTTTTTTTTTTTAAACAGGGTTTCTCTGTGTAGTCTTGGCTGTCCTAGACTCACTTTGTAGACCAGGCTGGCCTCGAACTCAACAGCGATCCACCTGCCTCTGCCTCCCAAGTGCTGGGATTAAAGGCGTGTGCCACCACGCCTGGCCTCTAGAGCTTTTTGAGAGATGGTATCTCACAAACTAACATGAGTGGGCCAGAGGAAGACACCCATTGTCAACCTCCGGCACACACACACACATGTGTAAGCCTGTCTACATGTACACAAGCACACATGAACATTTCAAGGAGGGATACATTTAAAACTTATTAATTATGTCAAACAATATGCTCCCCCGCCTTGGAACTTTCCTTTCCTTTGAGGTTTTAGTGGGAAAGAGCGAGCCTTGTATTAAAATGGACAAGCTTCATGCTAAGAATTGTACGCAAAGTTGCAAAGGACATTATGTGTATCTAACTCAGTGTGTAGATTATAAAAGGCATTTAGAGCTGTCTCCTAAGCGACTCTTCTTTTATGAGGTGATTACTTAGATCAACTTTTATATATAATCTGTTTGTTTGAAACGTCCCTTTCTTCTTTAGGCTCAAGTGTCTTCTCAGATAAGAGAATAGATGTGGGCAAAGTTCTGGAAGGGTCATTGGGAAGGAAAACAAATCCTGTCATGCAAACAAAGATAACAACTTTGGCTCACTAGTTTACAATGTCAGTGCGTGGCCAGTGCCATGGCCAGATTATGAAGGGAACCCTGAGGGTTATTTTACACCCAGGGATATGGATGCCTTTGCCAACCTCAAATTCCGACAAGGATGAAAACCCAGTAAACAGAAGCGGACTACAGGAGGCCAAGAACCATGCAAGAGTCATTCAGAGAGATAACAAATGTCACAGAAAGACTCCTCTCCTCTGTGAGCAGCAATTCCCAGAGGCGGGCTTAGGCTCATGGCTTGCCTAACGAAGAGGGTACTCTCTGCTTTGTAAAGCCATGGTGGCTTTGAAGCTGCTGAACCGATGGAGGCCAAGACCAAAAGCCACAGCCAGCTGGGCGGGGAGGAAGGAAACCCACCCAAGGCCCCATGTCTGCGGTCAAAAACCCCGTTCTTCTGCTCCCCATCATCCCAGCACAGCCCTAGGCCTTTCACGGAATCAGAATGACCACCTCGTGGCTGCCCAGCGCACTGCAAAGACGCCATCTCCTCGCTTTCCAGCTTCATATTTACTAGGAAACAGCTCCTTCCATCCTAAGACGCTATAGCTGAAGCAATACTGAGGACAGTCAACATACACAAGTGCGGGTGGTTTTTTTTTTTTTTTTAACCATTTCATTTTTCCAGCGAATATGCACCCCAAGATAGATGAGGAAAGAATCTTGCTTATAACATTCAAGACCTAGAATAGATTGCATGTGAAGACGAGTATGAAATGAGTCCTAGTTTAGAGGAGACCACACACACTAAGTCATATGTAAAGTCTAGAGATGCCAAGAAAAATGCCGTAAGCATTCACAAAGCTAAGAGGCAGATTTCAAAGCAGGGAAGATCAATCAAGGCCTTAAAGAACAGTGCTCCCCTATGCTGGGCCACAGAGGCGCACGCCTTTAATCCCAGCACTGGGGAGGCAGAGGCAGGTGCATCTCTGTGAGTGCGAGGCCAGCCTGGTCTACAAAGCATATCCAGGACAGTCAGGGTCATGACACAGAGAAACCCTGTCTTGAAAAACAAAACAAACAAACAAAAATAAAACAAAAAAGAAAAAGAACAATATTCCCCACTCCCATCTCCCAATGCAACACGATTTACAAGTTGTGAGATTTCTTATGCCAAAGAAATCTTATTGGAAGCTGTGGCTAAAACAAGAATTGCTCTAGATACACCATGAAGCTATATATATATATATATATTTATTTATTTTTTATTTTTTGGTTTGTTTTCTGTTTTTTGTTTTGTTTTGGTTTTTCAAGACAGGGTCTCTCTGTGTTAGCCTTGGCTGTCCTGGACTCACTTTATAGACCAGGCTGGCCTTGAACTTCACAGTGATCCGCCTGCCTCTGGAATTACAGGTGTGCGCCACCACACCCGGCCCCATGAAACACTTTAAAGGACATACAGATGAGATCAAGGCAGGAGTGAAAACTTATTTTAGAGCTCCTGGAACTGTTAATTTAGGAATGCTGGTCCTTTTCACATTGCCCTAACAGGTCACTACAGGTTGTATATTAAAAAGCTAGGTATGGGAGTACACACCTATAACCCCAGTACTCCCCTGGTGGAGGCAGAGTTCAAGGCCTTCCTCGTTCATCCATTCATTTCTTCTGGTTTTTCATGACAGGGTTTCCCCATGCAGCTCTGGCTGTCCTGGAACTCACTCTGTAGACCAAGCTGGCCTCGAACTCAGAGATCTACCTGCCTCTGCCTCTGCCTCCCGAGTGCTGGCTCCTTCTCAGTGATATTGTTTTTCTTGCCAGTTTGTGTGTTGGGAAATCCAATGTTGAGGAGCCAACACCTGGTGAAGGTGTCTTGCTCTGTCACTCCCATGGCAAAAGACCCAGTGGCCAAGCTTGCCCTCCAGAAAGTCCTATTCACAGTAAGTAGCCTGGTATGAAGGTGACATGATCCATCCATGAAGGCTGTCACCTCTCATCAGGCCCTCCCTTCCAACACCACACAGGGGGCTAAATTTCCAACCCAGGCTTCACTTCAACCAAAGCAGGAGGCTTTGGAATGTGAAGCACCATTTCCTCCCCTGACAGAAAATTGGTTTGTCACATTATATGGCTTGGAACTCAATGAACAGGAAGTGGGTTGTGGAGACATATTAAGCCCAGATTCCAGCAGGAAGCATTGTACAACGTGTAATTTTGACTACAATGAGCCTTCCCTTAGTCCTGTGCTATTGTCTGGAAATGCCCGCATTAAGAGAATACTTTTGCTGGACAATGCGCTCCAAATTCACACAACAAAGGACCCTGTTCTGAAAGTGACACTTGTAGCTGTTCTAGAAGGAAATTAGCAGGAAGTCCTCTCTGGAAGAGCTCTGTCCAGCCCAGCAGCTGGTAGGGTGTGCACTCACGCGCAGTGAGCTGTTTCTAATTCGTGCAAGGTGATGTTATTACACTCTTGGAATCTAATAGAACTTTCCAGACCCTGTTGCAGACCCTCCTCTATCCTACAATCTATGAAATGCTCTCTTAATGAAGAAGCAGTTTTAGCTCTAGGGTTTGCATGAATGGAGGTGGGGAGAGAAACTGGCCGTAAGTCATACATCCTGGTTGTGCCATTTTATTAGTAATGCACATGAACATCTGTGAATGCCAGTGTCCCCACTGAGAAACCAAGATCTAAGGCACCTACGTGAGGGCTGGCAATGTGCTCTGTGGTGAAAGACAGAGCTAGGATTTCCATCCCTGATACCCCCAAAAAGAATGGGATCCCAGCCAGGCCCAGAAAATGAGGCATGCAGTTTTCCAAAGTGGAGTTGACGAGCTTTTGTTTTGTTTTGTTTTTTGTTTTTTGAGACAGGGTTTCTCTGTGTAACCTTGGATGTCCTGGACTCGCTTTGTAGACCAGGCTGGCCTCGAACTCACAGAGATCCGCCTGCCTCTGCCTCCCTGAGTGCTGGGATTACAGGTGTGTTGACCACTTCGCCCAACTATGAGAACGTTTTTGTTAATAAAAGATTTTATTTTTATCTTAGATGTGAGGGGTTTGTCTGCAAGCAGGAAGTGTGCTACATACATGTCTGGTACTGTCTGGGGCAGAAAGAGGGCAACGATCCCTTGAAAGTGGAGTTGTAGATGGCTCTCAGCTGCCATGTGGGTGCTAGGAATTGAACCCAGGTCCTCCAAAGGAGCAGCAAATTCACTTACCCACTTAGTCATCTCTCTACACTGTCCTCCCCCACCCCCTACCCCCCGCCCAACCCAGTACATCTTCATCCTCAACTTTTCTTTACATGCTATTAGCAATGCTCCATTGTTACCAATTGGGACGTACTTCTCCACTGATCTTTTGAATTCTTCCAAGGGTTGCGAACAGACTCGAAATTGGATATGGTGTCCCAGGAGGAAGAAGTAGGTTTATTTACTACGAAGTAAAAGTAAGATAATGTCTCTCTCTAGAGAAAAGGCTGGTCAGGCCTGAGCCAAGCCCATCAAGAACGACAGAAGTTGCTTATGTTCAGCATCTCTCACCTGTGTTGCAAGTCGGCTGTGTGTCCATCTCTTGAGACCCTTCTGCACCATAGGACTTAAGGAGGGGGAGGGGAGCTGGGCCGTGTTGGCACACACTTTTAATCCCAGAGCTCGAGAGGCAGAAGCAGGCGGATTATTGTGAGTTCAAGGCCAGCCTGGTCTACAAAGTGAGACCAGGAAGCCAAGGCTACACAGAGAAACCCTGTCTCAAAAACAAACAAAAATAAAAAAAAAAAAGGGGGGGGAGGGGAGGAACTGATGCAGCCAGAAAGCCCTGGCCTGGGACTGTGTCCTAGCAGAGCAAGCCAAAACCCAGCTGCGGTACCTCCTGTGCCAGTCAAAATGGCTTCTGACCCAAAATAGTACAACTTCTGGAGAAAACACTTCCATATCGATGTAGAAAATTCCAGACATTTCGACAGTTCTGGAAACCATCCTGGGAGAAGCAAATAAGGTCCCAGGAACAAGATTTTATCTGGAACAAACACTTTCTACAGGTTAGAGTTTGCCACCTCTAAATGTCAAGGGTGGCCATAATGTGGCACAGCTATGTGCCCATGGTACTCTGGCTCGTTTGCATCACACTGAGAAGAAAAGAACGCGTGGGGCTAACAAACCCAATCCTGCTGGAGCTGAAGAACCCTGGGTGAACGGTATAGTGGGATGCAGTCAAGTCTACAGATGGTGGAAAAACAAACTTTTTTTTTCTGCACACCACATCTCATGAGCTAAGATGGAGCAAATAAGACATAGGAGAGTCCAAAGAATAGCATTAATAAAAAAAAAAAAAAAAAAAAAAAACAACAACAAAACAAAACCAAAAAAACCTCAAAAGGTAAGGAAACATAAATTTAGATGACAATTACTTTCAACTAATTCTTAACCTCTTTACATTATGAGCTGTAAAAGGGGATTTAGGTTTGTTGGCATTGACTTGACTATCATGACTTCATTCACATTTTCTCTTACTGTGGAATTGCAGAAAAACAATAGTTTTCAATAAGACAATCCATGGGCACCAAGATTTGTGGGAGCAGAGATAGGAAGGTACTCAGTGCTACCCAGGAATTGGCCCCTTGGGCCCAAGCTAAAGTCTATTACTTAGGGATGCTCTGTGACGGCGGTTCAAAGTGTGTAAGAGACGTCCTGAACACCCTGTGTGACTCATCTAACAGTTGGCTTCCGAGGCCTCACAAACAAACAGCTTGACTTTTATCTCCAGTGTTCCCACTACACAAGCATATCTGGTCCCAAGGGAAAACCTCAGGGGAGATGGTCATTCTTAGTCCGCATGGGGTGTGGGGTGGGAGGGTGGGAGGATGGGGGGTGGGGAAGTGGAGGGTGTTACTGTTCCCATCACTTGAAAGAAAAGCAAAAGCAACAAACAAACAAACTGCAGATGTGCAGACACATTTCAGCCCCCTGGGGGAAGTAGGGTTGGTTCACCCCACTGGTCAGGATCCACAGGACAGAACAACGTGACTTTCCTTTCATGCTTTCAGCCACAGGAAGATGGTTTTTAGACTGCTAAATGAAGCCCATTTTTCCAAATCTCTGGGGCAGATGTGTGAGTGACCAAAGAGAACCAGATGGCCATCAGAGAGGCCAGGGCTGGAAATAAATAACCATTCATACAGAAGGAATCAGAGCAACAGTGTGTGTGCGTGCACACACGCGTACACACACGCGTACACACAGACGCACACATGCACAATTCAGTCAGCACCAAGTGACAAAGAGCCTCTGACTTGCACGCAGAAAAAGATGACTGCCATTCTGCTGGACCTTTGCTTTCCCACTAAAGAGAACAGTTTGGGGCTGAAAAGAAAAGCAGTAAACATGGAGAGACCAATTTGTCATCCCTGTGCTCTTTGGTCCATGCAGAGCATAGGGAGTGTGCACGGCTCAGAAAGCCTCAGATGCAGCAGGGGGAGGGGCTACAGCAGATGTCCATGGAGACATCCAGGCTGTGGCTCTGCAAGTGAAATAATATTGCCCTTGTTCTGTATTAGCCTGTTTCCAGTTTCTGTCCATTCATCAACCACCATCCGCCCCCATAAATCTGAACGAGTTTAAAGGACTGTGTTAGGGATTAGATGATTTTATGCATACAAATTCAATAAGTTCCTTGGTTACATAGAAAGCTGTGGTAAAGAAGTCACCCTTCAGACCCCTGGAAAGTCATCAGTCATTAGCCTCTGTGTGATCCTCTTACAGTTGGTTTATATGGCCTAAAAAGAGGACAGTATCCTCTTAAGTACAAATGTGAGTGTGTGGATGGCAGTGATGGATTTGCACATCCCTCTTTAGTGCAGACTGCGGATGTGCCTTCTCAGTGGAGACTCAGTGAAGTCTCAGCATAGACTTCCACATTTGTCTGCTCACCTTTAAACTTTTCCTATCCTTCACCACTCAAGGATCCCAACATGGAAACTGTGCCTGCCACTCAACTACAATGCTGCCTGTGGACACAATTTAAAAAAAAAATTTTTTTTTAACAGACTCTCTCTGTGTAGCCTTGGCTGTCCTGGAATTCACTCTGTAGACCAGGCTGGCCTCAAACTGAAGGAGATCCGCCTGCCTCTGCCTCCTGAGTGCTGGGATTAAAGCCGTGCGCCACCAGCAAATTCCTATAAAAGAAATCCCAATTCCTTGTGTGGATGAAAGGCCTAGGTACCTTTAATCCCAGCTCTTGGGAGGTAGAGAGCTTTGTGAGTTTGAGGCAAGCCTGGTTTATATAGTGAGTTCCAGGTCAGCCCTAGCTACAAAGTAAGACCCTGTCATCAAAATAAAAAAGAGGAGGAGGAAGGGAAGGAAGGAAGGAAGGAAGGAAGGAAGGAAGGAAGGAAGGAAGGAAGGAAGGGCGGAAGGGAGGAAGGGAGGGCGGAAGGGAGGAAGGGAGGGAGGGAGGTAGGAAGGGAGGGAGGGAAGAAGGGAAGCAGGAAGAGAGAGAGAGAGACAGACAGACAGGCAGACACGGGGAGGGGGGCGGGGGGGGGGGGAAGCGCATGCGCGCGTGAGCAGGGGCACTTTGCTGACAAGCCATGAATCAGAGGCTGGCTTTGTGACTTGGAGTGGTAAAGGCAGAGGTGATGGAAGACTAGTGTGACAATAAAAACTTCTCAAAAGAAAGGAATGTAGAGTCTTGGTAGTCAGGAAATGGAAGGAAGAGACTTTAAGTGAAGTAAGGTACAAGGACCATGGTTTTCTTTCTCTGCAAATGTCACCTAGGGAGCTAAACTACCACTATGTAAACAGGAAGGGGAGAAAAACAAGCCAACAAGCAGCAAACAAAAGCCGAGGCATGCCCACAGCCCTCCAGGGGGCGGGTTGGGAGAGCTCTACTGGTCCTAAGCATCTTTGTTTCTTTGAGAAATTTCTGCCCTGAATTCCACAGCACAACTTCTGACCTCTTATATTCTGCTTTGCTTTGCTTTCCCAGGCTCTGTGTTGCCATGTTGCATAAGACGGGACTAGAAGAAGAAAAAGACAAGAACTTCTACCTTTTGGTGTGCAGAACGGCTTTTGTTAAGGTGTGCGTTTCCAGTACCCACTTCTCATTTATCTGATGCATGAGGGCACTGTCAATGGCCATTTTGACGAGTGAGCAATGTCACTTCAGGAATATTTTTATTACATGTACTTATTTTGTGAGCCTCCATGTGTGAGGCATGTGCCATAGCACGTGTAGAAACTGGAAGCCAGCTTCACTTCTTTCTTTCTACCATGGGAATGCCAGGATGGCTTGAACCCGCGTCCTCTGGCTTGGCAGCAAGGACCTCTACTCACTAAAGCACCTTGCTGGTGCAGGGGTTTTTGCGTTCTTAAAAATGATCAGAGTATGTGGAGGAGAGGCTGAGAAGGGACCGCATGTCTTTGGATAAGATTAGACTTTGACAGTATTACGTCCAGGAGCAGCCTTAAGAAAACAAATACGTTTCGAGGGCTTCTCTAAGCTCAAGTGAGTCATGCTGTCCCTCTCGGCCACCTCTACGGATTGCTGCTGTCCCTTTGTCTACGGCAGAAGACATGTTCTATCTAGAACTGCCCCTTTCTTTTACTCTCTAGATTCCCCTTTACCTTGCTATGCGTGGACCATAAACTTTAGTCCCCAGAGGGCTGAAATCCAGCAGATCCAAATGAAAAGAAAGTAGGATTGATGCCAACACGGTGTGTAATTAAGACAAATGTAAAAGGTGTCTTTAGAGCAAGGTATTAGAACATGCAAGGACAGGAAGTCATCTAAAGTGATAAAAATCATAGGACTTTTACAATATAATTTTCACACAAAGGAATTAACAGAAGGCAAGGAAAGTTCATTAATACTCTAGTGGTCCATTATGTTATTTTAAATATTATTATATAATAAGTAATAAATATTACATGTTCTAGTGGCCCATTATATTATTTTCACAGAAATTTGAAGGAATATTTCAAGTCCAAAAGCTAACTGTATATAGATGGACTTTTCTTTAACACACACACACACACACACACACACACACACACACACACTCACACACAAAAAGAGAATGTAATGAAAGATTTCGAAAAATAAAGGAAAATGAGGGCTGGGCATACTGGTGCATGCCTTTAATCCCAGGATTTGGGAAGCAGAGGTAGGAGTGAGTTTGAAGCCAGTCTGATCTACAGAACAAGTTCCAGATCAGCCAGGGATACATAGTAAAGCCCTGTCTCAAAAGATAAAATCAAAATAAAAGCAAGCAAACAAACAGAAGCCCCCAAATAAAAAAGTGATATGCAATATATAAACATCGTAGTTATATTTTCTTTCCATACCCCAGAAACTAGGAGGCCTCTCTTCAGGTGTGCCCACCTCCCTTTGGAGACCCCTATATTACAAGCCCCCATTTGTAGGGCACAGCACTCACACTTTCTATACAATTAGCACAGGCTGTTTTACCTCCCTGAGAACTACAAAGTGCATGGGCGGGAAGGAGGCACAGGGCCAGGTGGCGAGTTGCAGCAAGTCCCTGCAAATGTTGCTACAAGAATAAGTCTAATCCAAACATCAGCAGCTTTCTGGGCAATTCATCCCAAGCAAATAATTACCCTTATCTCTGTTCTCCTTCATTAATCGCTTCATCTCCTTAAGTATGAAACCAAACCAAATGAAAAGCACCCCCAGATTGAAATCTTATTTTCATAGGCCAGTGTTAACGGCAGCCGCCTTCTACTTATGCTGCTCTGGCAATTCCATCTAGTGCACTGAGTTTCCACACAGCCTCTCATCTCTGCTCCGTGCCCGTGGATGCGCTGCTCGAAACGGAAGTCAAGTGAGGCGCACCTGGGAAAGTCCAGTGGACTAGTTCGTAGTTAGGGACAGAGGAGAGAAAGCCATGCAGTCTGGGCAGCGGTGCATCCGCCCATGTTGGAGCTGGCGCGATGGTTTCCACAAGCACACCGCCAGTCCATCCGCAGGGACAGGTGTACGCAAAGGCAGCAAGAACATCGTGTGCCAGCATGTGCCTGAAGGACCCCAGGCTTCCAAGTTTCCCATATACACAGCAGACACCTCTACTCCCTGACCCTTAAACTGCAGGGAGGAGAGGGGTATTTGGGGTCTAAAATCTCCCCTTCCCTCAAGGCTGTGCCCTGTACAGGGAGATGCTGGGGCAGGACAGGGTAGGGGGTTCCTGCCAGTCTACCAGGTGATTGGCAGTGCCCTGCCCCTTCTGTTTTCTGCATCCGGGTCACATGGGAACTTCAGAAAGCCCAGACTCCTTGGCCCTACCCTTTGCAGACCTTCTGAATTAAAGCTACACCCTCCTACAAGAGCAGAGGTGCTGTGTATTGCCCCTGCATGTCCGGGGTGTGTGTAAAGTCTTGGTGTGCCGCCCTTTTCCTTGTGGTTTTCCCTCATGGCTGCCTTAGCTGGGAGTAGATGAGTATGGGTGGAGGAAAGAGAGGGAGGGAGGGAGGGAGGGAAGGAGGGAGGGGTGTGAGGCAAGCCTGTTATCCCAGGATCTCAGCTGCCTCTCTCATCAAGGATTCCTAGCCTAAAACATGAGAAGTGTGGCCAGGTTTGTCTCCAGGTTACAGAGGTCTGCCATGCTACTGTTTTGGTTTTTGAGTTTTGTTTGTTTGTTTGTTTGTTTGTTTTTTTACCGGAGCCCACGTCCTCTACAGCTGTGGGTTTCCACGGTGCCTCTGGTTAGTCATTCCACCCACATTTCACTTGTACTTTATCCATTTCTGTTGAGATGTTTAATCCTTTGTCACTACTGTTGATTTGTTAAAAAAAAAAAAAAAAAAATCAAGTCCTAAATTGCCTACCTGCTTCTTCTACTCTTAACCAAACAGGAAGAAAAAAAATGTGTCTACTTATTGATTATAGAGATGCTGCCCGTTTTAAAGGAAGGAATGCTTAAACGTTTCCAATTTTCACCTATATTCTTTTTTTTTTTTTTTTTCCTGGAGACAAGGTCTCTCTATGTTAGCCTTGGCTGTCCTGGACTTGCTTTGTAGACCAGGCTGGCCTCGAACTCAGTGATTCACCTGTCTCTGCCTCCCGAGTGCTGGGATTAAAGGTGTGCACCACCACGCCCGGCCTTTCACCTATATTCTTGTTCCAGGCAGAAATTGCCAAAACAGAGAAGCAGACAGGACGCGAACAAACAAATGTCCACTGTCCATGCTCAATTTAAATTGACAGGTGGTTGGGGAAGATGGCAACGTCAGGACCGTGACATTAAGAACACTGTCACACACATGAATTAGTGTGTCATGGCCATCTGTGTTAAGGTTCATGATGGATAACACATGTGCACAGCATGCCAGAGCCCCAGGTAGGTGTGACGTGTGCATCTTGGAAGACTTCCTGGAAGAGGTGAATCTCAAAGCCAGAGGCAGTGGACACCCAGGAAGAAGAACCAAGTGCGAGTTTCTAAGCGTTAACTGCTGGTGCTGTGGCTTCGGAGGGATTCACGGACTAGAACACCTCCTGCTGCTGCCCACAGGAGAGCCAAGTCTTAGCATGACCCTTGAGGCAGTGAGGAAAGAGTATTATCCCCTGTTACAGGAGCTCAGGGAGCCTGGATTGGGTTTTTCCACATTCCCAGACTTACTCTGTGAAGGTCTGATTTCCAGTCCAGCCCACACACCTCCCTGTTTTAATGTTACCAAGCTCAGCCTCATACACATGGTGTTCACCACTCTTTGTATAGACTCCAGAGTCACCAGAAAACACTCTAGGTCAGGTCCCAAAGAAGAAACAGTTTCCTAGCCTGGACAAGCCCAGTCAATCAGGAATGACACCGTGAGATGCTTTGGTAAGTTCCCAGTGTCCAGACATGTCTGGGACACTTAGAGCAAACATGTCACCAGATGTTCAGCACAAACAAAACACAAGAAGCCAAATCCTTTCTGAGTAGAGAAGCATTGACCTAGGACACAGAATTTCAGGTCTTGTCCACCAATGAAAGGACTCAAACGCCCATGCCAGGCTCACAGGGTCGTAAGGTCCAACATAGCTCTTCATTCTCTGTTAGGTGAGGTTCTTTATCTTCTTAAGCCCTGACCACCCCAGGGATCTCTAAGATCTTCCAAACTTACCCAGCCAGACACATTAGAACAAACTCCTCTGATGCCAAAGGAAGCCAGAGCCAGGCTTCCTCATCGACAGGCTGAATAGAACCCTCCCAGTTGAGCGGAGACAATTGTGAGCTGACACAACCATGTATATGACGGAGATTACTTTCATTAAATAAAATTTTTGTTGTTAAAAAACAAACACAAAAAAAATTTCTCCATTTCTCGAGTCACCACCTCCCTCATGCCCTGTCATACTGACAATCCTCATTCTCTCAAGTCCAGAGCTTTACACATGATAGGCAAGCACTCTACCAACAGAGTCACAGCCCCAGGCTTCCCATATCAAGCCTTATTTAATATTTCAGAGCTCAAACACCAGATGGGTGGTCTACAGAAATGCCAGACCAGTCCCTAGGATCCCTTGCCTCATGCAGCTGACGACGACCACAGCTCAGGAAAAACACGAAACATATCTGGGGGGCCAGCAGTTGACGTGGGGGTGCACGTGGGCAGTCAGCGGGAGCTAAGAGGGTCAGTATGGACAGTGTGCTCAATTCCTGTGAGGAGGTCAGACAGACTACAAGGTCTAGAAGAGGAGCCCAAGTCAGCTGTACCCAGACTGAAGAGCATCCGCAAAGGTCCTGGGGCAGGAACGCAGGGAGGAGGCATCACAAGGGGCTCTGGAGAAGTGGAGCGCAGTTGCTCAGAGTGAGTGGTGAGCTTGACGCAAAGAGAGGTCTGACAGGCAGGCAGAAGGGACACGGAGGCTGCAAAGGTTAGTTCAGTTTCCACTGTTGCTGAAAGCCCAAGGAAAGCCAGCGAATGATAGCATACTGCATACAGAAAGGATTAGCCAAGGATTGTTTAACCTGCCCCCTCCCCCCACCGTGACCCTGGTCCTTCAGGGGAGGCTTGTGTTGAGTGGGCTTTCGAAGAAAGCTCTCATTTGAGGGAAAAGCAACTTTTATTTTTCCACCCCTCAAACGTACTAGCATTGTCTAGTAACGATGACGAGGAATGCAGGTGTTTGTTTTGCTTTTGAAGGGCTCAGGATGCACAGAGCTCATTTTCCAGCGCTCACCCATGCTACCTAAGTGAAGGGCCTGGAGAGAGAAGCAGCAGGTTCCGAAGGGCAGCAAGAGGGTTGGCTCAAGAGCAGGGAGAGCTTACACTAATGATGCGTTCTTCAGATCTGAGAGAGAAAGAGACCAGGAGTCCTCATCGCTTCCTTGTAGTAGGATTCCTTCCTGTGTGTGCCAGGTGGTAACAGAGCAATTCCCTTACGTGGGGAAGCGTAGTAAGCTACGCAGTGACCTGTTACGGTTAAAGCTCAAAGATCATTCTATGCTAATTTGTCTGAGTGGGCTCTTCCACTTTTAAGCAGAAATCTGGAAGTCTGTATTGAAACCCTCGGTTGCCTTCAAGAATCCTTAAGAAGTATTAAGAGTGTCTTCATGGATGCCAAAGAGCATTTTAGAGACCAGTATCTGCACACAACTAAACAGCCTGTGGTTTCCAGTTTTAGTTTTCTTAAGTGAAATGCATCTCCCTTCCAGAGGTTTCCAGAACATTCTGAGAAAAATATAAAAAAGGAAGGCGCCGCATTCTTCTCTGATTCTGTCACCCAGTCTTCAGAGAAGCATCATCCCAGAGCTGGAAACAGCCAGAGGCTCACTTACCATGCCCCGGACAGCGGCTGAGCCTGTCCCCTCTTCGCCTTCCCCGTCTGCTTCCTGGTCTTCATTGTCAGTCCAGGAGGACACATCCTCCACTGAGCTAGTCAGGTCAGGTAAACTCTTCGATGTTGACCTCAGGAGGTCCTCCGCTGAGCTCTCCTAATAGGACACACGAAAGGCCCAGGAATTACCCCTGGGGTACCAGCTGCTAATGGAAGTCAACCTGATGAGGCCAGCCACGTGCTCCACTCAGACAGTGCGTGGCGTTTATGACCCACATGTGCGGGGTCACCATCAACGTCAGGGCGGTAACACAATTTCAAGCCAAAGCAGTTTTTGCGGTTCCTAACAAATTTGGGTTTGTAAGGTCGATGCTCCCATGAGCCTCCCTGTCGCTGGTCAGATGAGTGACGTCCTTTTCCTGTGCAGCTCCACAACTTAAAGAGCCGGTCTCTGCCTAGTGCTCCAAGCCTTCCTTTCCTTTCCTCTTAGCCTCACATTTCACTCAGACCAGTTCTAATCCTCCTGGTGCTGCCTGTCACCCTCTTCCTGGATCACTCATGAATCTGGCCTACTCTGCCAAGCGTAGGCATTCATTTGCACCACCAGCGCCAGGCCAGGAGGCGTTCTGCTAGCCCCTCCAAGGGCTGGAGGTCCTAGGGCTGGAGATGGAGCCTCGCCTGCCGGTTGAGCCCTCGCCTACCTAGCATGCGTGACTGACAGGCAGCACCAGTTTGCCCTTTCTCCTCCAGTGTCGCTAGCTGTTTCTTTCTACCTCGGTAGCATATCTGATTTCATCCAGCTTTCTCTCCCATGTGCCCACTACTTCCTCGAACCATTTCTACTTATCACAGGCCTAACTGGAAGCTCATGCTGTCCCTCACCCACTGGCCATCTTATCGGTACACGCTCAGTAAACAGATTCTGTTTCAGAATCAAAATGCCAACCTGGAGACATGACGGTGCCTTTTCAACGAGCAGCTTTTCAAGATGAAAACCAACAAAGGGCCTCAGACTCCGTTATGTTTAGACTCCCAGAGGTGCCCTTTGCTCCTACGTAGAGATGGCAGAGCAGATGTGGGATGCGGGTGAGACGGTCCTCACAGTCTCCATTATACATAAGGAGCACGCAGGAGCCTGGCAGCACACATACTAAAAAGGCCGCCAGACACCGAGGCCAGGGAAACACAGTAGTGTTTCCTCCTCATCTCTTCACCTTAGCCCCTTCTACAGGGAGTAGAAGGTACCACAAAATCTGAACCATCAAACCGCTTGGCCACCCACACAGAATGGAAGACAGACGCCAAAACCACCAAGTTGTAATGGACGATACAAACTTTTAGTGATCTGGCATTTAATGTCAGCAATTGCTTGTTACCCGCTTGAAGCCATTTTTACCTTGAAGAACGTGAAAAACATTCATTCACTTTAGGCAAACACTTTACCAATTGAGGTGTACCCCAGGCCTCAAACAATCATGTCACACCAGTAACTGTGAAGGAATGTTGCACGGTTTGTTTCTATGTAAGGAAATGAAGCCATTTGGGAAGTCATGAGTCCATTTCTCTTCTATGTTGTCTACTCTGTTGAATCTTTAACAATAAAGAAAAAAAAAAAAAAAGCAAATGAAGGTCCTAATGGGTGGTAGATCACACAGCAGCTATGGGATATAATGTGCCTTGAAAAGTGATGCTGAGGGGGCTGGAGAGATGGCTCAGAAGTTAAGAGCACTGTTTGTTCTTCCAAAGGTTCTGAGTTCAATTCCCAGCAACCACATGGTGGCTCACAACCACCTATACTGAGATCTGGTGCCCTCTTCTGGCACACAGGCAAAACATGGTGTACATAATAAATAAATAAACCTTTAAAAAGATGGGGGGGGGGGAAGATAATTCCTGTTGCTTTGGGAGCCAGGCGGCGGTGGTACACACCTTTAATCCCAGCACTTGGGAGGCAGAGGCAGACGGATTGCTGTGAGTTTGAGGCCCGCCTGGTCTACAAAGCGAGTCCAGGACAGCCAAAGCTGTCTCAGAAAAAAAAAAAGTGGTGCTGAGACAAACTTCTTGTGGGAAAGGTTCTTACAGCATGCTACCTAATGAATGAGCAGCTCAGAAGCATGTGTGACAGCCATGATATCAGCCACATATGTGATTATAGACTACATGTGTGCTCATGTATGACGGAGAGAAAGGTAGTCACTTCTCCACTGTCCCTGCTCCCCCCCCCCCCCCCGCGCTGGCCAGCCAAACTGCTCAGGGCTTTCCCTGCCTCCTTCAAGCTCCGTGACATTCTCAGAGGCCGTTCCTGATTCTCACTGCACGGAAAGGAAACTGGGATTTAAACATGTAATGGCTTGCCCAGAACCCACAGCTTTTCTCAGGGCAGAGCTAGCATTGCAGTCCAGGTGGCCGCCAAGACACACTCTGCCTCTTTGTGTCTGACTCAACGGAAAGAATATGTAGGCAATGCCCATTGCACACATACATGTGCTTCTGAGCAGAAGGACACAACAGTATGTGGACAGTACTGTTAGCAGCATGGGCAAAGTTTCATTTTCATCTGTGTGTTTTCTGTGTGAGATTCAATAAACACTTAACTGCTTCACATTTTATTGCCTAATAAAACCAAGAGTGAAAATAAGGAGCATGAAAGAAATTTTGTGGCTGCAAAATGCTACCGCGATTATCAAAGCCAGGCTGGTGGGATGGCTCAGCTATTTAAAAGACATGCTGCTCTTTCAGAAGATCTAAGTTTAGTTCCCAGAACCCACAGAGGAGGCTCATAACTGTCTGTGATTCCAGGTTCAAGGAGATATAACGCCTTTGGCCTTTATGGGTACCTGCACACACCCACTACCCACACACACACTCTCTCTGTCTCTGTCTCTCTCTCTCAATAAATAAATAATATCAAAAATCACCCTGGCTGTCCTACTTTGCTTTTTTATTGCTGTGATTAAAAAAAAAAAAGAATTAAAAATGTGGCGTGGTGCTGCATGCCTTTTATCCCAGCACTCGGGAGGCAGAGGCAGATGGATCTTTGTGATTGCGAGAGAGTTCCAGGACAGCCAGGGCTACAAGAGGAAGCCTATTTCAAAAACCAATGCAAAACAAACAAACAAACAGACAAACAAACAAGAAGAGACTAACCAAGCTGAGGAAAACAGGGCTTCTCTGTCTTGCACGTCCTCACCGCAGTCTATAAAGAAGAGGTGTTGGAACTCAAGGCAGGGACCTGGAGGCCGAAGCTGAAGCAGAGGCCACAGAGAAACGCTGCTTCCTGGCTTTGCTCGCCATGGCTTGGCTTGCTTGCTCAGTTTGTTTTTATGGAACCCACGACCACTTGGCTCAGGGGTGACAATACCCATAGTGTGCTGGGCCCTCCCACAGCAGCAGCACTCAGGAAATGTCCCCACAGAGCTGCCCATGGGCCAATCTCATGGAAGCATTTTTTTTTTCCACCTGAAGGTCACTTTTCCTAGATGACCCTGACTTGCATCAAGCTGACAAAAAGCTAATGAGCAGCACACAGACCTGACGTCACCACACAGACACCCAAGCTCTTACTATGCTGCAGACTAATAACGTCTTTCTGCGGAAGCCCCCAGCATTCTCTTCACGGGGAAGTAACTAAACTTCCAGACAGTGCCTCCAAGTTTTCTGACAAGCTCCCTGGGTCTAGAATAATAAGATTTTACATTTTTATTATTCTTTATAGTCGGAAGTTGGAAATTCTCCCGTCCTTCATCCCCCCAGGTATGAAGACAAAACAAAACCTATGGCTAGCCTATCCTGGTTGGATAAAGAATAGGAATGGCTGGATGCCAGGAGGATCCTGAAGATGGAGGCTCCTCTTCCTCTTGCATGGACGAGCACCCAGTCAGTCAGGGACAAGGTTAGGAACCAGCAGTAAGCTAGACAGCTGACAGCCTGTGTGCAAACAGGACCCACGCCACGAACTGAAAGGCGTTACCCTCTGAGGGCCAGGCCAGGTGCCCAGGACCCCGTGGACTGACTGAGAATTGATACTGCTCAGCCCTAGAAGGACCCCAGTTCATGCCCGTTGAAGTCAAAGCCTCTGGGAGAAGTATGCTCTCTCTTTCTGATGGCCTGCTCTGTTCCGTTTTATATCTTCTCTACCCCTGGGGCGGCTGAGTGAATGGAAGCGGCAGCCATTTCACAATCCATTGGACTTGGCAGAAAACCTGCTTTTGTCTACCAACGTGGGGCCCCAAGGAAGTTAAATAACCAGTGGGGTTTAAATGGAAACCTTTGAATAAAAAGAACACACATCTGCCCCAAGGGAGTGGTTTAGCATCTAGTGAGAGGATTGTAGTATTTGGCAACTGTTGTCACTCTACTTTTTTTTTTTCTTTTAAGGGGACGAGTAGGTAAAGAGCTTGGCAACACTAGGAATCATCTTTGAGGTCCTGTGAATGTAGCAACATCATAGCTCTGTGCAGAGTGGAGATGTGTGCACCCTCATATAGGTTCTCCCAGCTGGCCAGTAGTCTTTTTTTTTCTTCCCCCCTTTATCTCATGTTTGTGGATAACAGCTTAGCTTAGGAAAGACATCCCCCTTTTCATCTTCCAAACTTAGTAGGGGAAAGTGTGCCGCACAGAATCCTGGGCAGGCACGTACACTTTTGAGCTGTGCAAATGAAGCAGGCTGCACACACAGGACTGTGGACATGACCGAGGGATGCCTTCAAACTCCTGATCTGCCTGACAAAGTGAGGGGGTAGTCTCTCCTTCCCTTGAAGCTCTTCCCTGCTGCGTGGAGTGGTCAGCAGAGCGACAGAGAAATCCCTAGAACTTCTGTTCTTCCTTGTCCCTAGCAAAGGATGCAGACTGCCCTGTGTGTGAAAGAGTCATAAGAAGTTCCAGGACCCACAGAATCCCTATAGGAAGAAGAGAACTGCTGGGCAGACGGGGCTCAGTTCTGTCTCTGGGGTCCTACAGCCTTCACCAAAGCTGTGCCTTGGCAAATGTCATGTTCTAGCCAGAGGTTTAGGGTAAAAGGTAGAAGGAAAGGCAGATTTTCTTCCGGTAGTTCATAACGGAATCCTAATCTTTTATGCGATAGTTGCTCTTTGTTACCTTCTAGAAACTTCTCACAGACACCAGAGTCCAAGGATGCTCAAATACCTCCTACATATAAGATGATATGGTATTTGTGGAAAACACGTACACATCTTTCTGTACACTTTAAATCATTCCCAGGTTGCCAATACAATGTGAATGCTCTATAAATAGCTACTGAATGACCTAAGGAGCAACAATGGGAGGAGGAGTCTGTGTGCAGTGAAGATGGGATTGATATTTTAAGGACTTCCCACCTGAGGTTGGCTGAGCCTATGGACAGAGACCCACAGAGTCAGAGAACCAACTGCAGTCCTCAAACTGCCAATAGATCATGTAACCTAAGAAGGAAAAATATACGGAAACCTAAAGATGCCAAGGTCCAAAATAAAAATGGGGAAGATGGAAAGGGAATCAGAAGTACTGGCAACTGCATCTATGCAGAGCTATGATGTATGTGGTCTCACACAGATTCTCCCGGCCAGCCAGTCGGCGGCAGAAACAGCTGTGTGGCTCCACCATACTCACTCCTGAGTCTCAGGGCCACTGTAATAGGCTCAACAGTATGACTAGAAGGCATATAGTTCCTATAGAAGGCATAGGAAGGAGAGGAGTCACTGTCTCCTGTCCTCGTCAGAGTTGGGACATCGGCAGCCTTTCTCCAGGGGTTGAACGCGATGAACCCATGACATAGTCATCATATTAACACACGCATGAAAGAAGCCCCAATCTGGGGTTTCATGATCCCATCAAGACAGTGAAATCCAGGAGGTAGAGGTGGCGGTAGAGTGGGGTAGACAAGAGGGCTGTGTGCCAAGCTCTTGGGTGCCTGGCACTGATGACGGCACCATGACCTCTGCAAGATGGCAGCCACTGAGGATGCTCTGCTTCACTGTCTTATCTGTACAGCCAGGGAAGATGGGAAGACAGAGGTGGCTGGACAAAGGAGGCACAGGGCTTCCTCCAGCTCCATCGTTCTAAGTGCGATTGGACCAGGGCCCCTGGCTTGCCCACGGACAGCCCTGGGACCTTCTTCATTCTGGCCTTAAAAGACACAATGCTTACTGCTGTGGCTTGGCTTTGGAGTGTCCATCCCCCATTCCCCCAGCTATGTTGACGGCCTGGTCCTGGGTGTGATGCTCAACGGTAGGACTTAGGGAGGTGGCTGGATCCTCAGGGTTCTCACCTGATGAAAGGATGAGCCCACTAATGGATTAATAATTAGAGTACGGTAGGAGGCGGTAGGACCTGGAAGATGGGTTGGACTAAGAGAGTCGTTGGGGCGTGTGCCTTTGAAGGCTGGCTCTCTTCATGTCTCAGTGCCGCTGTTTCTTGACTGCCATGGGGCAGACGGTTTTCCTCTGCCCACCACACTCTTCTGCCATGAAGCTTCTGTCAGGCCCAGCAATGGATCCAGCTGATCACAGACTGAAGCCATGAGCCCGAATAACTTTTCATTGTCTTTAGGTTGCTTATTTTGGGTAGTTCATCATAGTGACAAAAAAATAAATAAATAAATCTACCCAGTCTCCTTCTTCCCTATTCTGCATGCTTCTGCACCCATTCCTTACCTTATCCTTCACTCTATCATTCCTTTTCTAACAGCCATCTTTAATAACTTAAATAATTCTTCACACTCACTTGCCTTGTGGAATTGCAGCTGCTGCATAGCCCAACGTATGTGGAGCTGTAAGCATGCACATAGCTATCTGTGTAGCCTGGGTAAGGCCCACACCCAAATTCACGCTTCCGCCATAAACACTGAGAACGACAAAAAACTACCTACCTTGCTGGCCACCACCAGCTGTACCATCCCAGTGGCTGAGCGCAGAATGGCCACAGCTTCCTCGTGGGAGAGCCCGACCAGTAAGTGACCATTGATCACCAGCAGTTCGTCTCCTAAGGACAGCCTGCCGTCCCTGAGGAAACGGAGATGGGGGTAGGGGGGGGAGGGGGAAACAAAACAAAAACCCTAGTCAAGACATTCTGGGTTGGAGCTAGGAAAAGTCATGCGAAGGGAGAGTTAAGATTGGGTGGAAGAGGAAGCAATGACAACCAAAGATGGTCTGGGGTGGGACTGCTTTAACACTGGTATCCAGACTCCCAGGAGAGGGGTGAATATCTCTAGGATTCTTGACAGTCACTTAGTAATACTCTTAAGCTAAGTGTGTCTGATGTCAATGTCAATGACACTTCATCTGGATGATTATAATGACAGATCAACTAAGACCCTCCGGTTTTAGGAGAGTCAAGTCATTCTTTCTCGAATCCTCCCTGTCATTGGCTCAGGGCTATTGCTAAGCTGAGCACAGACAGTGCCAAGACATGCTAAGCTCATCTGCAGCCCTTCACTGGTCTGTTGCTCCCATGGGGGGGGGGGGCAAGGTTCCGTCTCTGGCGTAACTGGGGAATGGTGCTAAGTGCTATGCGTCGGTACCTCCCCACCCCCACCAGCAGAACTACGGGACCTCGAAGATAAAGTTTCTTGAGGCTTATTTCACCCTTGGGTCCCCACAGACAAACTACGCAAACAGAAGGATCAAGTGCTGAACTTGCTATTGCTATAGGATTGAGAGCTGGCCCGTGTCTATGGTTGTAGGAATTCTGTGTCTTCTCATTTCAATCAGGGCCAACTCTGAGCTTCCTTCTCACTGGCTGGCAGGAGACTCTGATGTCACTGGGACCGTCTTCTTGGGGTGGGTCATGGCCCTCAATGCACACAACTCTAGAACACTGGGTGGGTCTCTGCAGTGATTCCACTGAACTGGTGATGATCTGGTCTCTTAGGACCAAAAAGGAGCCAAATCCGGTGAGGCAGAGGCTATGGGCCTAGGGGTCTACCCTCCTCTCAAGGTTTGCCATCACTACCCAGGTCCTGTCATGGGACCTGCGCATGCCTTGCACCCTCCTGGGCCCACCCAGCATGCGCTCTCTCGCTCTCTCTCTCTCTCTCTCTCTCTCTCTC
The DNA here is from genome assembly GCA_907169655.1 of Acomys percivali. Taxonomy (NCBI): domain Eukaryota; kingdom Metazoa; phylum Chordata; class Mammalia; order Rodentia; family Muridae; genus Acomys; species Acomys percivali. Next base: position 56,438,597 of record OU015749.1, on the reverse strand, counting down.
TCTCTCTCTCTCTCTCTC
>OU015749.1:56423687-56438569 GCA_907169655.1 Acomys percivali | reverse complement strand
CTCTCTCTCTCTCTCTCTCCTGTGCTTCCTCCCAGTGAATGAACCAACGTTTCCCCTTTCATCTTTACCTCCCTCTTTCTGCCTTCAACAGCATCTCTCTTGCTCTCTCTGTCCTCTGGGGTGCACATGGTAATCTTTCTTTATGAGTCTAGGCTTTAATAAAAGACAAGGGCACAAGGGACTTCCAATAGCCTCTGCCTTCTGTTTTCAAAAATCCCTAAGTAGAGAGATGCCAAGGGCCCCACTAGTTATTTGGCATGGTGAAAGAGAGGGAATAAGAAAGTCACCTGGAGGGACACACTGGAATCTCAAGGGGGGGTGTGTGAGTTGGGGGCTGATCCTACGGGAAGAGGGGGACCTGGCATAGAGGAGTCAATGGCCATGGCTAGTGGGCTTCCTTATTCACACCACCACCAAGACATTCCAATGGCCATGGCTAGTGGGTTTCCTTATTTACATCACCAGCAAGACATCCCGGTCCATCCCTTTCCTTATTCTGCTCTCTAATTCCATTTTCTCTCATCTCTTGTTATTAATTAGAATGCCCCACTGATGAGTCGTATACCACAGAGGAAACACACACACAGCACTTCTGGCTAAAAATGAAAAGAAAACGATGGGGACCATTTAGCCATAGCCCTGATGAGAAAGCAACAAGAGCATCTCCACATAAAGCTTATCTCTGAGCACAGGAATTTCCCAGTTGCCAACCTGCTAGATAGACCAGAACATAAGACATAGCATTAATGGGAAAACAGCCAGCTGCAGAGCGTTCCTTAAGGCATATCAGGAACGCCATTCAGAAAGTTTAGTGATGCTCATCTGGGTTAAAGCCATCTAAGGTCTTAATCTCTTAATAATACTGTCACTTGGATAATTGACAGTTGTAGTTAATCTTATCACTAGTGTAGTTTGTTTGTTTTTAAGCATCCTGCTATAAGAGGCTGAAGAGCAGGATGCAGTCTGCTAGCTTTTGCCCAGTCCTGTCTTTACGTTTCGGTTACTCAGCCTAAACAACTCTAGCTCCTTCATCTACACCCTATGAGACAGACTTTCGCTCACACTGCTATGGCTCATCATAGCCATTTTGGAGTCTGGGCCCCCTGCCAGAAGAAATTCCAGACTGGATAGAAGACAATCACTTCCCCACCAGGGCCATTCTCTCTGTAGTCTCACTGTGTACATGAGGGCATGGCAACACATGTTCCTATCCCATACCTTGTATATAGTAGATATCACACGTGAGTGGGAGAAAGTAGCCCAGCGAGGACCATTTGGGGATGGCTATATACCTCACACTCAGATAACCTTTTTCATATGTGCTCCAGCTAAACACATTTACTTTCCACCTCCTCTTGTGCAACGGAGACATGTGATGGTGTATGCGTGTGAAACTCTGAAAGATCTGACCCATTTGCACGGTGGCCACATTTTCAGCCAGTGCCACTTTCCTGAGTCATTAATCACAGTTTCACAGGACTTCAGATGTCAGGAACGTGACCTTCAGTTCAGGGGCATCTTCTTAATAAATAATCACATAGTGCCACGGTCAGTGCTAGCATTCCAAGAGTTAGGATAAGCAAGTAATCTAAAAGGGAGTACAAAGAAATGAAACCTCTGCTCCACAGTTTAAAGCATCCTGGTTTCCTCCCTAATGAGCCACTTCCTGTGCTCTGAGGTGTGTCCAGTTAGAACGGCTCTTGTCTGTTTCCTCCAGGGCTCCCACATGCCTTATGCACTGTAACTAACAGAGCTTTAATCAAGTGAAAGACACTAGCACCCAGCACCGGAGGGAAAGGGAGGAGGAGGAGGAGGAGGACAAGGGGAGGGAGAGGGATGAGGGAGAGTTATTTAGTCACCTGTGAGCGGCACCTCCTTCCTTCACTTGGGTGACAACGATAGCGTGAGGTGAGCGCTTTGATCCTCGGCCTCCACTAACCTGAATTCCCAGCCCATCTGATTCTTTGAGCAGCTCCATCTTCCATATCCGGCCAACTTCCTCCTTGGAAGAAAAAGCGAGTGTGCATGAAGGATGCTGGCAGACACACAGCATTGACATGGTAGAGTAGCACTGTCACATCGGGCCGAGCCATCTATCACCAGACATCACACGCACAGAAGAAAAGGCCTTTGTTGATTGGACCAAAGTCTGGCTGTCAGTGCTGACCCATAGAACTTTCTGGAATAATGGAAATGTTCTATCTGTGTCAATCTATAGGGACTCACTGCCCTTATGTAGGCATGCAGTGGCGGCCAAGCATCTGTGTTTTAGTTTCAGAGAATTCTGTTTAGCTAGCCATCCCAGTTACTGACATCCTATCAGGTGTCCTGTGGGTAGTGCATCTTCCTCTTGGGATGCAGACGGCACCGTGTCCTGTGAGTAGTGCATCTTCCTCTTGGGAATGCAGATGGCACCGTGCATACAAACACTGCTCTACTCTGGAATCCTTTTACTTCTTCTGTACAGCACTAATGCACATGGGCAGGTCAAAGGAAGAAAGCTCAACTCATGACTGGGTACCAGGAAACCTCCACTAGTTTGCAGGATACTCTGTGGGAAAGACTGTAAGCTTTATCACAGGTAAAAGCAATCTTGGTGGGCTTTACCTTTGGGCACCCCATGGATATCCTGTGATAGACTGAGTGGAGCCATCCTGAGCCTGAAATTCAGGAAGCAGACCTGGGGACTGCACCTGAACTATTGTCTTTCTAATTGACCCTCAATGGGAGAAGGAGACCACCCTTCCCACATAACATAGGCAGGTGGAGAGGAGAGAACAACAGGTTGAGACTGAGCTTGAGCGCACGTGGATCAGTGAACAGGCTGGACCAGCACGCAGGCCAGAGACACCTAAGGACCTGTCCCGTGGAACGGATACCGGAAGGTTCACTCTTTTTTCCCTTTAACCTCTTTTTCCTCTTGTGTAAGCTAGTTGGGTTGTATAATAAAGTTTAATTGTTAAAAAACAGAGCCTACAATACTCTGCTATTTATAACTTACAGAGCCACCTACTAGATAGATACTGTTCCTCACCTCTAACGTGAGAGCCATTATTACTATTTCTGTGTTTGTTGTAGGACTCAATAAAGCATCCATGGGAACAGAATAAGACTGAGCAGATACATGGCAGATGGTGACAGGGAGCCAGACAGTCCTTGTCAGCTACCCCTCATGAGAGGCTTGGGACCAATGTGCTTCAGATTCCTTTGCCTTCTGGAATCTCTCTCTTCCTCAGAGCACAGACATGAGAAACCCAAACGGAAGGCAGATGAAATTGATGCCGAGTGTTGGTCAACAGAGCAGGTGACAGCATTGGTTTGCATGCTACCTGCTCATTAAAGTACGCGTCAACCCTCATCAAAAGCTGCCCTTTCTCCAAGGCTGATGTCTTTAAGCCCTCTTGTTGCTGGCTGCTTTCTAGTTTCACTTAATTTTCCTCTGAAATCCCTGGTTCATGCTAAAGACAGGAACTTGCCCCCTGCAAGATGCTTACACTCTTTGAGACACTTCAATGTTCAGAGATACTAAATTATAAAATCTTTAAAAAGAGTAAAAGTGTGTGTGTGTGTGTGTGTGTGTGTGTGTGTGTCTGTCTGTCTGTCTGTCTGTCTGTGTGTATGCACATGTGTCTAAATACGCACGGAAAGCATCAAACCCCCACAGACTTGGGAGTTACAGGTGCTTGCGAGCTGCATGATAAGGGTTCTAGAAACTGAACTCCAGCCCTCTTAACTACTGCACAATCTCTCTAGCTCCATAAAAATATTTAAAAGTAATTTTAAAAAAAGTTTAGGTACAGTTCTGTATTATTATTGTTTTTAAATCACTAGCGATATGTGCATGAGTCATACAGCACACTCCCCAGCATCGGCCTTTTAAATTCATCATGAAGGTTCAGTGGAACCACCAGGATCCATAGGAACAAAGTTCTCATCCCCCTGGGAACAGGCAACCTGCCCACTAGAGCTGCTTACAAAACAGAAAGAATGTGAAGCATTGATAAAACCTGAGATATATGCTGTCAGCGACTCAAGTGAAACTGCACGGACGGTAAAAGGCCCAGATGTTGAACCACCACTGATGTGCAGCAATAGGAATGTCTGCAGGAATTATTACCAAACCGAGACCTGGTGGATCCTACACTTCTGTACAGTGCCGCTTGGTGGGTCTCCAGCATTCCAGCAGGAAGCAGCGGTGCCAACCGTCTCCTCCATCCGCTGACCACAGGCAAACACAGCCTGTCTGGCCAAATGCAACTTCAGAAGTCACTGGCTTACCGCAGCTGTTCATGAACTTGTCAGCGGGCCCTATTTCATCCAATCGTCTTGCTCTGAACTCCACAGTTTTGGTTTGCTGCCTCTGACCTCTGGAACGCCTTCCTGTTCTCCATTAGAAACACCCTCCCTGGCCTTCACAGCTCTCATAGCTCCCCTCTGTCCAACAGCCATCCTGGGGAATCAGAGTAGCTGCCAAGGTGGCAGCTTGCAACAGCTCCAACACAGGAAACCCAATGTCCTAGCACACACCACTGGAAGGGCATGCTGGTCAGTCTCTATGCTGGTTAGCAGTGTCTCTCGTGCCAGCATCCTTCTTGGCTGCCTCCCTAGGCTCAAGAGAGTAGAGCAGTGGCTTGCTTGCCTCTTTCCCCTCTGGGTTCTACTAGGTAAGACCCCATTCCTTCTCCCTCAGCCAAGGAAATCTGTGGCTCTTCTTTCAAAGAGCAATAGGGCCCATTACTGACCTCTTTTGGTTTTAGCTCAAAGTAGTAAGAATGCGTCTACCCCATTATTAGTTCATGTAATTTCCCCCCATCTTGTTGTCCTTGTGTTAGGCAGAATATGTAGGTATGGTCCACAGAGGGCAGGATACTAAATTTATTCCTTCCCATTTAAAATGCTTTTAAAAATAGGACCTATGACCAGGTTGTGGTGGTGCATGTCTTTAATCCCAGCACTCGGGAGGCAGAGGCAGGTAGATCTCTGTGAGTTCAAGGCCAGCCTGGTCTACAAAGTGAGTCCAGGCCAGCCTGGGCTACACAGAGAAACCCTATATCAAAAGACAGGGTGGAGTGTGTAAGGTATGGTGCATGCACCTGTAATTCCAGCACTCCTGTGATGAGATAAGAGACGAAATAGGAGAATCAGATGTTCATGTTCAGCTAACCTGGATAGTCAGTGCAGAGACAAGAAAGGGAAGACAAGGACACGCCCCCCCCCCCCCCCCCCCGAAATTCCTCTGAATTCTACATGCATTGCTTTGGGACACATGTGCCTACATGTCTACACACACACACACACACACACACACACACACACACACACACTAACGTACTATACACATTTCTAATATAAATGGTTTTACAGGGTATAAACAAAGGTCTGTAAGACAGGCACTGCCAACTGATCTTTTCTTACTCCACTTCCAACTAGTTTAGTTAAAAACCAGACTTCTTCCCTGGGGGTGGGGGGGGGGGAGATGTACACTGTTTATGCATGTGGAGGCCAAAGGTCAATGTTGGGTGTCTTCTTGGCTGTTCTCCACCTTATAAATTGGATAAGGTCTCACTGAACCTGGAGCCACTGGTTTGGCTAGACTGACTGAAGTCTGAGCCCTAGGTTGCCTGTGCCGCCAGGCTTGGGTTAGAGACAGGTACATCCAAGCCTGTGCCTTCATGTGGCCCAGCAAGCACTTTACTGACCAACTCCTCTTCTTCACTTTCATTCAATAAGATGATTTCAATCAAAGGTAGAAATTCTAAGTTATCCAATGAAATCAATGAACATCGCCTTGCTTGGACGTTTTCAGTCTACTGGAGGAGTCTAAACAGCAACACAGCAACAGAGGAAAACACTATCAATTTATCTGCACAATTGTAGTTACGAAATTTAGCTGCTCAGGGCTAAAGCAACATTTAAGTTAAAATACATATTTCAAATTTACTAGGCTAGAGTCAGTACTGGCCAAAAGCAAATAGGTTCCCCTAAACAAAACAACACTGAATGTATTTCCAACTGCCTGCTTACAACTCTACTCTGGTGTCTAATTCAGACTTCAGCAGTGTCAAGACCAGACTCCCCTTCCAGGCCCCCCCTGTCCCCCGCCCAGCTATTCCTAGATTTCCCTACTCAGCAGGAAATGGCTACCACCTGCTCACCATGCAGAGGAAGTGTCTGCTCCAAACCCGTGTATGATCTCTACCATCATTGCCCATACCTGAACCACGGGAGCCATCTGCAGGGTCTGTTGCTGCAACAGACCCCCACATCTACCCGCCATTTTCCCTAGCGGCACTCTTATCGAAGCCACAAGCATCTTTGGGTTGAGTGATCACAAACGCCCGTAACATGGGCTCTTAGCTTACTAGTTGGTTCCATAGGATATTCGCTACTAACCATCCAGGGGACACACTTTACAAAGACAGGCCATGACAGTCCCTGCTTATACCCCTTGGGGGCTTAAACTAGCTGTGGGCTGAGAAGAAGGTCCACACTCTGTGTTGGTGGACATGACCTTCTGTCCAGCATGAAATGCCATGGGTTGTTTGGGTTTATTGAGCCCCTGGCTCTCGAAGGGGGGCCCACTTCCTATTTCAGAACCAGGTTTGTATCAAAGGGCCCTCCATGGTCCTTTGCCTGGCGATGGGATGGTTGCCCTAACACTATGACAGGGAAGGTTTATAAAAAAAAAAAAAAAACAAAAAAAAAAAGCACAAGAATAAAACCACTGTGTCCTTGAGGACCAATTCCAAAAGAGATTAACACTATTTATCCATGGAGTGAAAATGCCTGCTGTGGGGAGGGGAAGCTGGGAGGCCATGGAGAGACAGTCCAGGCAGGACTCCATCTGACTGTCTCAACATCCCCGGCCAGTTTATGCTGGACAATTCGAGCTCCAGTTTTGATGGCCTTATCTCTGTTGCCATTCATTCCTTTACTTGAAGCCTCATTGGAGGGGTCGTTCTGATCTGCCTGGCATTCTCTTTACTGGAGCTCTAGCTGGCTGCCTTAGAGGCCTTCCCCCATTTGATTTCTGCTGGATATTCTGAGTGCCCGGTTTAATGATGCTTCGATAGCTATCTGTTTAACTTGCTGTGCACTCTTTTATTCTGGCTTGCTATGCACCTAATCAACTCACTCACTGGAAAAGCGAGTACCGTGGCTGTCACTGATTGTCCTTCGGACTGTATAGAACAATGTTAGAAGCTAGTCTGTCCACTTGCCTGTGTCCTCTCCTAGGGCCACTTAGTCCTGGAACACCCTACTGCTCCTGCTGTCTGCAGCTGTGTTGCTAGTTCTGAGACCTTCTTGTAGGTCTGTCCTTCCTCAGCATGGATGGGCTCACTGACACCTGACGTCAGCTATCCCTGCGGGTGACGTGTCCTGCCATCTCCCTCTTCACCTTGGCTGAGTTCACTAAAGGTGCTTGTCATCATTCGATATTTTATAGGCCCCTTTATTACTTACAGCCCCTTCTGCACTGTAAATGACAGCCAGACAGGGATCTGGTCTAGCTCACTTACCAACTGAATTCTCTAGCAGCCAGAACAGAGCATAACAATATTCCATAAGCCTGGAGGAGTCACGCAGTATAGAGTGCTTAACCACAAATCTTACGGTTCTTTGGGCATCATGGAGATGGACATTAAGAGCTCTTCCAGACCTGTGTGTGTCTGCCAGTGTTTATCGTCATGCTGACACAGATCCAGCCGTAGAGACAACCAAATTCCAAGATAGGCCCTGCCTAGACAGATGGCTTGGGCATTAGTTTTCTATTATAATGGCTTAAAGGGCAACGAGACTGAGTTTATGGAGAAAAGGCCAGACGAGGAAAAACGGACTGCTATGGACTTCTGTACCAATGACAGAGTGTTAGCCTTTCCTGTAAACCACAACTACTACTGTGGGAGTTCACATGTGCAAAGCTTTACTGAAGGCATCATGGGGATTTATTTACTAAGACAGGGCGGCACATTAGAAAGCCACTATGCAGCATTTAAATGACCTCATTTCTGCTGGAAGCCAAAAGAGCATTTTACAACAGCATCTTTGCCCCACATGTGAGAAAACACCCATCACTGAAACAGATTTTTCACTGCAGTAAATGTCTTGGCCCTCACTGCAAACCTATTCTGAGACCATTTGCTTATCCCTTCTTCTTATTTAGAGTAACCAGTAAGACATGAAAAAAACGTGTGATCACAGTGTCAGGGTTTGAAGTCCCTTAGTCATCAGACCACAGCGCTTGGTTTATAGGCAGGAGAGCAGCCCAGAGGAAAGCTAAGGCAGTTTGGAGGCCACAGAGGTGTGGGCAGAAGAACTGGGGTAGGAACCCGTTGTCCCATCTAGTCCTGGTGTCCCTGGAGCATCTTCATTAACAAGGACACACAGCACACTTCAGGTATAAGGCCTTGATGACAAGATCTGGTATAAGACTTGGTGACAAGAAATAGGAACATAGGGACACCACAAGCTAAATGGTCATTGGAATATGACGGGTGTTATGGGCCAATAGGCAGGCAGTGGGGCAATGCAGGAGCCCAGAATGGTGTGGCCTGATGACAAGCAGGCTTCCAGAAGGCCACTGAGGTCCATTGAGGTCTCTTGAAGGCATGTGTCTGGACGCGTGATGTCCCAGGAAAGTGGGATCTAAGAAAGTGGAAAGAGGAAGAGACATCGGGCAGAGTTCATCATCCACAATGGCTCAAGGGCAAAAGCTAGCAGCAGTGATGAAAGTCTTAGCCAACATGGTGGCAGCAGGGTACACCAAGAAACCCTGAGTACCTCCAGGCACAGATCTGGCCTCAGGAAAACCACAACGCTGGGAGTTTGGGATTTCTGGTCCCACACCATCCTTGAAGGATCACACCGTCAAGATGAAGCCTCTGTTCGAGATAAAGGTTCTGTGTATGGATGGGCCCTGGTGTGTCTCTGGCTTGGGGAATGAATCCCTATACCAGGATGGGATGCACCTGCTCCCATGGGAAAAGAAACTCTTGTGTTGGGGGGCTGGGGCTTTGGGCATCACTCTTTGAGGTGGCTATACAATAAACAACACAAGGGAGCCAGAGGCAGAAAGTTAGGTATAGAATCAGAGACTAGAGAGCCTTGATTGATATGCCAAGGTATCTGGACATCCCTGTGGACTCACCCAAAGGGCTTGACTATAGTATATGTGTGGGTGGGTATCTGCATGTGGGTGAGAATGAGCAACTTGCTTTGCTCTTCAGTAAGGGTCCTCAAAGCCACAGTGGGTGACTGGCAGGAAGGAGAGTATGTAGGCCACAATGTGTTACACCTGCCTGAACCTCATGTTCTGGCCATGGAGGTAGCTGTGAAAGTTTAAAGGGAACCAGCGTTAGCAAGACATGGCAGAGGCATGGATGTGATGCAAAGGAGAGGGCAGTATCTCAGCAGACTTTGCCAACAGGGCTTTCCTAGCAAGTTCAGTGACAAACAACAAAATCCCAGACAGCCCAGAATGGATAGACGGTCGCCCACGCTTGGATAAGAGCAAGCAAGGCTAGAACACTGGGGTGGATGTCACCATTCCGGAAAGGCTGGCGCTGAATCTTAGGCACAAGATGAAACTTCTACAATGGGGTCATACAGCTGGCAGGTGGTCCGAAGGCTGGAGAAGGAGAGAGGTGAAGGCACAGACCACAGAGGACAAGGTGCTCTCCCAGTGACACTGGGGGCTCCCTAGAATCCTCCTCAGACTGTCCTTGGTCAGTGCAAATCAGTGGCCACATGGGAGACATTCCTCTCTTTCCTGAAGACGCAGATCTGGGGTACGCGCATGACATCCCCAGGGAATGGTCTGATGCTATGTGGGGTAAGTGATCATTATTGGAGTGAGACATCACTGTACCCACAGACACATATGATATGCCGCAGTCAGAAGGAAACTGGCTGACGTGGTAGGATTTCTCCCTACTTGCAACTGGTTGTATGCATTTTGGCATTTTACAAAAAGACACATCCCAGGTAAACCGACAGAGGCAATTGTCTTCTTGTATGATAAATGGGGTTTGCTAGGAAGGCTGTAAAACTACCCTAAGGATAGCTCTAAAATTGCTCGTCCATAGACTGAGATATCTTTGTGTTTTAGAAGACAGACCCAAATTTGGCATTTTAAAAGAGTAATCTGCTTATATATGTATTGTTTGAGTTACTGTTGTACACAAACATACCATTTTTTATAAGAAAATATTTGGTCTCTGGGGAGGTGGCTGAGTAGTTAAGAATGCTTGGCTGCTCTTGCTGAGGAACTGGGTTTGGTTCCTAGCACCCATACTGGCCTGTAACTCCCTCTCCGGGAGATTCCCAGCACCCTCTCCTGGCCTCTGAGGGCTTCTGCATGCAGGCAGTGCACATCAACTCACCCACGCTCACATACACTCACACAGAAACACATTAAACTATTGTTTTAAAGAAAATATTTGTGGCCCCAGGCATGGTGGCTCATACCTGTAATCTCAGCACTGGTGAGGCTGAGGCAGGTAGACTGTTATGATTTGAGGCCAACCTGAGCTATGTAGTACCAGGCCAGCAAGACGAGTGGAACAAGTCCTGATTCCAAAAATCAAAACAAAACAAAACAAACAAAACAAAAACAAACAAACAAAAAGAAACCACAATTGTTAAGAGGAAGAACATTTCCCATTGCTCTGCTAAGGGAGAGCAGAATGAGAAACAATGGCCTGGGATTTATTTTAATGGAGTATTTTCTTAGGACAAATAAGTCTATAATAAAGAAGAACCTGTCAAACAAAATGGTCTGACTGGGCTTTCTGGGCCTTTCCTATAACTTATTAAGTCTCCATGGATAATATTAAATCATTAATAAGGCACAAATGAATTTATACTGGCATGTTAAATCACCTATTATTCAAGCAGAATGGAATTCCCCTCCCCCAAAGACTTAAGAGGTAAATAGCTATTTTCTGGAAATTCCATTTTAGCATGACCTTGGTCTCAACCATGTTGGAGTAAAAAAATAAAAACCCATTCATTGCAGCCCAAGAACCCAGCCATTCTTCATGGAGGGTTACGTCAAGGGCTCCTGTGCTGGAGTGGAGGGAGCTGTGCAGCACTTGTCAGCCCTCCATCCTGAGCAAATGCACAGGGGAAGAAGCTTCTGGGGTTTGTGGGTAATAAGCTCAGCCGTGTGGTCCATCCTCACTTTCCAACACCGACAGTACGACTGGAGCCAGCCGTCAATCTGTGCCTTGTGGACACTTAGAAAGAAGCCAGTTATAGGTGACAGAACCCCCTCATCTAGGAAAAAAAAATGTGGCTTAAAAAAATGTCCCTGGAGAGATGGCTCAGTGGTTAAGAGCACTGCCTGCTCTTCCAAAGGACCCGGGTTCAATTCCCAGCACCCACATGGCAGCTCACAACTGTCTATCACTCCAAGATCTGATACTCTCATACTAAGGCACATAAAAATTAAAATTAAATAAAATATTTTTTAAAATGTGCCATAGAGCTGTAGAGATGACAGATGACCCAGTGCGAACAGGCGTTTACTGCCAAGCTGACAACCTGAGTTCCATACTACATGGTAGAAAGAGAGAACCAACCCTTCCAAATTGTCCTCTGACCTTGACGCATGTGCCACGGCATGCAGGGCCCCCACAGCAATAGATTACGGTTTGCATTTTTAAAATCTTTACACCTTCTGGGTCATTTGCCCTTGATCTGAAAAGGTTAGTCAAGAGGGACTGTGGTACACAAGGGTCTTTGCGGACCAACCCAGAAATTTAATTTAATGAGCCAATTTTTTAGACTGTGAGATTCAACCACCTTTGGCACCCAAACCCTTGAAATGCCCAAGGAAGCCAAGGCTATCTATCCACCTAAGGGTTTCACTGTGGCTTCACGTCCAACCATGATGGGGAAAGACTTGCCAAGTTACGGCAGCCAGCACACTGGCGCTCTTAGCCTCTGGGTGGGATGTATATGCTCCATGTAGCCATGGCTGTCCTGAAACTCACTTTTTTAGACCAGACTGGCCTTGAACTCACAGATTTGAGTTCTGCCTCCTGAGTGCTGGAATCAAAGATGTGCACCATCATTGCCTCTATTCTTGTTTACTCTTTAAACCTCCTCCTGCGAGAACCCCATAAAAGTTAACAGAAGGAATGGTTAGAAACACAGCTGCGCTCATTTGGTCCTCCATTCGTCCACAGAGAACACTGCCTCTGTGTCAGGCATTCTGCACGTGAGAGAGTGGTTATTTCTCCTTCTCAACCCTGCATATGGAGTTACCACATCGAACAGCCTTATGGGATATGTCACTCATGCCCAGGGCGCGCTTTCTCAGCAGCAAACAGGAACAGGATGCTTTTACCCCTTTGCCTTTCACCCCTAGAGGCGTTTTCTGTGTCAGAGAAGCCAGTCAGCACCCACTCAGGAAGCTATAGCTTCCATTAGCATCCTCTGCCAAGGCATGTCCACTATATAGAAATGTAAGTCTAAGAAAGGATGCTGGGGAGGCAACCTGCAATACAATTTTTTTTTCCACCACTAGTCTCTTCTCACTTCCACAGGACCAGCCTCGAACTGACAGAGAAACCACTTAAATGAGATGCCGGTGAAGACGCTGCTGTGTGTCAGTGGAATTTACCAATCTAATAACATGATCTCATAAAAATAGCACTGGCTTTGAACTGTTAAAAATAAAAGCAGATGCTTCCCTGTGTCGGCCGCCCTTCCTGTGTCACGCTGAGGCTCGATGTTTGCATTATCAACTGCCACCAGGAATGGCTGGCCTTGAAGTAGCAATTTCTCTGTGACAGTAGTGATGAATAACAAGGCTGCTCAGTGCTTTATCCGGACCTCAGAGGGCTCAAATTTTACCACAGAAGGCTTCAATTTTCCACTTAGGACCACTTCACTGGCTCTTTAAGTGGGATAAAACGACTTGAACTTTTCTGTTATTGTTACAGGCTCTGCTCATTCATTCATCTCCATGAGTCTGCTGGCTTCTAAGTCCAAGGCTATCTTAGGTAAACTTGAGAAGCAATCTCACCAGTGTTTATGTTAAGATTCAGATTCTAGGGCCAAGGAGACAGCTGCTGAGACAGTGAAGTGCTCGCCTGCAAGCAAGAGGACCCCAACGTAATGCCAGAACTGATATAAAAGCCAGAAATAGGGGGCAGGAGAGGTGGCTCAGTGGTTAAGAGCGCTGGCTGCTCTTCCAGAGGTCATGAGTTCAATTCCCAACACCCACATGGCAGCTCACAGCTGTCTGTAACTCCAGTTCCAGGGGATCCAACACCTCACACAGACATACACACAAGCAAAACAGCAATGAACATAAATTAAAATTTAAAAAAATCTTAAAACACAAAACAAACAAACAAACAAACAAACAAAAACCCTGTAATTCTAGCACTTGGGGAGGCAGAGGCAGGCAGATTTTTGTGAGTTCCAGGTCAGTCTGGTCCACAAAGTGACTCCAGGATAGCCAAGGCTACACAGATAAACCCTGCCGCAAAAAGCCCAAAAAGCCAAAACCAAACCAAACCAAACAACCAAACCAAACCAAACAACAACAACAAAAACCCAACAGTAGCCAGGCATGGTGGCACATGCCTGTAATCCTAGCACTTGGGAGGCAGAGGCAGACAGATACTGTGAGTTCGAGGTCAGCCTGGTCTACAAAGCAAGTCCAGGACAGCCAAGGCTACACAGAGAAACCCTGTCTCAAAAAACAAAACAAAATGAAAGACAAACCACCACCACCACCACCACCACCACCACCACCACCACCAAGCTGGACATAGGGGTGTTTTGGAGAATGGTAGTTAGGGAGATTCCAGGGGCTTGCTGACCACTCAGTTTAACATGCCTGGTGAGTTTTAAGCTGGTGAGAGACTTCTTTCAAAACACAAGGTGGAGGGCACCTGAGGAATGACACCTTTGATTGTCCTCAGGCCTCTACACACATGTACCCACATACCAACAGACAGACAGGCGGATATGCATGTACTCATGCACACACGCACACAAACACACATTGAAAAACACTCAGATTTGATAATCCAACTGCACCTTACCTGTGCTAGGCAGTCGCTTGACTGGAAGTCTGTTTTCCCAGTTTTTGAGAAGCGATGTTTGTCATTGCAGTTGCCCAGAGGAGCTTCTGTCTTTGGAACTTTGAGTTCTGCCCCTGTGTCCACTTCTGACTTCTCCAGGTGGGGGCCAGCCACATCCTTGAGGGAATGTGGGTCATTTTCTAGCTCAAAGGCATGGCCATTTCCAAGGTCAGGGTCTGTGCTGTTCTCCAACTCAGGGTTGGGATCATCCGTCACATCACAGCCACGGCTGCTCTTGGTTTCTTCAGGGGTCTTGTTGATAGGGGGTCTGGAAATGACCCCAAACTTTCTTGTTCTTTTGCCTTTTTTGGAAGTTTGGTCACCCAGCTCCAAAGTAGGTGTCTCTGCGGGTTCCGAGCTGTCGCCGCCGTCGCCATTGTAAGTCAAGTGGGCTTTGTGCTTGAAGCGCCGCAGCATGATCAGGTAGATGAAGCCGCCATTCCAGCACTGCTCAGCCAGGTAACTGCAACACACAGACATGCGCAGTTAAACTCCAGCCCCTTCCCGGACACGGCACTCGGTGTCCAGCCAGGACCCCACACTTCCTAGTGAGCTCAGCTCTCAATTGCCATCTTTCAACATATTCAATTGTTGGTGTTGAAAGGACCCTCAGTATCTCAAGCCAACAGAAAACCACACAGACTAGAAACTTCTAACTTATCTCTCCTAGAGCTGGGAGCCCTAACAGGGTTTTTCTACAAGAGGTTCAATCTCAATGTGTTATCTTCTTTTAAGGTGTGTGTGTGTGTGTGTGTGTGTGTGTGTGTGTGTGTGTGTGTG
>OU015749.1:56404043-56421259 GCA_907169655.1 Acomys percivali | reverse complement strand
GTGTGTGTGTGTGTGTGTGTGTGTGTGTGTGTGTGTGTGTGTTTGTCTCTCTGCTTTCTTCTGGCTTCCCAGCAATAAATAATATCTCGGCACCATAAAGGAACTGTGAGACAGGTTGTTTTATTCCTTCCTGGACTCTGGATTTTACAATGCCATCTCAAAGACAAAGGGCAATTAATGAACCATGGACCCTGTAATAGGCCACGCTGCAGTAAGACACTTTGGCTAGGGGGTCATTTTCTTAGAATCATTAAGTCACCTGCCATCTAATGGACCCACATTCTCTCTCCATATGTACCTACCCTTTCCAGTACTTTCCAGCAGCTCATGCACTCAAGCCCTCCTTTATGTTCAGTGGGACTCTCACCTAGCAGTAGTGCGTGTGCATGTGTGTTCGTGTGCATGTGTGTTCGTGTGCATCTGAAGGCCACAGGACAACCTTGAGTGTCACTCCTTAGGTGCTATCCAACCTTTTCTTTTCCTTTCTCTTTCCTTCCCTTCCCTTTCTTTTCCTTTTACTTCTCTTCCCATCACTTTTCTTTTCTTTTCCAACAAGATGTCTCACTGGCCTGGAACTCACTGTGCAGGCTAGGTAGGCAGTAAGGCCTATCTTCCCAGTACTGGGATTACAAGTGTGTGCCACTATGCCTGGCTAGTTTCTTCTTTTCCTTGCACTGAAGTCCTCACGGCTGCGTGTGCAGCAAGCACGTTACTGACCTACTCCCCTTCCCACCTCATTAGAAGCCTTGCACTCAACTTACAATCAGCTTTTGGTTGTTTGAACAGCAATCTGAGGCCTGGCTACTTATATAGGAAAGAGGGTTATTTTGGCTCCTGATGCTGCAGGCTGGGGAGTCTGAGGTCGGGTGGGCACCTCTCACAAAGTTCTTGTGTTTCCTTAGCTCACGGCAGGAGGAGGAAGGACACAGTGAGTGCAGAGAGGAGAGGGAGACCGCAAAGGGCAGCCTCACCTCATAGCAGTCAGCTCTGGAGCCACAGGAGAAGCCTTTGTGTGGCAAAGGCATTCAATCACACAGCTCAAGTACGTCCCTCCAGATACACTGGTGTGGGGTAGCCAGCCCCAGCCTGAGCTCTGCCATTGGAGAAGGGACCCTGAATAGCGTGAGTGACATGACATGTAAGGGTTAGAAAAGCAGAAGATTCTCTCCTCACAGAAAAAGGTCCAATTGCCTTTTTGGAGGCTTCTTGATAATATTGCTTCAAACTTGCCCTTTTCCCCCAATTTAGATTTTCTTTTGGCAAATAAAATTATTACTTCAATTAAATATTTACTTCAACTTTCCTAGGATGATTTTTAAAATGAAGAAAGGCCAACATATCTGGTAGTGAGTTTTTTGTTTTGTTTTGTTTTGGTTTGGTTTGGTTTTTGTTTTTTTGAGACGGGGTTTCTGTGTAGCCATGGTTGTCCTGGATCTTGCTCTGTAGACCAGGCTGGCTTCGAACTCACAGAGGTCCACCTGTCTTTGCCTCCCTAAGTACTGAGTTTAAAGGCATGCACCACCACCACCACCCAGCGAGGTTTTCTTATATATTTTTTAAGAATTTTAAAATTGTTGCCGGGCGTGGCGGCACACATCTTTAATCCCAGCACTCGGGAGGCAGAGGCAGGCAGATTGCTGTGAGTTCGAGGCCAGCCTGGTCTACAAAGTGAGTCCAGGACAGCCAAGACTACATAGAGAAACCCTGTTTTGAACACCAAAATAAAATAAAATAAAATAAAATAAAATAAAATAAAATTGTGTGCACACACATACAAGCATGCGCACATATGAGCATCTTTGTGTTGAGCATGTCTGTGCACAGGTATGGGTATGTGGGTGCAAGTGCCTGTGAAGGTCAGAAGAGTGCATCAGACCTTGGAGATGGAGATGGAGACTTTTGACATCGGTGCTTGAAATGGACTTGGGTCCTCCATAAGAGCTGAACACATCTCCAGCCCCCTTGGACCTTGGATCATAGCCTAGAACTTTCCCTTTTTATTGTTCATCCTCTGTCCCACAAAGTGTCTTATCCAAATTGAGGCTTTGATGATCTCTGCTCCTTGACACTCTGTCCAGTTCTGGAGTCTCTGGTGGAAGGGGACGTGGAAGGAGTGGTCAGGTGAGACTAGACACTTGAAAGAGCTAATATAGGTGCCCAGAGTTTCAAGAAATACAAGGAAATCCAGGTAAGAAGAGCCCTGGAGAGACAGAGTACAATCAGGACACTTTGATGGTTGTGCCAATCCCTCAGAAGGAAGAATCCCCAGGTGATTCTGAAAACTGCTTGGGGATTTGGCCACAGACTACTGATGCCTATACATTAGGTGACTTTTAAAGTAACCTAGATGCCCAGCACTAGACACTCACTGCTCATGAAATATCATATAACCTAAGAACTCTAAAGTAATTCTATAACTCAATACTTTTAACCAAGCAGAAATTCCTACTTCATCCCAGAATGTCAAGACACTCAGTGTATATGAAAACAAACCCTGACCAAAGGAGGGTGTTCCCACATGGCTACTAGGAGCAGCGGATGGTACCATGAGCATGCTAAGTACGCATTCTGTCACTGGGCCTATCTTTCCTCAGCATGGGACCAGAGTTACATAGAACAGTGGCAGAAACCAGTAGTGGTAGCTCACACCTGTAATCCTAGCACTTGGGAGGCCATGACAGGAGGATTGACACAAATTCTGGGCTAGCCTGAGCTACAAAGCAAGTTCCAGGCTGGCCTGGGATATAGAGTAAGATTCATAAACAAAAAATCACATATAAATACACACCGGACTGGGTGCCAACAGCTTTTCTGTTTAACATGGGGCAGACAGAGATCAACCATTTTGCCTATGATTGTTCTTCTCCTGAGAAGTAAAGAAGGCTGAGCCATCAATCTATGGTCTTTGGACATGTGCTAAGCCCAGTCATTCCAGAGGACTCTCGGAGGCGGCTGGAGGGTTGGGAAGAAATGCTAAATACCTAGAGACTAATTTCCCAGGGACGACATGGCTGGGAAACAGTGGGAAGCAAGTTCAGACAGATCCACCGAGGGGAAGGGACCCAGGGACCCGTGTGTAGTCTGCCTCAGGTGATGCCTCCCAGAGAGCTTGAATCTGAGGGACCAGGCTCCCACAACTTTTTCTAAGAAAACCTGTGAGCATCACACGGTCCCAAAGTGAAAATTAAATGCTAGGTATGGATGGGGGTGCGTGATGCCTGTAGGGAACCAGGGCCTGGGGAAACAGCGGAGCTGCACTAATACTCTGGCTGTTACAGTAATCCAGATTTATCGATGAGGAATGCATTTCAAGACCTCCCAGTGGATGCTTGATTAAGGCCTAGTACCTACTCTTTTTCTATCTATATACACTTTCAGATTTTCACTTAAGACTTCTCTTTGGCATATCTGAATTGTCATTAATTCTCCTCTGCTGCTTTGTAGCTACAATGAGGAAAATTAGGAGTTGCCTGAACACAATCAATTGCTTAGAGCAACAGCTGACCTAGTTTCCAAGTCAGCCTAACGACTAGCAGTAGAGAGAGCATGGTCACCCCGGACCAACGGGTGATGGTTCACATCCCTGGGATGGCTCAA
This sequence comes from Acomys percivali, assembly GCA_907169655.1. Lineage (NCBI taxonomy): Eukaryota > Metazoa > Chordata > Mammalia > Rodentia > Muridae > Acomys > Acomys percivali. The sequence continues at coordinate 56,417,662 of OU015749.1, read as the reverse complement.
GGGTCCCTCATGCTACTGAGAGCAGCATACAATTCAAAAATCATGAATCATTTCTGAGACTTTCCATTTCCTCTTCTCAGAGTGAGTCGCCATGGGTAACAAACTGCAATAAGCGGGACTGAGTAAAAACAGAATAGGAATTAGTGTACTACTATTCCTGTGAACAATGAACTGCCTGGCATCCTTGACCCAGAAGCCTCATTTCTTTTGCCATCATTCATGAGCCTTCCGCAGGCTAACCAGTGTCCCACCAACAGGGCAGAACGACAGCGCCTCACTTACAGCCGAACAATACACAGACGAGCGGGCTTATAATTGGTTTTGTTGCTTATAAAAGGAGCTCAACATTTTACAGGCACTTAGTGACTAGAAATGTAAATCAATGTGCATCTGAAATCCGGCTGTTAGGCAATATCTACAACATCCCGTGCCCCTCAGCATCAAGTACAGACATGTTCTTTTCTGCTTCAACTCTTGTCCCCTGCAACCTCCAAGATGTTATAACATCCTTTCTTCTAAGATCTTCTAGAAATAAAGGGGTAGGGGTGGGGGTGGGGACTTCTGGGAAAACAATTGGATGAAAAGAGCAAGGTCCTGGCATTGTTGGGAAAAATCATCTTGATTTCCATGCAACAAGGCCACCGCTCTTCTCAATCTCAGACGGTCACATCTGACAGTGAGAAGACTGACTTGATAGCCTCTCCAGCAACTTCTAACGCTTGGAGGCCTTGTGTGTTTGTGATTCCAGTAAACTTCCCAGGAGGGACCTGGAAGCCTGGCCCCTTCTAGTGCATCCCATGAGCTCCCACGGGGACTGCTTTCCTCAAAGCTTTCTGTGCACTCTGGAGTCCTGAGGTTGCATCCAATGCCAGCCCCTAGGATTTCCACATAGGCCGTTTGCCCCTGCTCCTCCCACGCAAGAGGAGGCTGCTCTCAGTGCTCCAGAATAAAGTTTGAAGAGATTACATTCAATTTATCTTCTTGAATAACCCACCCCTTTAAAAAAAAAAAGGACAGACTCCCATATACTCCCTGCTGCATCTCCCAAATTCTTCCCCAAGAGCTGGATGCTCTGGGAGTGGAAACCAGTCTCATTTTCTTCTCTGCTTTCCCCAAACCAGCCACAGCTGGCAGCTCCCAAGCCCCAGGCGACCTCCCAAGTCCACGCAGTGTCCCTCTGTCTTCTTCAGAGGTAACTGAGAGACGATGGGGCCCCCCAGGAGCCCACACAAGGCCTCTCACACACTAACTCAGACATTGACGAAATGTCTGTACCGCCCTGGCTCCCCTGACTTTCAAGTGGCTTCAGATCCATCTTGAAACAATTTCTTAGCTCGCCTCCATCCTTCCAGGGTCCTATGCATGGTTTTGGCCTGGGCTTGCCCTCTCCTTGTGCCAAGCCTGGTTTCACTTATGTCAAAACAGCTTCCATCAACACTGTGGGCTTCTTTTCAGAATTGCTTTCCCTGTTCTGAAGTCAGAAAAGATACTAAAAGAAACAGCAAGGCGACACTCCTCATCTCCATATTCTGGTTGATGTCCTGCCTCATCCAACATCCCTTCTATTCATATTGGACCTCCCTTTTCCTCTTCTGCTTCTTCTCTGGCAGCCACAGCCAGGCTGGCAGGTACCATAATGTTCTAATGCTCACGCAGACCGATTACTAGCTTGTATCTTCCTCCCCCTGGGGCAAAGGATGCTCCTGTGACACTGGGGAAAATGGTTGGATCCTTTCCCCATGGGCCATCCATCTTTGTGATCCCTTAGGACTCTTGCTGGTTTAGAGGCCTTTGATTGTAAGACCGCCAAGTCCACAGAACCCTGGCCTAGAAAGACAGACAAAGCACAACTTTCCAGATGTGGCAGGAAGCTGGTGAACTCGTGGCATCTGCTGAGTAACTGTAACTGTGTTTTACGTGTGTGCGCTCTTGGGGACCTCCGGTTCTTAGTTTTGTTCAGATATTAGATTATAAATGCCTTTGTATTTTCCCTCTTTATTTTATTTTATTTTTTTAAGATGACTGCATGTGAAACATTCAAAAAGAGCTCTCAATTGCAGGATGTGCAGATACAGATGTCAAAGACCCAAAGTTTAACAGCTGTTTCCATCAGAAGTACTCTACACAGTGAGCTTTACCATAGAAACCAAGGACAGGAACCAACACTGCTTAACACTGCACAGCATGCCATGTTAAAGCCCATGAGCACAGAGCTCAGATCACCCTAAAATAACGCCTCCATCAGGTAAGGACCACGACTCGCTTTTCTACCGTGAGAAAGCCAAAGCTTGTAAGCTCAGCAGGGAGGGTCAACGAGCTGGTGAAGGTGGAATAGGTTTCAAATCCACCTAATTCCAAACAAACCATGGAAACGAACCTGGGATTCATGGCAAAGCCTGGTCCTGATGCTGCTTGTGGTACCAGGTTTGATAACAGAAAAATGGCTGGCTGCTGACTTTTAACAGCCAAAAGAGGCCTCTCTAAGCATCACCAGGAATTCTATTTGAGTGGGAAGTCAACACCTCAACTATGTCTCACACCCATAAACAAAGGCTTGGGGGAAGCAAGCGGCATTTTCAGGCAGGCTCACTTGGCAGGGAGGAGGTAAAGTGGTTCCATAGGGTGTGGGCAGAGGGGGCCAACTTCTCCACTTCATCTCTGAGTAATGAGCTTGCATTGGTGCCCAAGAATGCTGGGGAAAATGGAGGCTATGTTTGTTCAACTTATTTAAACTCAAAGCACTAAGAAGCAATCTGGCAGGCAGAGGTGGAGCAAAAAGGCGAATTCAGGACACCTCTGCAATGCTCGCCTCTCCAGGGGCACCGCGCTCTCAATAACTGTCTCCCCAAACAAACCATTCTTAGTTTTGTTCAGATATTATATTATAAATGCCATTCTCATGATGGAGACCTCGCTGTGTACAATGAAGGCTCCTTCTGAGGAGTGAATGTGGTCTAGCGGCACCAGATGGCCTTTACCTCATGGCCACTGCTCTTGTGGAGGATTTACATGGAAGACAGGGGTGGGGAAATTCCTGGGCTATGTGGCCTACAGAGCCACACTGCGCAGACCTTCTTCAGCTAGGACCTTGCTGACGTCCAGTGTGACTCTCTGGTGGTGAATTTCTCAGGTCAGTTACTCTCTTCTGAGGTCATTCCTGGCAGATGACTGGATAAAGTGTGATGTGAGTCTTGTCAGTCCTGACTCCTGTCATTTCCTGGCCCACACCATCCCTGTCCCTAGAGCTCCTCCCTGGGCTGACAGGGATACTGGCTCCCCTCCTCTCTCTGTCCTGCTTCTTTCTTTCCGGGCTTTACCTCTGCCCCCAACTCACACTTTTCACTCTTCTCTAGGACTCAGCATCTGCTTTCTGGAGATCCTACCTTATACACACACGGCCACAGGGAAATGCCACCCCCTAACCCTCACCTCCAAAGTGTGGGGTGGGAAATAACAGCAGCACAAAAGGACTCAGCTAATCTGAACATAAAAGAAACCAGTAGGGCAGCTTTTTAAACATTATAATGAGCCTACCCTAACCCAGGGGCTATTGGCAGGAGATGGCCTCTGTGGGAGAGAGTCTCTTATCTTTTGAGGGTAGCTACTGTGGGCTGCCCATATCCCATACTCAGACACTTATGGGCAACATGAACTCAGTGGTTTTTTTTTTAAAGACTTATTTATTTTATGTGTATGGAGGTTTTGCTTATGTGTATGTCGGTACCATGTGTGCACTTGTTGCTCATGTAGGCTAAAAGAGGGTTTTGGATCCCCTGAAACTAAAGTTCCAGATGATTATGAGCCACAATATGGGTGGTGGGAATCAAACCCCGGTCCTCCGGAGGGGCAGCCAACCCTCTTAACTGCTGGGTAGTGAGGAGTCAGTGGGAGCTGGGATGGATAAGAGTAAGATATAGTGTATACACGTATGAAAATTTCAAAGAATAAAAAAGAAAGTTTGGAAAAGTAAAAGCAAAACAAACAAACCTGAAAATAAAACCTGCTTATTACTTAACAAAATTAATGTATATATGAATGGGTTTCACTGTGGCATTTCCATATATACATATATTATATACTCACCCTCCCACTCCCTATTCTTATAACTTATAACGCAACCCTATGACTTATAACACACACCTTACCCTATAACTTATACCGCGCGCGCACGCGTGCGAACACACACACACACACACACACACACACACACACACACACACCCACCCATATATCACCTTATCTTGTTTTTAGCAGCCCAACTACTACTTTCTGGTTTATTTAAAAAAAAAAAAAAAAAAAAACCAAACAGACATCAGACAGACTCTATGTCTGAGTGAAAACAAACAATACTTGTGTCTGTCTGTCTTTGCTGACTATGATACTCTTTAGTTCCATTCATTTTCCTGAAGACGTCACTGTTCAGTCTTCCTCTGGCTGGTATTCCCTTGTGAATATGCACCACGCGTCATGTGCACAGGCTAACCCCCATCTTGTCTGTTGCGGACGGTGCTGCAAAGGGCACCCAGGAACGGGATAGCTGGGCCAAACCAAGAACCCTCCATACTGATGTCCACAGTAGCTGGATTGAGCGCCATCCCCCAAGGCTGTATAAAGTCCTTCCCCGGCAGCTTCAGCTACAGCAGATGCATTTTTGAAAACCATTCACAGAACTCCATTCACAGAAATTTCCTTTCCTGCCTTTGGACTGGGACTATACTTTACTCCTAAAGAGCTTGAAAAGCTGGGGCTACAGCCCTGGGGCAGAGAGCTTACCCACATATAAGTGAGACCCTAGATTTAAATCTGCTGAACTACACACAAAGTGTCAGCTTCATGGAGACTCATCTGAATACCTTGGCTCAGGTCTCAGCAGTGTCACACGAGGCCTTGAGCAAGACCTTAACTCCAGAGACCAGTGTTTAGCTGTTGGAATATTAGACTGGATGATGAACAAGATGGCTGTTTCCTCGCCTAGCACACTAGATGCCAATAAACACCAACCCTTCCCCTCAGAAATGTGGTCGATAATCACAAGTCAACAAGTTGAGTTATCTGCCATTTCTGTCCAGGCTGGAACCTCCCAAAAGATGTATTCACAAAAGGGGAGTGGTCAGAACTGATTCTATAATAAGCACCTGGCCAAAAAAGGTCTCAAGAAAGGGATGTCTGGAAAACCCAAGTTCACCTGGGCAACCAGAATGTCAGAAAGAGGTTTCAAAACTAGAGCAATTACATCCTAGGACAGAGACCTTGACACTACACTTGAATCCCAGAAGTACTGAAGGCTGTATGAGCCCAGTCATTGGGCACAGAATGCCAGGGCTGGTGTGTGCACATATGGGTGGATGGCTAGTGCGGAGAACAGCACAGGGCGCAGCTAGCTGCAAGTCTTGCTCCTTGCCAGAGAGACCAACAGTGGCCTTTGGCTTTGTTTCCATATCCATCTGGCCAGAGGCTTGTTTCTCTAACTCTCAGAGCCACTGCAAGCTTTCTGGCCTCACTTGACCTCTGAGTCTGGTCAATTAGAATTGGCCCAGAACTCAAGGTGGAGGCTGTCCGACTCGCCATCATGCACAAGACACTAGTCCAGCTGGTTCCTTCATATTTTGTAACAGCTCACACTGACAGAGGCAACTGCCACAAACCAGTGGGGTGTGTGTGTATGTGTTTGTGTGTGTGTGTGTGTGTGTGTGTGTGTGTGTGTGTAGGAGTGGGGGAGTTACTGCCTCTGCTAGTATCTGCTCACCTCTGACCTACAGTCAGAACAACTTTGATCTCTACTTGTTACAAACTCTTGGATGATAACCCTGCCTCGAATGACTCACCTTTGAGGCCAGGGAACCTTGCCCAAAACTCAGTTGTTTTCATATGAAATGCGTCAGAGTCCTGCAACAGGCAGACAGTCCAATGCATGCTCAGAGAAGCCTGCTGCAGACACGTGCTACTTGAAAGCACATGCTGGCAGGGAGAGCGAGTGCCTCTGCTTTCGGATGGCCTGGCTTTACAGGCGCGAGCAGATGCGGGCTTGCAAGTCACCGCAGCACTAGAGCCAGCGACATATGGAATCAGCCCCAGGTGCCTACCCATAGTGGAACAGTAAAGAAAGTGTGGTATAGTCTAAATGGAGTATTGTTTCAGCCATACACAAGTACTTTACAGGAAAATGGATAGAACTGGAGATCATCATGTTAAGCAAAACAAGCCAGACCCCAGAGAGAAAAATATTTCATACAAGGATTCCAGATTTTTGCAAGGGTCTGGGGGGACACATGAAAATGGACTGAGGAAATTGTTAGGAGGCAGGGTGGGGCCAGCAGGAATGGGGAGTAGAACAGGAGAACACAAAAGGGGTAACCTGGTATGCATGTATGAAAATGTCAGGATAAAACCCATTATTTTTAATAAATAGCATTTGCAGAAATAGAATACGACTTGGAAGCCGAGCCTCTTCAGTTGTAATTAAGGGTGAATTATAAAAATTCTATTAATTATTACATAAATATATGCAATACTAGATTAGAATGGACTCTCAAAGCAAAGAGTGTCCTTGAGGGAGACAGAGAGGAAAAGGGGGGGGAGGTTGGAATGTGCATCTGTAATCCAAACACAAAGACTGCCTCGGAGGGCCAGGCACTGTGGCAGGAGGAGGATGCTCCCTCAGAACCTCTACCTGGTCCTCTGTGCTCGGAGATGCCATGCAGTGTGATGCTGCTGCTGCAGGCACTAATGGTGTCACCATCGCTAGTTTTCCAAACAGCAAGACTTACAATTTCTAAGACCCGCTTAAGATAACTCTGCCCTGTTTCATGTGGAAACAAAACCATTTTAAATATATTACTCTGCCGAGCAGTGGTAGTGCATGCCTTTAATCCCAGCACTTGGGAGGCAGAGGCAGGTGGATCTCTGTGAGTTTGAGGCCAGCCTGGTCTACAAAGTGAGTCTAGGACAGCCAAGGGTACACAGAGAAACCCTATCTCGAAAGGGGAAAAAAAAAACCAAACAAAACAAAACAAAAATATTACTCAGAATATGACTTTTTTCTTTCTTTCTTCTTTTGATTTCTTTTTTCTTTTCTTTTCTTTCTTTCTTTCTTTTCTTTATTTATTTTTATTTTTTTGAGACAAGGCTTTTCTGTGTAGCCTTAACTGTCCTGGACTCACTTTGTAGACCAGGCTGGCCTTGTTTTTTTGTTTTTGTTTTCGACTCAGGGTTTCTCTTTTAGTCCTGGCTGTCCTGGCTTTGTAGACCAGACTGGCATTGAACTCACAGCGATCAGCATGCCTCTGCCTCCCGAGTGCTGGGATTAAAGGTGTGCACCACCACACCCGGTCTGTGAATATGTTTTAAACTTGGTTTTTATCTTTTTAAAACATGAAGACAATTTCCCTCTTTTCATGAATGATGTGCACTGCTTCGGTTAGCTGGGATGACTCCATAAGAGCTAGGATGGTATACAGGTTGATATTTAAATACATGTCATTTGAACTTATTAGAAGTATGTATTTTATAATGGAAAAAAAGATTACCTAGCCATTATAATATGAGCAGCAGAAAACCCAATCCTGCTCTCTGAATTGTTCCATGGTAGGAATGTTTGAACTTTAATTATGTAAGATTTTCTGGTTTGTTTTGAAAATGATCATGTTTCATGTCTAAATGACAAGACGGGGGAGGAGGTTTCCAGCTGTAAGACATTGTAATCCCTCCTCACACTACACAGCGTTCCCCCCTTACCTGGGATTTCTGGTTCCACGGTTCCAGCTACTACATTCAACTGGAAATATTAAACGGAGCAAATAGAAATGAGCAGCTTGTTCTAACCACTTGCTGTCCTGATTAACGCACCCTCTATCCTCCCTGCTCTGTCCCACCAAGGATGCAGATCACCCCTTTGCCTGGTGTATATGCTACACACCCGATGACCGCTTAGCCACCTCAGCTATCAGACGTGGCATTGCAGTGCTACGTGTAAATAGCACTTATTTTTAATGAACAAGGGCTCCAGAGTGTTCAAGGAGTGTCTGGAAAGCCAGTAATGCCAAAGAAAAGCTACAGCATGCATTTTTAGAATTAAAAAGTGAATATTCTCACTTTAAAGCTGTTGAGAAAAATGTGTTTATGATCCTAATTAAGAGGGAATCTTTTAATCCATGTAACCACAAAGACAGAATGAGGCAGCTGTGTTACTTTTACTGTCACTCCTGGAACTTGGAGAGTAAAAAGCAAGTGCGTGTGATGGAAAAAGTATTAGATTTGTATGTGTCCATTGCATGACCAGGGTTAGGTGCTGCCTGTAGGTTCAGGCATCCCCTGGAGGTATCCCCCTCATCAGGGGAGGGGGACTCTCAATGCTGGACAGGGGTGCCATCGCCACTTGCAACCAGCAGCCACACAAGAGATGCGAGTGACATAGAACATTTAAATTTCTGTTTACATTTTAAATTTTTAGTGTGTGTGCACGTATTGCATGGGTGCAGAGGTCAGAAGACAACCTACAGGGAACTGTTCTACTCCTTCCCCCACATGGGTCCTGGTGAGGGAACCAAGATCGTCAGGTTTGGCGAGAAAGGCCTTCACTCATTGGCCTCAGTGTAAATCTTGAATGGGTTTCACTTAAATGTTTGGAGTACTGTTTGCTTGAGACAGAGTCTTATGTAGCCCAGGTTACCTTCCCACTCGCCACATAGCCTAGGCTAGCCTCAAACTTCTGATTCTTTTTGCCTCTACCTGCTAAGTAATAGGATTATATATATGTGCACTCCCACGTGTGACTGGAGCGGGATGGGGCTTGAGAGAGATGTAGAGACCATCATCATTCTGGTCTTCCTGTCTGACCAATGATCCCCATGAGTTCATCAGATGAAGACATCCCTAAGAGGATGGGACCATTTAAGATCACACAATGAGAGAAAATCCCCACAGAGGACGGAGCTGACAGTCTGACGAGAACTGTGTCGGACCCGGAAGACCATCTGCTCGCTCATGCATTCATTCTGTTTTATAAGGAAATCTTTAAGTCATATTATTTTCTGGTTTTCATTCATAGGATGACGATGTGGCTCATTATCATCTTAAACAATATCACAAGCCTCTGCCAGGTTTTGGTCGAGCCCTGGCTACTTTTCAGCTGCACTTGCCCAAGGGTGGGAGCCTGAGGTGGCATCAGCTGCCTAGAGTCAGGCCTAATAAGTGAGTGGTGACTGCTTCCGGTTCAGGAGTCAGGAGGCGTCAAGGGTGCAGCCATGTTAGTGTGTCTCCTTCCCAAGCACACAGAAGAGATTGCTGAAGAGCAGTAAAGGTGGGGAAGCCCATCCAACTCTTGACCTTTACAGACAACTGAGGGAGCTAACCTGTGCTATGACTGTTCTTTCTTTGTCCATTGTCTTACCATAGTTGACAAATTATCATAGCATGTGTTAACAAGATGGCACCTCTCCCATTTTCTCATAGCATTTGGAATGCTAATCTTGTTAGTTAAGCATGGCAGACAAGTCAAAAAACTATGACTGGAGACTGTGGCATTTGCCCTGCCCAGATTTCACCTGAAAGGCCTGATGAGTGTCACTATTTGCAGTATCATTATCTGACCATCAAACTCTGTGAGGCAGACCAGGAAGCCATGTCTACACCTAGTCTATTAGCAAAACACGGAGAAAGGGGGAGGCTCTCAGGGAGCCAGTCCGAGCACACTCTTGGGGGTGTTGTAAGATGAGAAAGCTACAATTTGAGAGTTTTCTCTGTATGATGTGTGTGACAGTCTCTGGGCAATGGGCAGGTGAGAACTGGGCAGCTGAGGGGACAGAAGGCAGGCCGTGGGACTGGCAGAACATGTGTCCTTTCATTGACTAATTGAGTGACAGGAAAGTGAATTATTTTTGCCTTCCTTTTTTCTTTATAACTCATATTTATTATTTTTCCAACTTTATGAAGACACAATAAAGATTGTGCTTACAGTATACAATGTGATGGGCATGATTTGCACTGTGAACTGAGAAAATCACACTAAAGTAGTGGACCAATGAGGCACACGCTTTCCTTTGTAGCAGAAGACATTTAAGATCCATTCTCTGGGCAACTTCCATCTATAAAACACATGAGCGGTACTCATCAAGGTGGGAAACAGACCCCCAGAATCTATTATTTCTGTCCAACAGAAGTTTTGCATTTTTTCATTAACATCTCTACATCTTTTTCTACACCAACCTTTGGCAACCCATTATACTCTCTGTAGCTTTGAGTTCAACCTTTTTTTTTTTTAACTCCACATATAAATGAGATCATGAGCTACTTGTCTTTCTGTGTCTGGCTTAGTTCATTTATAATAGTGTCCTCCAAGTTCATCCATGTCATAAATGACATGTTTACTTCCTTTTTAAAGACTGGGTAACATTCTATTGTATACAAATATAGCACATTGACTTTATCTACTGATAGACACCTGGGTGAGATTGCTTATCTTTGCTATAATTATTTACTTTCCAATTTGTTAACAGAATTCCTCATAGACTCTTAATAAACAGATTTATTCATTTTCATTTGTTTTGAGTGTTTAGCCTGCATGCATGTGTGTGTGCGCGGGGCGGGGGGGGGGGGGGCACACGTGCGCGCGCATGCATTGCTTGTGTGCATGGTACCAGAGGATGGTTGCAAGCCACCATACATGTGTCAGGAATTGAACCCTGATCCCTGGAAAAGTGTCCAAGTCCTCTTAACTGCTGAGCCATCTCTCCAGCCTGCCCCTGTTCATAGATTTGAATAAGTAAAATCTTTCTTTGTTCTTCACTATGTAGCCCTGGCTGACTGGGAACCCACCACATAAACTAGGCTGGCTTTGAACTCATGGAGATCGACCTGTCTGTGTCTCCTGAGTGTAGGGATCACACCTGGATTTCTTTTCTGTCTTTTTCTAGTCTTGCTAATGTTCAAACTTTAAGAAAATCAATTCCTAGTTTCATTGCTCTTTTCTATTTTTGCCCCCAATACTGGAGCACCTACTATATAAAGTAATATTAACAGATCCAAAGGGAGAGATGAACAGTTTTATAGTAGAGGACTTCCATGTGCAATTTCCAACAACAGACAGGTCATTCAGAGAAAGTAAGAAAATAGCAGCTCTGAACACTACTATGGGCCAAAAGGACCAAATCAATCATACACCACAGTCCCTTCCAAAGCATGCACAGTCTCCAAGAACATGGAGACCATTTTCCAGAAACAAATGTCAGACCACTAAACAAGTCTTAATGCACTTATGAAGAGTAAAATCACATCAAGCATCTTTTCCAACTATGCTGGAATGAATCCAGATGCTGGTAAAGAGGAAAACTGGAAGAATCACAAATGCATGTAAAAAAAATCAAAATGATGATCAGAAAATATCTTAAGAGAAATGAAAAGTGTGAACCTCAACCTATACAAATTCACAGAAGCAGCAAGAACAGTTCTAGGAGGGAGGTTTGTGTGATACTGCCAGTTCAGAAAAAGAAAGATCTTAACTGAACAAAGCCTTAAGGAATTGTGAAAAGAATAAACTTTTCAACATCAGAGGAAGGAAGGAAGTAACAACCACCAAGCAGAAATATGTAAATATCGATTAGGAGAACAACAGAAACAAACGTTAACAAGTTATGCGTCTTTCCTGACTCGGTTTCTTTATCCGAAATGGATGGCGGTGCTAATGAGATATCAATTAAACGGAAAGAATGCACTCTAAAGTTGTATCACTTAAAAATAGTTGACAGGTGACTTCATCCCAGCCTACCACTGCACATACAGAGAGAAGGCCAATATCAATACAAAATAGCCACTGGGAAAGGAAGGAATAAGAGCCCACCTGGGATGGACGAAATGCTGGGAAGCTGGGAACCAGCCACAGAGCCCTGGACCACATGGCAGAGAGCAGCAACTTCGTGGCAGTTCCAGGAAAAGCCAGGCACCAACCATGCAAGCTGTCCCTGTGTGGTGGCATCCTGCAGGGTCACACGTGAACCAACCCATGCCTGAGCACTTGCTCAGTGGTAGCATCCCTGGTTGCCTTGGTACATTAGATATCAACTACGCCATCCAGGGGGAGGGGCTAGTGTTTGAAAAGCTTTATCTTTTGGTGTTAATTGTTTTCTGTGCCTTATATTTTATGTGGGGAGGTGGTCAAGGCAGGGTCTTTCTGGGTAGCCTTGGTTGTTCTGTACTCACAGGCTGGCCCTGAACTCACAGCACTCCACCTGCCTCTGCCTCCCTGAGTGCTGGGATTAAAGGTGTGTGCCACAACCACCACAGGCTATATTCTTATTGGCACCAACTCTGTAACCTATGCCACCCTGAAGTGACCCACAAACTTCAATGCATCACTGTTGGGCTCCTGTGTTCTCCTCTTCCTGATTCCCAAGGAAACGGTACCTCTCCGGTGTATCTGGTGCCTGGTCCTGATGAAGGTGATGAGGGATGCGAGGGATGAGAGGGATGCTCCCCACATGGCTGCCAGCAGCCCGTACATGCCGACTTAGGAAATCAAGGTCTAACTCGGAACAGCCTCCCTCTGAATTCTTTCCCAATCATTCCAACCTACAGCTGAGCACAGCATCACAGCATCGGGTGACCTCCTGCTACATAAGTACGTGTGTCTACGATCACGTGGTGAATCCATGTAGCCTTTTACTTTGAATTCATCCTTTATATTTTATATATATTTGCTCTCTGTGCCTTGTCTCTAAACCATACGACTCTGGGAGACACTTAGTGGATGCTCAACACTGAGACTAATTACCATGAAATAAGTTATCTCTTCCCAGCCAAGCAGGATCATTTCCTGGGGAGATGAATAAAGCTATATTTTACAGGGAATATGTTTATTGAACATCTGCAGCAGCTTGTCACACATATTAAAAACTGTCTGGTTTCAAGTCAGACTTGGAACACAAAAATCCTATGTCATTCTGAAAGGCTAGAGCTAGAAGGTATTTATTTATTTACTATTTATTTATTTATTTTGCCACCCAGGACAAAGAGGTGGGAAGAAAGACACCCACTGCCGTCCAGCATACAGAACAATGTCTTCGGGTGTTGACACACTTGCTTACCTGTAGGATCTGCTCTGGAGTGTGGTGGGAAAGTGACAGAAGTAAGGGCAGAGGGTGTGAGATGATTCATCGATGGCTGACACAGCCACTCTAGTCAGGAAATGAGAACCAGCCCCATTCGATTCCTGATCCTTCTCCCTGTCCCCAGAGGCTGTCAGTCCTAAGCAAGTGTTGCTTCTGCATATAGATTCCATACAGAGCAACGGTCCTCAACCTTCCCAATGCTGTGGCCCTTCAATATACTCCCTCATGTTGTGGTGACTCTCCAACCATAAACTTACCTTTATTGCTACTTCATAACTAATTTTGATTTTTTTTTTTTGCTACTGTTATGAGGCTGGGCATAGTGGAGTACACCTTTAATCCCAGCACACAGGATGGGGGGGGTGCAGGAGGGGGGACAGAGGCAGGTGGATGAGTTTAAGGCCAGCCTGGTCTACAAAGCAAGTCCAGGACAGTCAAGGCTACACAGAGAACCCCTGCCTCGAAAAACCGAAAGAAGAAGAAGAAGAAGAAGAAGAAGAAGAAGAAGAAGAAGAAGAA
>OU015749.1:56383127-56403643 GCA_907169655.1 Acomys percivali | reverse complement strand
AACAGATAAAAATCTAAACACATACCAAGTAGTATAGCATTTAAGATAGGGGTTTCTTCTTTTCCTCCCTATTTTGTTTGGATTTCTCTTGGTTAGTTAGTAAAGTCTTAAAATGGTATTTAAAAAATTGTGGGGTGTGTGTGTGTGTGTGTGTGTGTGTGTGTTTATGTGTGTGTGTGTGTGTGTGTGTGTGTGTGTGTGTGAGAGAGAGAGAGAGAGAGAGAGAGAGAGAGAGAGAGAGAGAGAGAGAGAGAGAGAATGAGAATGTATATCCAGGAGATATGACGAGGATGTCTGAGCCCTGGGTGGTTGTAGTCACCCAATATGGATGCTAAGAACCGACTCAGGTACTCTAGAAAAGTAACAAGGCAACTGATCTCATTATAGATGGTTGTGAGCCACCATATGGTTGCTTGGAATTGAACTCAGGACCTCTGGAAAAGCAGCCAATGCTCTTAACCTCTGAGCCATGTCTCCAGCTCCCGCAGCAAGTGTTCTTAACTGATGAGCCATCTCTTCAGTCCCATTAAAACAATACATACATATGTACATACATCTATACATACACACACATACACACATACATATATGCATAAAATACAGAGTTACATTGAAAACCAATTAAATTGAAAGACAATGCCATGAGTATTTAAAAATATATATTACCGTAACTCTTTTGTGCTACTGGGTTCACACATTAAATCTGAAGATATGGCAGCAAATTATGTCCTGGACTTCCTACCCTTAACCCCCTCATCCCAAACCCGGTGAAACAGGGTTCTAGTAATATACAGGCCAGCCTCAAACCTGAGATCCTTCTGCCTCAGCTTGAAGAATGCTGGGAGTACAGGTGTCCAGGCCTAGTTGACAAAACCGGAGTGATGACAGACGATACTGCAACCTGTTTCACACCCCATGTGCCAGTTCAACTAGTGGCAAAGATGTGGCCACTTCTAATGCTACTGTACTGTAGTACCTGCATCTACCAGAAGTGGAAAAACTACTTTTGTGTCATCTCTTTGAGTCATCACTCCCACTGTGGTGGTTTGATGAAAATGGCCCCCACAGGCCCATAGGGAGCATCATTACTAGAAGGTGTGGCTTCATTGGAGTAGGTGTGGCTTTGTTACAGGAAGTGTGTCACTGGAGGTGGGCTTTGAGGTCTCAGATGCTCAAGCCATACCCAGTATCTCTCGCGTTCTCTCTCTCTCTCTCCCAGCCCATCCAGATGTAGAACTCTCAGCTCCTTCTCCAGCCTCATGTCTGCCTGCATACCGCCATGCTTTCTGCCACAAGGACTGTTGGGCAGCCCCAATTAAATGGTTTCCTTAGGAGCATTGCCATGGTCACAGCAATGAAACCCTAACTAAGCCACCCACCCATCTATCAGTTCATCCAATCATTTCCCCAGATGATAGCCACTGCAGTTACCATGAAGGCTTACCTGGCCTCCTCCTCATGAGCCCTTACAGCTGAGCTCTGTAGAGCCAACTTTAAGTTACCTTCTAATACTTCTGAAGCAAGGATGTCATGCTGCAGTCAGAACGCATTACACAGAACAACCCAAATAATTCCACTTCAAAGGAAATGTGCTGTTCCCCTGGCATAGCAACTTCCAAGCAATGATAGTCTTCCAGCAGTGGCTGACACTGAGCTCTTAACTGTCCTTTCTGGGACAGGCTCTCAGTCTTTTGGACCATAAGCATCTTTCCTGGGTGGTTTTCTCACCAAGAGAAAGTGGCACTCCCTCCAGCCATGTCAACTGTGCTTCTCAAAATAAGATTCGTTATCAGGAAAAGCCAAATCAATTTGTCTCTACATTTCAAAATCATATGCCCAGGGCAACTAAAACTGCTCTGCAGGCTATTTTCTCCTCACCCAAAGTGCCATGAAAGCAAAGGGGAACTGAGCACTCCAGCCTCAGGGAGCCTCTGACACATGACATGAATGCCCCCAGAGCTAGCCACAGCTACAAAAAGACACTCTTGTTTTAGAAAAAGTACATCCCAGGAGTGCTTGGGCCATATGTTTATAAAACAAAAGAAAAAACTACAGATTGAGACACAGCTTTATGTAACAATTTTTAAATGTATTAACAGTCCTGTTTCAGGTCCATGGGAGCATTGTGAAATAACTCCAACCTGCAGCTCATCTCATTCCAGGCATGGGCGCGCGCGCGCGCGCACACACACACGATGGGGGAGGTGGCAGAGAGGGCAGGTGCTTGGCGCTCACATTAGCTTTCTTACTTAAGTTTGCTCACCTGAAAGAACTTTTAAACCACATCGTGTGAACACCCTATACTGGTTCATCGCAGAAATCATTATCTAGGTCTCCCCTGGTCATCCTTACAGGGTTAATAGCTTGGGGCGGTTAAATTTGGGTCATTGCATTTGGCTTGAGAGTTACCTAGAGAATCAGTGAAGCAAGTGTCCATAAGTGTTTGTGACCTTTTTTCCAGGGAGGATTGATGGGGACCAACAAACTAAGTGAAAAGATCACCTTGGGCTTGGGTACAGCCCTCCACCTCTATGATGCATGTGGTAGTGGTGGTATGGTGCTACAGGAGGATGCTTGCTCTTGCTTGCTCCTCACTTCCAGGGCAATTGTGTTCTTTCTGCAACTACTGCCATGGACTCCGATTCTGCATCCTAGCCGTTGGATGCGGACTTGCACAGCCACACTACTGGAGCTTGTGGGCTGTGTTACTGAACTCTAGGCTTTGTTTGGAGGTTTCCCTGGCCCTCTGCTGCAGATGGCTAGCGTGGCTGATCACGTGAGCCCATCTCATAAATTCACTCTTACAATCATACAATTCTTGCCTCTGTTTCTCTAGACACAACCCTAGCAATAGTCAGAGTTAGAAGTGACTGTAGAGGCAGGCCACATATAGCAAGAATCTGCCATAGCTTACTACAACATCACACTGTCTCAAAACAATCATCCAAATAAACTAATAAAGAGGAATTGTTTATCAGTGAGCTAGGGGAGAAAGAGGACTTAAATATGGAAGAGAACTATACTAAGGGGTTTAGGAGAAGCTGGAGGGGGTGGGGTGGGGTTGAGATAACTAAGATTCATTGTACACATCTGTCTTAGTTACGGTTTCTACTGCAGCCACAAAACGCCATGATCAAAAAGCAAGTTGAGGAGGACAGGGTTTATTTGGCTTACACTTCCACAGCACATTCCATCACTGAAGGAAGTCAGGACAGGAACTCAAACAGGGGCAGGATCCTGGAGGTAGGAGCTGATGCAGAAGCCACAGAGGTGCTGCTTACTGGCTTGCTCCCTATGGCTTACTCAGCCTGCTACCTTATAGAACAACAGGACCACTGGTCCAGAGACGGCATGACAATGGGCTGTACCCTTCCCCATCAATCACTAATTTTAAAAATATCCCACAGCCGGGTCTTAGGGAGGCATTTTCTCAGTTAAGGTTCCTGTCCTTCAGATAACTCTAGATAACATAAGACCAGCCAGCACAAGGTCTATGAAAATGTCAAAGAAAGAAAGAAAGAACAGCCTATCTATTATTCAATGAAAACAGGAGGATTTCTGACAGAGTTGGTCACAGAGTTTGGTCAGGCCAGTGGGACCCCAATAAAACCCCACGGGCACCAAGATGTGCCCAGGTCTGTTTCTCAGCTTTAGTGTTTCGTTCTCTCTTACACTGGGCGGCCCACTTGAGGGACAAGCTGAAGCCCAGCAAGCCGTGGCCTGGGCCTTACACATTGGGGTGGCGTCCTTTCTTGCTATCACCCTTTTCTCTGCAGCACTTAAACATAATTGTGTTGTTTGTTTGTTTATTTGTCTTTGTTTTGTTCTGTTTTCTTTCCAGGTCTTTATTGCTCTTCTGCCAAACCGTTTTGTTTCTGTTACAATAAGGTCCATGTGGTATTTTCCAAAGCCAGCAACACTGGCAGTCAGTACTCTAACCCCACAGGCAATGTTCTGGCTAAATGTTGCAAATTGAAGGCAAAGTGCAATCTGGCTAGTCAAACGTTAGTGTTTTGGAAGGCTGACGCTTCTCTTGGTGATGAGGCCAGAAGGTAGGGGACAACATATAACACTTCAGAGCAGGACAGCATAGGAGCACTTCCGTCAGAAAGGCAGAGAGAGATAGGAAGAAAGAGCAAGAGAGAAGGGCTGCTGTCCCATTAAGAATATAACCATGGGCTGGAGAGATGGCTCAGAAGTTAAGGGCACTGACTACTGTTCCAGAGGACCTGAGTTCAATTCCCAGCAACCACATGGTGGCTCCCAACCATCTATAATGTGATCTTCTAGCATGTAGGTATACATGCATGCAGAATAATAATTAAAATAAAAAAGAATATAACCACACACACACAAAAAGAATATAACCACAAACCAGGCGTGGTGGGGCGCATGCCCTCAGGAGGCAGAGGCAGGCAGATCGCTGTGAGTTCGAGGCCAGCCTGGTCTACAAAGTGAGTCCAGGACAGCCAAAGGTACATAGAGAGACCCTGTCTCAAAAAACAAACAAACAAAAGGAATATAACCATAGACTCTGGAACTAGTGTCACTCAAGGAGAGGTCAAGACAGCCATACTTGCATTCTGTTGCTCACCCTGCCTCAAAGTCGCCCACTTGTTTCTGATTTGTATAGAGATTCTCAACTGTTACCTGCAGAAGTTAATTTTTTGTTGGGGAGATAAGGTCTTGAGAAAATACAATCTAAGAATAGGCCTGTCCAGTACCTTAAAGTCAACCTACAACTGCGTCCTGTCTGCCTCCACTCTCTGAGTCTGATGGAAACAGAGGCTTATCACCTACTGACAGGCAACTTGGTTCTTCTCCCCTAGGTTGGGAGTGGAGGGGAATCGGTGTTGAAATTAGAAAGGTAGAGAAATGGGTCCTCCTGCGGCCCATGTTAAACTTAGCCAATAGCCTCTAAACCAGTGGTTCTCAACCTTCCTAATGCTAGCCCGTTAGTACAGTTCCTCATGTTGTGATAGCCCCAACCATAAAAGCATTCCGTTGCCACTTCATAACTGTTAATTTTGCTACTGTTGTGACTCATAATATAAATATCTGTGCTTTCAGAAGGCCTTAGATGACTCTGTAAAAGGTCATTTGACCCCCAAAGGGGGTTGCAACCCATAGGTGGAAAACAAGAGCTCTAAAACCTGGTATTACTAAAACTGTAGACTGTGTTGATCCTTCTGTCTGTCAGACAAGAGGAGTCACTTTGGTCTTGTCATATAAATGCAGGTGAACTGGTGGTTCAGGGAGAAATGACAGGGAAGGTAGATCCATCTGGAGTCCCAAGTCACCAACTTTCAGGGCCTAACTCGCAGGAGAGGGAATCCCAGTGTGTCCTTGCGCTCAGTCACACCCCGGTGGAGTAAATCAGTGCAACTTGGGGCAGACATGCCAATGGGAGCCACAAAGCCACCAAAAGAGCCATCCTGTGGTGTCCCACATGGTGCCTTCCCCTGTGTCGTGGGGTAGATGCCAGGTCAGTGGGCAGGAAGGCTGCCATCTTCTTCTCCATCCCCTGAGAGAAGGCAGAGCTGTCAAAGGTTCCCTTCTCTAGAAGGATCCTGCATTGTATTCTTGCCCCTACTGCAGGGAGTACACAGACACACACTGGGCAGCCTTCATCTTAAAAGGGGCAACAAGTGAGCTGGGCATGGTGGTGCACGCCTTTAATCCTAGCACTTGGGAGGCTGAGGCAGGAGGACTGCTATAAATTCAAGGCTAGCCTGGTCTACACAAAGTGAGTCTTGGGGGGGGGGACAGGAAGTGAAAAGGCCCCTTCTGACCCTGAGATATCATGCAGTCTAAGGAACTCCATGTACACCCTCACATGAAGGAGGCCCTCTGGGAACAGGAGCTGACCCACCCAACCAAGAATGGTGGGCCACACAGCACCAGCCTTTCTGGGCAAGCTCCCTGAACTCTCTGGGGTGCCCCAGCTCAGTGCCTTGGCTTCCAGTAGGGTTGCAACAGTTATGTAAAGCAGGTTTCTGAGTGTCTGAAATGCCGGTGCATACAGGAACAGCAGGTTGCTTAATCTCCAGATTGAGAGCCAATCCCTTTGCTAAACACAGGCGAGGCTCAGCCTGCTCCCATGGTGGATTAATGACCCAGCCTTCCTGACTCCCACAACCTGACTCCTCCGGGGTTACAGGCACCATCTTGTTCCCAGTCTTTACCTCCCAGGAGGGACAGTAGTGGTCATGTTTTCACCCTTTGCCCCTAGTTTTCATCTGTCAAGCTAAGCTCCGCCCCCACCCTTCTTTACTGACAACGTTCAGTTTTAAAATACCAGAGGAGGATGGATGGTTGAAATGTTCTAGTAGAAAAAAAAGTTTAATCTCCAGCATTTTGTTTCCCTTGTCAAACTGGGAACCCCTCGTGAAAGATTTCCCATGTTTCTGCAGTGGACAATAAGCTACTTACAGAAGGCAGCTCTGGATCCAGGCCTGCAGTTTTGACACAAGTTGAACATGAGCAAGGTCACTGGGTTTTTCTTTTCCCTTATGAGAAATGATAGTAACAATGAAATACTGTGTGACATACAGAACTGGGTGCTCATGGGAAGGCTGGCAGGCTTTCACTAAGTGTTCTTTGGGACTCATAAGGAAACCTTTTACTAAGTGAGAAACCATATTCAGCTAACTTCTTACACATAGTGTATAGACACGTATACATATTAGTATAGAGAGCATCTTTTCTAAGTACCACTGCCAAATACTGAGGTGGCAAAAGTCTGGCCAGCACTGACTTGGTGAAAGGAGTGATGCCCCCGTCAACATGAGGCTCACAAACTACGGAGGGAAGAAAACCCAACCTTAGTCACCTACCCCACTGATGGCAAACTTCCCCTGTCATACTTTCATCAACTTCCTGACCCCTGAACCTACACCACAACACTTTTGGAGGCAGCGGTGCCATTTAACACAGACCAAGAAACAGCTTCCAAACCAGTCCCCTATTCAAACTACTGGACACACAAGGAGCTGTGTCGATTGCTGTATACACTGTTCAAGATTAAAGAGAAACAGGGTGTTAAAAGACAGACTTTTCCTTAAGGGGTCAGAGAGTAAGTACTTTAGGTGTTGTAGGCCGGAAGTGTCTGTCTTTGTTTCTCCAACTCCTTAAAATATACAAACACATTCCTAGCTCCCAGGCCATATTAAAACAAAACAAAACAAAACAAAACAAAAAACAGGCTAGAACAAGCTGGACTTGGCTCTTGGGCCATAGTTTGTTGGCCCAAGTGCCTCCATAATGGGCTGGTTCCATCGCTCAAATGAAGTCACTACACAGAGTATGGGGGGGCGGATCAGGCTGAAGGAAGGGTGGGAGACAACCCCAGACAAGACAGAGCAAGGCTGTGGCAGGAGAGTAGGAGTGAGAGGTCCCCTAAACGCCTCTGAAAGGTTCCCTCTTTCCATATACGCTGGCTGTGGAATGCTGAGACATATTCTGGATGGGAAAGCAGCGACAGTGATAAGGTGTGGCTACCCAGCTCCACTGGGCCTAAAATACAAAACTACAAAATATGGCCACTACTGGTCAAGGATGATAGCCCTCCAGTCAGCAGCTCCCACGCTGCCTTCTCAGACACAGCTCTTTGGCTCGTATAGGCCTTCAACTCTCAGATCTGGGCTGCAGCTCACTACCTACCTCCGAGGCTCACGTCACGGCAACCATGCCACGTCAGCTCTAACCCACCCCAGGTCAGCTCAGTTTCACAGCATTCCAACTTCTTCATGGGAGCAGAAGACCTGTCAGTTCAGCCCTGGTACCGGGAGAAGCAAGGTCTGGAAATGGTTCTGCAGGCCGGGGCTGGGGTTTAGTTCCGTTCTATTTCTCTTTATCATCCGTCCCATGCCTCCACCACAGAGAGGGTATTCTGAGATTGGCAACCATCACAGGAGGCACAAAGCAAATGTTTTCAACTTCCCTCTTGTGTGGCTGCAGCCATGGCTGGCCCCAGTAGAACATTCCTTGTCCTCGTGGTGTGAGGACGTCACCACGACAGTTGCCAGCCCTCCATCTACCCACCGCACCTCTGACAAATACTCAGGAGCCACACTGTTTGTTCTCACGGCTTTCTCTTCTTGACTTAAGAGGCTATGCAGAGGTGGACTGCCTCCTCAGAGAAAACACCAGCACACCAGAGCTCTGCTCTGGATCTCTGTCAATTTCTGGATCTCCCTCAGCTGTTAGCCAAGCACCTCTTTGGAGCACCTACGCCAGAAGGAATTAGCAAACCCTTTCTTTGGTTCTGAACTATAAAAAAAAAAAAAAAAAAAAAAAAAAGTAGCAATTATTTTTCAAGCCTAAAAAATCAATTTCTGGTCAACTGTCTTCCAAGAATTTGTTCTAAAGCAGTGCCTGCTGCTTCTCGGCTGCCAAGTTAAATGCTGGTTTTAACTTACACGATCCGTGATCCTACGTGACTCATTTGTAAAAGTTTCCCTTAGCCTGAGACGGTCGGTTGGTTGTCAAACTGTCTTGAACAGTATCAGCACACTTCAGGCTGAGTTTACTCATGTCGTTTCTTGTTCATTTCTCAAATACTTAATTAAAAAAAAAAGCCACTGGGAGTTAGAAGTTGTGGCTAAGAGGACCTAGGATTCACTCTCATGCCTGCTTCCTACCTGCACCGTGAGCTGGTCAGGTGAACTCTCTCCACGGGGCTCCAGCAGCCACTTGCACAGGCCAGTTACCAAAGTTCGCTGTGTTTTCTTTCCCTTCTCCATTCAGCTCTTCACTGAGGGTTACCAACTATGCACAAGAAGAGTGAGCCAGGCCATTGCGTGCTCCGACTTCCTGCCAGCCAGCGCTCCATGCTCTGCTGAGCACGGAGACTCTCCGCCGGCTTCACCTGCTGAGCTCAGGGCCCCACCCACCCGCAGCAGCACTCAGATCATTTTTCATTTATGAGTACATCCAGCTAAACCGTGTCAGGGAAGGAATGCGCCAAACATGGCTCTGCCAGTGTGTGAAATCCAGGCTGCTGAAAACCAGTTTAATTTTGGGATGGTACGGGGGAAACCAGCTCCCAGCAGTAGTCACGGGTGGCGTTCTTCTGTAGGTCAGGCTCTGCCCTCAGCAAAGTACAGCTTAGGATATGGATGCAGACCACAGAGGTAGTAGACCCAAGATTTCAGGCGGGAAACCAACAAAAATACACCAAGTGTGTATTTTACATCCACTAAAAAAATGTGACACTGGGAAATGGGCGGAGAGACTTTCCATCCAGTCAGTGACCTAGGGCTTCACAAGGAGCCGAGTATATTTCGCACATTAAAGGGCCAACAGGATGGTCTGTGGGCAAGATGATTGCGACGCAAGCCCGAGGGGCTGAGTGGGAAATGGCAGCAGCCATGTAAAAGCCAGTACAGTGGCACACATCTGTAACTGCCGGACCGGGAGGCAGAGACAGGGGGCTCTTGGGCTCAATGGCCAGCTGGTGTTGTTGACCCCATACTTGAATGTGCATATATATACTCTCACACACAGAAAGGAGGCACGGGGGTTTAGAAAAACCTGCCTCCAAACGGATATAAAAATAGGGAGTTTATTTTATAATGAAATTCATTGCTAAAGGAGGGCTATTTGGGGTTTTGCGCCAGCATCTCCTGTGGTGTCCCCTGCTTTTCTCGGCCTCCTCGGATCCCGAGCACCCACACCACCCCTGTGCCCCATCTCCCCCCCCCACACACACACGCATGTCTCTTGGTGAAGCACCGTGATGAAGGCTATGTTGTGTGCTGAAGGGTGACTGTCAGAGCAGAAGGCATGCACTAGTGATTACAGAATCGACTGAAGGCCAACACAGGATCCATGTCCATCCGTTTGGGGATAACGCACAAGGCTATAAAATAGACCGGGACAGCACCTCATTTTAATCTTCACTCCAAGAAACATGGCGGACTAGCAGATTGGGAGAGCTGGGTAACGTGACTGCCAGAAAGGATGGGTGTGGCCAGTGTGGAGATCATGTGGTCTCACTCTCAGGAGAGCATTCCACCACTGGCTGTACAAAGGTGGTCCGTGAGAAGGTGACTTGAGCAAAGGTGGAAAAAAAGGAAAAAGACTGGAAATGCTGGAAGCCGCTTGATTGTGGTACGATTGGGATTGCCCAGTAAACAAACATCCGCTGTGTGGTCTGACTCTCCAACTCATCTGCTATCCTGCTAAACTGTAAGGGGGAAAACATTAAACTAATCTTAACAGTGTTTTTTAAAAAAAGCGCTACTTGTCACCATGACAACAAATATCTGCTTTTCTAATCCATGTAATCCCATCTTCTATTTCAGACCGTCTATCAAATGCAGAGACGGCTGATGAGAACACACAGCCATTTCGAGGACAGCAGCAGCAGCAAAGATGATTTGGTTTTTCATCGGGGCATAATCAGAAAATACAACTTTACAAAATAGGTTCCCCCCCAAATCAGCACACACATAACATCATTTCTCCTCTATGGGAAAAGCTTTGCTTTACAATGAAGTGAGGGGTCTCTGCAAGTCCAGCCAGAGACAAGGGTTGTTGGCAGCCCCAAGACCCAAAAGGACACATGAACAATTCAAAATGAAACGGTGCCGTTGTTACCACAACGTTAACAAAGCTCTCAGCAGCCACAGCGAGGCGGCTTTAACAGAAGGAAAGCACCTTCTGTTTACTAGTTCTTCTCAGGGTCTACTTCCAGAAAGTCAGGACCCATGGCATCCATCTTCTTTAATTTATGTTTATTTTAGAATTTTATCCAATATAGACACACATGCCCCTACAAGTTACATACTGTTGTAACCTGTCTTTAGTCACCTCAGAAGTTCTTCAGTTTTCAAAACTACTTTAAGAATGATAGTATATCAGGGCTGGAGAGATGGCTCCGTGGCTTTCCTAAAGGGCCAGGGTTCAATTCCCAGCACCCACACGGCAGTGTGTTCACACCTCTCTTTCACTCCAGTTTCAGGGCACCAAATGCCCTCCTTCTGGCCTCTGCAGGCACAGACATGCATGCAGGGAAACATGCATATACTTAAATACGTTTTTAAAAGTTTTTAGTAACAAAAACAAATAACAAAGTAGTCAGGTGGATCTCTCTGAATATGAGGCCAGCCTGGTCTACACAGTGGTTTCCAAATAGGCAGAGCTATAAAATAGACAGACCAGTTCTTAAAAAAAAAAAAAAAAGAAAGAAAGAAAGAAACTACACATCCTCTGAGTTCTGGTCCTCCTCATAGCCCAGCACATCTTTGAGAAACACTCAGGTGACTTTGTCTTTATGGTCAGGGCACCCATGCTGTTTCACTAGTGGGTCGGATAAGACCATTGGAGGACAAGCACCCAGTTCCCCATGCCTGGCATTCAGCCCAAAGTCTAGAGAGCAAACCTGCCCCACCCCCACCCCAGGAGGGCCCACTCTCCTACACTGACTTTACCATAAGAAGGAAGTCTGGTCCTTTATATCTATTTTTTAAAGCAGTGGAGAAAATGGGGTCAACATGTTCTTGCCCCATGAATAAACTTCAGTAACAGACAAGTATGTTGTCTATTGAATATTCTATTAGTTTGTTAGGGCTGCCAAAAAACTATGGTAAAACCAGTTTCCCACCTTTGTCACATTTCTCATCAGAGAAATGTATAGCATGAAGCTTTGCTTCCAGGGGAATTGCTGCTGCATTTACTCACAACGCTGCCCTGGGTGCAAGTGTAAGAACCCCACACAAGCCACCTCACCATCCCTGTCTTCTGAGGTAAGTCCTCAGCAACTTCCTACGGCAGTAGTGACCTGAGAGGGACCCTAAAGACCAGTTCCTCATACCTTCTCACTGTGTGGACATGATAGGCCCAGGGAGGCAGAAAACTTCCCTGGTGTTAGTGCTGAGATTAGAATACAGGACTTCACAGGATTGAAGAGCAGAGGATTGGAACATTTGCTACGTGGGTGTGTCTCCTAGAGATGACAGGGAAGGCTCACCCATGATACCTCAACAATATGGCTGCCTAAGGGAGACCTGAACAAGAACGATGACTGAGAGACATTTTATCCTGGGTGGGGAAATCTCACAGGGCTTCGGAGAAAGTCTTCTCCATGGATTGGTCCCCTAATGTATATATGTAACACTAAACAGACTGTATTTATATATTTACAGATACACACACACACACACACACACACACACACACACACACACACACACACCCCTAGGTGGTTGGTGCCTGAAGAATAACACTTGAGGTTTCTTTCACCTCCACATGTGCAAGCATACGTGCGCACATACCTCTGTAACTACACTAACTCCACCACACACATACATACAAGTAGCACTGACCACAGGGGCCACATAGTGGAAGCATCAAAGCTAATCGTCCGTGGATGAATGGATGAACAAGATGTACTATGTGCCCACAACAAATTCGCCATCCTCCTCCTCTGCTTCCCAAGTGCTGGGATCCTAGCCCATGGCCCGCCCAGAGTTTCTGTTTTGAAAAAAAAAAAACCCAAGTTCTGGAGACAGCTGCTAGCAATGTTTGCACAACAATGTGAATGTGCTTAAAAAAGAGCTTGAAGCGGTAATGTCTTCATACTTTCTAGAACACCAATGAAACCTGGTTTCCCCCCATCTTCTCATGGCTGTTCTTCCCAGTTCTAGAAGAACTGTTATGCTGATTACAAAAATCACACAAAAAAGTGAAAAGATGATCACATGTCATTAGATAAAACTCATAAGCAACCTGGGTGTGGTGGCGCACGCCTTTAATCCCCTCGAGAAACAGAGGCAGGCAGATTGATGTGAGTTCGAGGCCGGCCTGGTTTACAAAGCGAGTCTGGGACAGCCAAGGCTACACAGGGAAACCCTGTCTTGAAAAACCAAAAAAACCGAAACAAACCTCATAAGCAGCCTCAAAAACAGTAGCCATGAACTTCCCCACCTGTTCCTCAAGCCAGTGTAATATAAGCAAGCAAGGTGCTCCGTTTCCCTGTTCCGTGATGAGCGGCGATAAGGTAGAAGCCATTGGGGGAACACACTGGACCGTGCAAGGCGGCAGAGGCCTGGCCTCAGCTCCAGGAGCTACCCTCTGCAGCTACTCCTAGAGAAAATCCCACAGCTCTGCAGTCTGGTCCTCTCCTCTCAAACCCACATGTAGCCAGCATGCCCCGGCCTCACTCACACTGGGCATCTGGCTGGTCCTTCCCTGGACCCAGTCTCACCTGTGGGATCTGCCCAGTTCTCGGACCAGCATGCACAGCCCTCTCTCCAGCTGCTCTGCCACATACAGTCTCTGCGTTAAATCTCCTCTATCTGCAGAGTTACAGGGACTAAGGGTGCACTGACTCTCCGTGGCCAGCTCTCCTCTGAGCTCTGAGCAGCCTCTGCCTCATGCCCGCCTCTCCTGGGATGTCTAACAGCTATACAAACTCATCATGCCCTAAAATAAAATCCATCGTGTTCCTCCTCAAACAGGTTCTTTCTCAGTGTTCCCTCTTCCAATCATTGCCACAGTCCTGTCACTCAACCAATGAGTCACCTGGCTTTTCTTGCCCCTATATATCTTTTTTTATTTTTATTTTTTATTTTTTAGTTTTTCGAGACAGGGTCTCTCTGTGTAGCCTTGGCTGTCCTGGACTCGCTTTGTAGACCAGCCTCTATGTATCTTGTAGTTAAATCTGTCAGTTCTACCTCTTAAATCTCTCAGCTGCCCCCTCCTTGTATCCCCTCCACATTTTATTTACTTATTTATTGATGGATTGATTGGGTTTTCTAGACAGGGTTTCTCTGAGTAGCCTTGGCTGTCCTGGACTCGCTTTGTAGACCAGGCTGGCCTGGAACTCAGAGATCCACTTGCCTCTGCCTCCCCAAGTGCTGGCCACAGCACCTGGTTTCCCCCCTCCACATTAAGACCTTGATTCCTAACTTTCTCACTTCCTTAGGTGACCAGCCCTCCATTCTACCGTGTACACAGTGGTACCTGATGGTGAGCGTATAGATCAGTTTGAAATGCTCTGCTGATGCACCACTGTGCATAGAATAACGCCTCTGTTTCTTCACAGAGCATCTGAGGCCATTCTTGATCTAGTCCAATGTCAGTATTATGAAACACGCACGCTGGGGCTGGAGAGATGGACAGCTCTGGGAATAAGAGCATGTACCACTCTTTCAGAGGACTCAGGCATGTTTCCTAGAACCTACATCACAAGAACGTATAACTCCAGCTCTATGGGATTCAATGCCATCTTCTGATCTCCTTGAGCATCTGCACTCATCTGTGGACATATACATGAGTACACACGTACACACACACACACACACACACACACACACACACACACACACACACACAGAGTCTTGGGAAAAAAAGAAAAAGAAACCTCCACACACATACATACATTGGCTCCTGCCTTTTCACAAATATGTATGCTTTCATATGTGCCAGTGATTCTATGTATGCACACATAGACACACGCATACACATACATTGGGGATCAAATGCAGGGCCCCATGCACACTAGGCAAGTGTTTGATCATCACTGAGTTACATACCACCAGCCGCTCTCGGCTGGTTCTTATGAAGGAACGCTTTGACTCTGCCATATTTGCGAACATTTTTTAGTTGTAATAACTGGGATGGAGGGAGGGATGCTACTGGTACCTAGTGGCAGAAGCCAGAGATGCTGCTGAATAGCTCACAACATGTGAGTCAGCCTCCTACAACAAAGATTCAGCTACAGCAGGTGCCACGTGCGTTCTTAGAAGACTACTGTACACTATACTGTGACTACCTCCCATTCTAGGGACCATGAGCGTAAATGGTGGCAGGGTGCAGGATACTAAGTCAGTGAGAAACAGGTCGTATAAACGCAGGAGACACCTCCAGGGAACTGTAGGTGCTAGTACCTTTCTAACAAACACAGATTCAACGTCCCCCAAACACGTCACTGAGTCACACGGCGCCTGGCCAGGTTCTCGGCTTCTGCATGCCTTCCAGGTTCTGGTGGGAAACGCTTTCCTCTCTGGCATTTTTTCTGTTTAAACTTTTACAAATTACATTTGTTTGTTTTGTGTGTGTGTGTGTGTGTGTGTGTTACAGTGCAAATGTGGAGGTCAGAGGACAACTTGCAAAGGTCAGCAAGTGAGTGCTGGGAATTGAACTCACTTTTGGTGGCAAGCATCCTTACAGACTTAGCCATCTCAGTGGCCGCCTGGCATTCATTCTAATGAAAATGCTGGGACACATTTAAGTACCGACCTTTCTTCTCTGTCCTTGTAGGACCCTGCATACCCATAATGCCTAGGAAATGAGAAAATAGGGCAAAACTCATCATCTGCTTTTTATTTTTTTATTTTTTGTTTTTTCAAGACAGGGTTTCTCTGTATAGCCCTGGCTGTCCTGGACTCACTTGTAGACCAGGCTGGCCTCAAACTCACAAAGATCCACCTGCCTCTGCCTCCCAAGTGCTGGGATTAAAGACGTGCACTACTATGCCCGGCTCATCATCTGCTTTTTAAAATTAATCTGTGTGTGTGTGTGTGTAACATGTGCTTGGGTACACACATACCATGAAGTGTTTATGGAGGTAGAGAACCACTTGGTGAAGTCAATTTCTTCCTTTCACCTTTACCTGGGTTCCAGGGATTAAACTCGCGCCATCAGGTTTAGTAACAAGTGATTCTCTCTCACCAGCCCTGGTTTAACCGTCTTTTTCCATTTTCTTTTTAAAGGCTCTTTCTCATTTTCCTAATGATCTTAATCTACTTTTTCTAAAAATAGATTCTATAAAATATCATTTAGGGAGAGATGCTCTATGCACGAAGGGCTGAACAAATAAGCTTAGAAAGTGCTGGTAACTGGTCCATCCGTTATCTGCTGTGCCCAGACCTCCTTTTACGGAGTCCCCACTCCTGCCTATTTGTATGGCATTTATTAATATTCCTGGAGCAAGCGCTTAGAGAGTTCCCCAAAATGTTCTCTCACATCCTCATCTGTTGTTAGACCTCTTCTTCCTTTGGCATAGGATACTGAGATTAAACTTCAACTATACATAGGAAAGCCCCACCCCACCACGCAGGTCCCCATCCCTCAGGCACACCTGTTGGCTCAGCTGTCCTATTCTCAGCCTCCTCACTGAGCCATTCTGAGTGAAGATGGGAAAAGGTCAGGTAAACGAACAGGAAACACATGTTACAGTGGCTCATGAACCTGGGTCCCCAACCAAGACAGCTGTCCTCAGGGCTGTCTGTCTTCTCTCAGGTGGCTTTCAAAATCACGGCCCCTTCATGCGGATTAGATCAGTCCATGAGAAAAAGACAGGCACGCTCCTTTCAGACATGGCTGAAAATCACCAGTCTCTTTGGGGGTAAAGAAGAGTCAACTTCAGAAGAGCAGATAGTGCTTAGGCCTTACCCCACCCATCCCTGGCCCCCAAACGCACACCTGACACATTCATTCTACCAGAGCTCCAAAGTAAAACTAGCGGAGGACCTACATACCACATGGAGAGCACTCGGCAGTGAGGAGAGACAGCATCTTTGGGAGCCTGTGCAGAACACGTATTCAACAAAGGCCCCTCTCCCTCGTGACTCTGCTGCAAGTGTGTGGTAGAAAATGCTGGTGAAACCCTCTGTGGATTTAAAAAAAAAAAAATCTTTTCTGGACCAGTTTCTGTGGCTTTTCAGCCAGTCTCTCCCATGCTTTTCCACAAGCCCAACAGAGGCAAGGCACAGGACCCCTGGCAGGTCCTAGTTTCAGCGGCTGGCCACAGGCAGCGTGTAATTTCCAGATCTCAAGCTAATTCTGTTTTCCGAGTTTACCACAGCTCCATTATGATCAAAAGGTATCAGAGGGTTTCTCCCTCAATGGAGCAGGGTGGGTGGGTGGGACCTTGGAAGAAGAAATCTAAGGCCATATGCCACTCAGTGACATGCTTGGGCTCAGAGCTACCCTTTCAAGGCACTTAGCGCTTTCCTCTTTCTTCCTAAGGCTCTCCCTGGAGTCACAGATGCATTGGCAGTTGTAGGAACTTGACTCACAAACCCGCAGCTTTCTGAAGCTGCTGAGGAAGCTGGGTCCCCGACGTAAACTTCTTTCCATGGGCCTCCAAACAATCAGTTATTTGTTTCTCCCTTTTCCTTCCCACAAGAAGAATTTCTAGAAATAATTGGAGGCAATTTCCCATGGGAATGAGGCGAGAGGGACTTCCAGGTCTTAAACCTTATCTGAAGCAGCTGGAAAACAAAGGCCCTAGCAGTGTGCCTGCGGCCCAGAAACAATACAAATTCTGCCAATCAAACGGGCAGCCAAGGCGGGAACCTGCTGGGACTCGGTACTCGGCAAGCGCCTGGATCAAGCTACTCTGGTTTGTACTCAACTTAAGAAAGTGAATGGCTGGGTGTGGTGGGGTACCAGTGCCAACGCCAGCCATCCTTAAGGCTGACCGGGAAGCACCTAGCTCAGTGACAGCCTGGGCAACACAGTGAATTCAAGGCCAGTGGGGGCGGGGAGCTATGTAGCAAAATTCTGTCTCAGAAAAGTAACAAAATAAGAACAAAGAAGGCTGTGGGCCTCCTAGCAGTTACCAATGATAGCAAATGTGACCATCTGGTGGGGAGTGTTTGTGAGGGGTAAACAGTGTGAAGGGCGTATATTGGAAATATATGCCCAGTGCTTAACTTCTCTTAAAAAAAAAAAGTGAGCGTAACCAAATGACTATGAGTGACTGCAGTGGCCCCTGCTTATTAGCTATGGAGTGATAAGTGACTACTGAGCCTCCTCAGACAGAGGACAACACCTTTGCCAAGCTTGGGTTATATTATAGTACTGTATAGTGTGGCCATGGTCACACAGTGTGCACTGATCAATCAATGCCACAGCGGTACGATGTCGTCCCATCTGTTTCCTCTCTGCCATTTCAGCGTATGGACATCACTAGCCAGACTACACATGGCTTTCCTGGCTCCAGAAGTTCCTGGCTTAATTGAAAGTGACAACAGGGAAACCGGGAAAGAAACAGGACTTTGAGTGAGCAGCAGCGTAAAAGGACTCAGAAGTCAGTGTTGAGCGGCTCCCAGAAGGGCTGCCAGCTCCAATCAGGCCACTGGGTACTTGACAAGGGCGGAACAGAGTCACACATCACCAGGCATTTCCCCGGAAGAGAGACATGAAACACCACCCAGAAAGTTGCACAGAGAGACATTTAATCATCTCCTGGGTCAATCCATAATCAGGAGCAGGGATGAAAGAGCGCTTCACCTTCCTTCTCAGGGGTAAAATGGCCCTCGGCTTTTACAATGTCTAAATTAGTTCCTGGCCAGGCACAAAGCAGGTCCTACTTCCTCTTTTACTGATAAAGGCAAAGAAGAAAAAGAAGCGTAAAGAGTAAAGTGACTCTAAAAATCAGAAGATAAGCCTGAACTAGCAGAATTCACTTCTACTTAAAAAAAAAAAAAAGAAGCTCAGGAGTTGTATTTGCTGGGTTTGTGGGTCAACCTGATACAGGCTAGAGTCATCAGAGAAGGAGCTTTAGTTGAGTAAATGCCTCCATGAGATCCAGCTGTAAGGCATTTCCTCAATTAGTGATCAGTGGAGGTGGAGGTAGGGGTGGGGGCAGGGGTTGGGGTGGAGAGGGTAGCCCATTGTGGGTGGTGCCACTCCTGGGCTGGTGGTCCCGTGTTCTATAAGAAAGCAGGCTGAGCAAGCCATGGGAAGCAAGGCAGTAAGCTGGTTTCTGCATCCGCTCCTGCCTCCGCGTCCCAGCCCTGCCTGAGCTCCTGTCCTGACTTCCTCCAATGATGGGCTATGATCTGAAAGTGTAAGCTGAATAAAACCCTTCCCTCTCCGCTTGCTTTTTGGTCACAGAAACCCTAACTAAGACTGGGGTAGATCGATGGCTCAGTGGTTCAGAGCACTTCCTGCTCTTACAGAGGACCTGGGTTTGGTTCCAAGTACCCACACTTGGGCAGTTCACAACTGCTTTTAAGTCCAGTTCCAGGGGACCTGAGACCCTCTACTGGGCTCTGAGGGCACCAGCACACGGATGGTGCATGAACACACATGTAAGCACTCACACGTACACTATCTCTAAGAGTCGAAGGGAGGCATGGGTGTCGCTGTCTGTTCAATATGCCAGCTTTAATACAGAGAGAGTTCTAAAATGCTCAGAACGATGCCCATGGCATCAGACGGTTCCTTCTCCGTCTTGACTTCTCAACCCTGGAAGCCCTTTGGTTCTCACCCGGAGAATCATGGGAAGCTGGCACTTCCACCTGAGTGTGTTAGTGACACCTTCAGCTCAAGGGTGTCTTTCTGTCCTTTCTTCCAAGAACCCCCTACCCCTCCTGGGCACCTTTACTCTAACTTCTTAAGAAAACTTCCCTCCATTTCTCTTTTCTTTCTGTATGTTCTGCAGCAGGAGTGATGGTATTTATTTCTTTCTTAACTCCCCATGACCTCGGATTTGTCTATGTTCTACCTGGCTAGTGTCAGGCGCACGCACACACACACACACACACAGACACACACACAGACACACACACACACACACACCCCATCCCGGTCCTGTGACCTTGAGGGTTTTTCTGTATCCTAGGCAACTCTGACTATGGCCACCAAATGCTAGGACTACAGTCTCCTTTGCCACCTCCACCTGGTGTCTTCTGCTTTCCACAGCAGGTTGCCGTGCCCCTCCATGTCCAAGAGCTAGGGCCAGTCTTCAGCACTGCCCTCACGCCTTGCTAGCACACGGCATCCATATCTGCCAACACCACTATGCAGTTTGCGAACACACAAATGAGGCCACATGTCTGCTATGGTGCCAGTCCACATGGTGTCCTCTGTGAATTCTGACACTCTGATAAGAGGCTCATGGCTCCCTTCTATTTCACAGTCACATAAGCTGTCCCCATCAAGCCTGCAGCCCCTCTACTCTCCAGGCCCCTGGACACTAACATTAAACTGAGTTTGTGTTTGTTTTTGTTTTCCCAACACTGGGTTTTTCTGTGTAGCCCTAGCTGTCCAGCGCCTGTAGACCAGGCCAGCCTTGAATTCACAAGAGATCCACCTGCCTCTGCTTCTGGCATTCTGGTATTTAAGGCATGTGCCAACATCACCACTCAGCTGAAGGTTTAACTCACAAACATCCAGGGAACTCTCAGGAAAACAATTGAACACGTGCAGGTCACAGCCTTGCAATAGTGACCCGTCTAACCACTGCAAGCCCAACCTAAAAATAGATGCCATCTGGATTAGGACATTGAAAGGTCTCAGAAGGCAAACGGCACCACACCTTGCTCACATGGCCGTGATTGCTGGGTGGGGACAGCTAGCACCCCCAGGGTATGAGGCAACAGAGGGGAAGGCAGGTGTACAGGCTCACCTCTGACTCAAAGGCAGCGGGGGACCCAGTGGGAGGAGAAGTGAGGCCTCTTCATCTGACTGAAGGTACGCAAAGGCAGTCTCCCAGGACTGATAAGACAGTGCCATAGCATAGTAGGTAACATAGAGAAGCGAGTCCTTGCACATAG
>OU015749.1:56335154-56373222 GCA_907169655.1 Acomys percivali | reverse complement strand
CAGTGCCTATATGAGCTACAACCAGGCCTCTTCCAAACTCTCAAAAGTGGCAATTTTTCCTTCTAATACCTAAGATGGTGTAGGCAAGGGAAGGACTTTTCTCCCTCAGCTCCCACAGCCTGTGGCACTCAGGTGAGCCTTGCAGACCTCAGTCCTATTTTTAAGAAAATGCATTTTTGCTGGGCAGTGGTGGCGCACACCTTTAATCCCAGCACTTGGGAGGCAAAGGCAGGCAGATCACCGTGAGTTCGAGGCCAGCCTGGTCTACAAAGTGAGTCCAGGATAGTCAAGGCTACACAGAAAAATCCTGTCTTAAAAAAACAAAACAAAACAAAACAAAAAAACAAAAACAAACAAACAAACAAAAGCATTTTCAGACATTTCCTCCAGGGCAGGGTTAGGCCTGCACATAGCAGGACCCAGGATAGCTTAACTCCTTCCCTGTGCTGTCCTGACAGGCATTCTGCACAGGCCCTGAAAAGGCCCACTTGAACATTTAACAAAAGGACACAATCCACCCAGAGCCAAGTGTTAAAAGCATTCCAATGGAAAAAGGCCCCAAACAGAAGCTCCACCCCCTCCAATCTGTTCATCTGTCCAAGGATTTATTAGCTCTTGTAGTAAATTCATCAACTGCCAAAAGAGAGTTAAAACTGTAGCTCCAATGTAAATACTTGTTGGTAACAATCTCTCAGTGTGACACTTCAGATTTCAAGTGGCTGGGTGGCCTTCTAAACGCCTCATTAAATGGCAACTTTATAGCAGTAAGAGGAAAAGGCTCTGGGATTTTCCTGTACAGATGCATAAATCAATCTTTTCAAAGACAAACAATAGAACAAATCACAGAATGTGTGGTGCGATTGGGGGAAGTGGGGAGGAGGGTAGAAACTGACACACTTGGAGGTCAGGCTCAAGTTTTCCTAGTTCAGGGGATGGAGGCCCCAGTGCTGAACATGGCCACACAGTTGACTGTGTTTATCCATCAGCAAACAATCAGACCACTCTCGTGAATGGTGTGATGCTAGGCCCTCTGATTGACAGGCCCCTCTACATTGGCCTCCTACTCCTTGCAGAGATTTTCATAAAGGTTTCTAGGGAGTAGGTAGTTAGAAAACGTTCACTGGCTTCTCTTGGTGAATGGTTTAGTGCTGAGAAAAGTCATCTCATCAACAGTTTGGACAGACTACCTGCCATGTGTAAGGCCCTCATGGGATGCTGTGGTAGTCTTGCCTTTTGCCCATCCACCTCTCCAAGTTAATTTAATGTCCTTTGTAGGCTTTTAAAACCACCATATTAACAGCTAAACCCACAAAGAACTCACTACCTCACACAGGCTGGCACACGGTCTTGACCAGCCCATGCCCATAGTGGTCCAGCCCACGCCCATAGCCCTATCCAGAGAAGCTTCCACAGCGTCCCTCTGCTCCACTCAAATTCTACTGTTCTCAATGAGCTGAAATAGCTGCACCCCTGCATGCCAGGCTTGGATGTGGACACGCTTCTCTCTGGCGTACTCCCAAACACCCAACGTATGTCTGAAGTTAACCATGCTGAATAGCCCCTCCCCACCTCGCCGCCGCCCTTCAGGCAAGCAACTCTTCTTTAAAGCCATGCCTGTCCCTCCCTGGGCCAATCTATTTTATTTTTCTTCTAGAAAAAGCTTAAGGGGGAGAAAAAAATAAGACTGATGACTGACCTAGAGGAGAAAGGTTCTGAGGCAGAGTGTGTGTGCAGGCGACCCTCTGCATTTCTGCCTGTGGCAGCCTTGACTTTGTCTCCTTAACTGGAAGTTCTTTGTAAGAAAACCCTACTACATTTTGTCAGATTCCTACTGAAAAAAAAAAAAAAATCACCTCCATTGTTCAGAAAGAACAATGCCCAATTGACAGCAAGGGCAGTTGGGGAGGGGGGCAGAGTCTGCAGAGCTCAGGAGTGGGGCTTTCCAGCTGCCAAACTCCTTTTCCTATTGTAAACACTGCCATCCACCCACTGCTGGTCTCCTTCCACAGCAAGGGCAGGTCTAAATGATGTAAGTGTGCATCAGCTCGGAGGTCACTCAAAGAATCTCATGGTGGCCTCTGCTGACACCCCGAGTCCCTCCTCTAGAGAGTGATTCTGGGCAGCTAATAATGTTTCTTGCCTTTCTGAGTCACTCCTCCTAACACAACCTCCATTCGCCAGTGCCTCTCCCTGCACACCATAGTCTCTGTATAATCTTTGACTCTTTAGATTATTGAGGCTTTGACAAGTCCATGTTTAGAACCCTTGCAGGATTTTCAGAGCTCATGAGTGTGGCTATTATACAGAAGTCCCCTTTAAGAATGAGCCTGCCCCATGCCGGCACATTAAGGATTCAAACACAGAAGGGCACTGTGGCTCTAAGTATGTGAAAGGCTACAACCATGGGGCCTTTCCCCCAGAAAGCATGCAGCAGGCGCTTCCAAGGTCTACTGGGTGCAGAAATCCCTTTGGGCTCTCCTAGGGAGCCACTTGGTTGTGCCCTGAGAATGGAAGTCCACTGTGGGCTGTACGGGAGGTCCACAGGGAGGTCAGGGCTGTGGCAGAGAGCCCACATTTCCCAGCATCCTTCACGGAAGGCCGCCTCAGGGCACGTAATGGACACTTGCCAGCCCACAGCTTCCAGAAGGGTGGGAGGGGAAAAGGGAGGAATGTCTCCCACTGAAGGAGGAAGAGGGAGGAAGGGAGTAGGGGTGGCACGCCCTGTTCTGGAGGAAGGAGGAGTGTCAAGGAAGGAAGGGACCACCACTTCGGGCAGATAAGCATCTGACAATCTAACCTTTAAGTCTACCGGCTTTAGGGCCTTGGTTAGTGTAGTGGCACTTGTTAAGCAAAGGCATCATTAACTGCTTAAGATACACGTTCACTTCTGCATCCTCCTTCCCACTTTTTTCTGTTCCTGATACAGATTTACCTAGGTATAAGAAAACCAACTTCCCCTGCTGCTAACTAGCCACAGATTGCACTGGGTTTTTCTTTCCACTACTGAGGCTTTTGACTCGGCTCCCTTCAGGCAAACCCACTTCAGTTTTTGAAAACTGCCACACAGCATTCTGAAAGCCAGGCTTAGCATATTTTATTTATCCCCTCACTGATAAATGTTTCATTTTCTTGTTGCCCCATTTCAAACGCTTCCGGAGGGAAAGTGTTCACATGTGGGCATTTCACCTGCATGCATCTAGAGGGGTGAGCCTCGGGTCAAAGGCTATGTGTAATTCTAATACATACTGACAAAACACTTGCAATAAATTTTACTCTCACTGATGACATGCAGATACCCATTCCCCTAACTGATTAGACTTGATTCTATCACCTTTTCCATTTTTTTTTTTTTTTACCTGAGGCTAACCTTAATACTAACACTGTCCATCAGGGACGGCATAGAGACATGGCAGAACAATGATGTTATGATTGGCATTGCCCTGACTGCAGAGGGCTCCAGCCTTTCCTTGTATTTTGCCACCTGCACGTTCTCTTCAGTGACTTCCTAAGCAGTCAGCCCTCAATACTACATACCCATGGATTCCATAACACCTGGGTCAAAGTGTTCAGGGAGTCCCCAGCTGAAGAGCTGTAGGCAGTTAATGTCTGCTGGAAGGGGGGGGGGGGGAGTCATCTTCCTCTCTAGGGGTGTGGTTGCTATAGGTTGCTCTTGCTCAGATGGATAGCCCATATCCATGCACAGGCCAGCAACACTAAGTGGACTGAGTTGGTTATGATGAAGAGGAGAAGGAAGAAAAAGGAGAAGGATGGGGGGGGGGGAGAATGAAAATAAAGAATGTGAGCCGGGCATGGTGGCACATGCCTTTAATCCCAGCACTTGGGAGGCAGAGGCAGGTGGATCTTTGTGAGTTTGAGGTCAGTCTGGTCTGCAAAGTGAGTCCAGGACAGCCAAGGCTACACAGAGAAACCTTGCCTCGAAAAAACCAAAAACCAACAAACAGAAACACAAAAAAAAGAAAAGAAAGTATGTGGATGAAGTAGAGGAGGAAGAAGAGGGAAAAGAGGGTGAGGAAGAGGAAGAGGGGGAGATGAAAGGGAAAAAGATAGGAGGAGGAGGAGCGGAAGATGACAGCTGGGAGGATACTTGCCAAGGACCCTGAAGACTGATTTGGCTCCTGGAATCCCCACTTACATGGCAATACTAGACTGTCCTTTGACTTGAGTGTCCATGGGTACTCTAGAACCACTCTCCTGGAACTGAGGGACGTTGCCTACTCTTCCATTGCTTACCTTACCGTGTTCTGTATTGGTCAGTCTTATGTCACCTTGACCCAGGCTGGAGTCATTCGGGCAGAGGGGTTCTCAGTTGAGAAAATGCATCCGTAAGATTGACCTATAGGTAAATCTGCTGGGGATTTTCTTAATGATTGATGTGGGAGGGCCTAACGTACTGCAGTGGTACCAACCCTGGGCAAATGGTCTGAGCTGTATAAGAAAGCAAACTGAGAAGGCTGTGAAGGGCAGGTCAGTAAGCAGCATTTCAAGATGGTTTCTTCATCAGTTTTTGCTCCAGGTTCCTGCCCTGAGTTCCTGACCTGACTTCCCTCAGTGATAGAGTGTGATTCTCAGAGTTGTAAGATGAAATGAAACCTTTATTTCCCAAGTTGTTTTTGGCTGAGGTCCTATTCAGTGATAGAAACCAAGACACATCCACCAATGTGTGTGATATATGCTCTTAATCCACCGTCCTGTTTATTATCTCTCTCTTAAAAATTTGCTCGTGGAAATTTGCCACAAGCAGCAAAGGTAGTTTCTCATGAACAACACAGTGGCTTCTAGATAGCTCTTGTCAAAGTGGAATCCTCTGTCTAGTGCAGCGGAACTCAATGAGCAATGCCCAACAGCTGTAAGGCTCTAGATCAGTGGTTCTCAACCCATGGGTCATGGCCTCTGGGCGGGGGATTGACTGACCTTTTCACAAGAGTCATCTAAGACCATCAGAATACACAGATGATAACATTACAATTCATAATAGTAGCAATATCACAAAATTACAGTTATGAAGCAGCAACAAAAATAACTCTATGGTTGGGGGTCACCACAACATGAGGAATTGTGTTAAAGGGTCACAGCATTAGGAAGGGTGAGAACTGTTGGCATAGATGGAGCTGCGCAGGCCTTGCCAAGTTCCCTCAACTCTCCTTCCTTGATTCTGATAGCTCTTCCAGGCTTCAAGAGCGTTTACAGCTAGAGACTCAGTCCAACTCCCTCTGGTAATAAATGAAGAGAAACAGGAAAAGATCTGCTTGAGATGAGCCTGAGGCCGCCTAACAGAAATAGAACCGACCAGACTGCAGGTCTTCAGTCTATGAACCAGGCTTGGGTTTCAGTTACAGAAGCTAGCTCACTTCTAATTTGACCGGGAAACATAACTCGGCACTTTATCATCTCATCTGTGTACTTTTAGCCTATTAAAAAGTAAGTAAAATAAACTGACAATTCCATTCAAGAACACATCCAATAAGCATTCATCACTGTTGCCCAATTATTTATTAACACATTGACTCTCCACACTAAGACTTCAATAAATGAGAGTGGGGAACCCTTGACAGGTTTCTCTCTTGTGTCCCTAAGACCCAGACTTTCAAATCTTTTTCCCTGGAGAGACAAACCAGCGTCTACCTTCGCATAGGGTACCAGTGACAGGCCAAAGAACAATTCTACCAAAGTCCAACCTGGACAACCAATGAGCTTACTGGGCTTATACACAGAGTATCGGATAGGAGTTGTTTACAGGAATATGGGTGACCCCAAGGCAGTAGAACCATCGAAAGTCTCCCCAGCCTTCATTGGTCTATATATTCTAACTCCACCTCAGGAGACCATGAGGCCATGGGCAAATAGACAAAATCACATGCAGCTGTCTAGGAGGAGGTGGTGGTGGCTGGAACCTCAGGTGAGAGTCTTGTGACCCTCGTCAGCCCCGTCTTCTATGTGAGATATCAGCAGTTGATAAACCTAACCTGGGGCATCTCTGGTAGCAGCTTCTCTGATGACGGTGACAGCCGCTTTGCTGGAGAATATGCTGGATAACGCTACCAATTAAACTGCTGCTCTAAAACCACTCACAAGAGGAAAAAATAAATAGCAGCAAATGACTCAATGTTTAAAACTCCATGTGCTCACCAGTGTATTCTTTGCTAGATCAGCTGTCCATTGGCAGATGGTCTAAAATATGGGTGCAGGTCTAACGGAGACAATACTGCTAATACGCCTGGCTGCCTCTGCTCCCTCTGTGTGGATTCCCTGGGTTTTTCCTGGATGAGCGTCACAGGAACCTGGCACTGAGGGCCCCATGGCAAAACTTATCACATGAGGCATCTTGTAGTGGTTTGAATGAAAATGGTCCCCTCATGCCCATAGGGAGTGGCAGTATTAGGAGGTATGGCCTTTTAGGGTAGGTGTGGCCTTGTTAGAGTAGGTGTGGCTCTGTTGGAGGAAGTGTGTCACTGGGGGTGGGGTTTGGGGTTTCAGAAACTCAAGCCAGGCCCAGTGTAACTCTCTCTTCCTGCTGCCTATGGATGTGGATGTAGAACTCTTGGCTCCTTCTCCAGCACCATGTCAGCCTGCACACCATGACAATAGTGGACTAATCCTCTGAACCCACAAGCCAGATCCATTTACATTTGTTTGTTTGTTTGTTTTTAATAAGAGTTGCTGTGGTCATGGTGTCTCTTCACAGCAACAGCAACCCTAAGACACATCCTGGGTCTGTTTTATCTCTGTCTTGCCTGCTACAGTACAAGCTTCAACTGCAGGGCTAGTAATGGTGGCGTTTCAATGTCTGCCTCTGGTTCTATAAGAGCAGACACGATCAAAGTGACAGCAACCTCTAATCCAAGGAGCAGAGAGGATAAGGAGGGATGTGTATCTGTTCCTTTGCAGAGGGCCATGGAGTGAAACCACTGGAGTTTGTCTTATTGATCACGGTGGCTTGCACAGCAGTCACCTCTTAGGATGAGTATTTGTATATCCAACAGTGAAGGGACAGACCCAGAGTAAGAGCTATTAAATA
This sequence comes from Acomys percivali, assembly GCA_907169655.1. Lineage (NCBI taxonomy): Eukaryota > Metazoa > Chordata > Mammalia > Rodentia > Muridae > Acomys > Acomys percivali. The sequence continues at coordinate 56,366,186 of OU015749.1, read as the reverse complement.
TGAGAAAACAGAATGATGTGACCAGCAGTGTAAAGACAATGCATTCTTTAGAGAATAACCCTAACTTACAAAGCAAGCTAGGTCCAATCATGATGGTGAATGCTAGCTGGAACACAAGAGTCACAGGGAACCTGCAGCTATGTGCCAGCAAGCCACCCACCTATCTACCGCTGTCACTGAGACTATTCAGTCTGTTGCCAAGACAGTCACACTTCCATTTTGGCCCCTTGAAGTCATAAAGACTGTGTTCTGGCCCAGGCCCACCACTTGAGGGAATAACCATTTAGTTAGAGTTATTAGGGTCCAACAGCCTATCAAAATATGGTTCCCGCTGATCAGATTTGAATCTCTGCAAATGAGTAGTATACAGACTAAAGCCATTCTGGGAAAGAACAAAAGAGAAAGCATCATGTGCATAGAGTTTTGAACAACTTTTGCTTTCGTCTGGTAATAGAGATGGCTATAGAGGATGTGGTGAAAGAAATGGCAGGCAGAGGGCAGAGGCACAGGAGAGTCAGAGAGCACAGGGCAGTCAAATAGTCATGTAAAGGTCTGTCCTCACGTTGGCCAAATCTGAAAAATCTCAGTGGATTTTAGCATAAAACAAAAAGGCTCATTACCATACTGGTCTCTAAAACCAGGTGACCTGTCGAAGTGATGTATAGTTTTATAACACCATCTTTAGTAGAATCAAACTCAAATAGGGGTTTGAATCATCTCAATTTGGGCATTGAAGGTATCCTTCCAAGTATAACAGAGGTTTTTTTGTTTATTTATTTTTGGTTGTTGTTGTTTTTATCTAGTAGATACTGAGGATTAAAAAAAAAAGATAAAAACATCTAAAATTTATTGAAAAACTCTAACTCTTATAGATCTTTAAAGATACCTCAGGGAAGAAAATAAGGAGAAGGCATTTAAAATGCAGGCAGAAGTCAATGTGCAAAGTCTGTTTTGGGTTGGTGATATAATTCAAGGGAAGGGTACAAGCCTAGCATGTGTGATGTGAAGTGTTTGCTTTGATTCCTAGTATGCAAGTGGGGGAAAAGAAAAATAGGCCAGAGGGACCAACAGGTAGACAAACTTGGTTTCCCTCTGGCCAAGGATGCTTTGACCATCCTGTTGCAGATTCACTCTCATGCAGGTCACTCCAACTCACCGTGGGAGCCAAGTTTGTCCAATCTGTGGCCTCTGTGCCGTATGTGGCTGAGAACAGTGATGATTGATTGTAAATTTATGTAAAACACTGAGTTTTTTTTTTAACTTGATTTTTTTTGTTTTTGTTTGTTTGTTGGGTTTTTCAAGACAGGGTTTCTCTGTGTAGCCTTGGCTGTTCTGGACTCGCATTGTAGACCAGACTGGCCTCGAACTCACAGGGATCCACCTGCTTCTGCCTCCCGAGTGTTGGGATTAAAGGAGTATGCCATCACCATCCGGCTAATTTCATTTTTTTTTTTTTATAATTTTTTTTTAACTAAATAAAAAATGTAGGTTTTTGGGGTTTTTGTTGTTGTTGTTGTTTTGGTTTTGGTTTTTGGTTTTTTTGAGACAAGGTTTCTCTGTGTAGCCTTGGCTGTCCTGGAACTCACTCTGTAGACCAGGCTGGCCTCGAACGCACAGTGATCCACCTGCCTCTGCCTCCCAAGTGCTGAGATTAAAGGAGTATGCCACCACATCCAGTTATTACATGGTTCTTGACCTATGGAGTTTGTATATGACAAAGCCATGTCGCTTAAGAAGAAGTTGGACATGTTTGCCTAAGGCTGGCTTTGCGTTCCTGACTCTTCTGCCTCCACATACCACGGGCTAGAATTATGCACACCACACCTGGCATGATTTGGCCATTCTTCTGTTGTTGTTTTGTTTCTGGTCAGAACCTAGGACCTCATGCATGCTGGTTAGATAGATGCTCTAACACTGAGCTGCATCCTCCAGTGGTAGACTATTCTTAAGAACAATGGTCGTTTGGCATCTCTTCCTAAGAAGAGATGCAGGACAAAGTGATCAGAATGACCTGCTCATCTTGGAGGAGAGCCGTGTCCAGCACTCACAGGAATTGGAATGTAAGTGGGGCCAGCATCAGTGGATGACTATTATCTGTGGTACAGTCCAACCACAGGCCCACAGTCATTGCCAGATAGCGCCATGTCTATATAGTTAGCCAATGTGGTAGGGCTCTGCTTATCAATATAGACTTAAGTACCAAATTCCAATCAAATCTACCTAATTCCAATAAACCAAAGCCCCTGAACTGCAGAAGGACAAGATCTTTGCCTTTCTAGGTGCTCCATCCTTGTCTCTTGCCATGGCACCTCTTAATAAGTTATTCGGCCAGCGTCTTGGAATGATTTGTATTCCCTCAAGGCTTAGAATAAGAGAACAGTGATTTGAAAGCTAAATTCTTGAGGCTGGAGAGATGGCTCAGAGGTTAAGAGTACCGGCTACTCTTCCAGAGGCTCTGTGTTCGATTCCCAGCAACCACATGGTGGCTCATCACCATCTATAGTGAGATTTGACACCCTTTTCTGGTGTGCAGGCACACATGCAGGCAGAACACTGTGTACACAATAAATAAATCTTTAAAAAAAGAAAAAAGCTAAATTCTTAGGAGACAGGCTGGGTGATAGGGGACACTGGGAAGTGATGAAGCAGGTTGTTTGGGTCTCTTGAGCCCAGAGCACTTTTAGCAAATGGAGAAGGGGCCAAGGCATCACTCCAGGAACCCACTGCAGTCCACACAGGAGCCATCAGCATGGGAGGTTCTGGGATTTTTGTCAAGCACACGCAGTGCAGTCATAGTACTTTCTCTCTGACTCAAAACCAAGATACTAACCAGGTCAGTTGGCTAGGGCAGAGATTAATATACAGCTGTAAGATGTCATAATATCAAAAAGAGGCTTTTCAGCATAATTTGCAGAGCGAGTTTCTGGGAAGCAATTTTCCTTTTATCTTGTGTCAGATTATCAGGCAGGAACAACTCTAAAACCAATTATGAAAGAGAAGAACTGACTTCTGATAAAGTAATAATGACCCTACACTGGTAAAGCCCTACACTACTGATAGGAGATGTCTCAAATGGCAGAAACGTATAAATGTAATAGCATTGCCACAATAATATTTAGTGCCCAATGAAAACTTCAGCTGGGCAGATACACATAACAACTCACTGAGTGTCATCAAATTGTCCCCACCCATCCCCACCCTTAGTATACTAGTATGTGCTACAATTGCCTACACTTTATCATCCAGCCTTTCATCTGACACAGGGAGGCACTGATCATTTCTGAAAATGCTGGAACCCCAGCAGTCTGGCAGCAGAGCAGGCAGCGTAAGCAGAGCAGGTTGGCACAGGCCTGGGATCCCAGGTACTTGGGAGGAGCCAGAAGGCATGTTTCAAGTTCAACATCTTCCAAGGCTACAGAGTAGACTCAAGGCTTGGACAACTCAGAGTAACCCTGTCTCAAAAGAAAAAGTAAAAGGAAGACTGGGGCTGGACGTAACGGGGCACACCTTTAATCCCAGTATTCAGGAAGCCGAGGCAGGCAGATCTCCATGAGTTCAGAATCCAGTCTGGTCTACACTGTGAATTTCAGGCCAGATGGGCATACCCAGAAAGAATCTGTCTCAGAAAAAGGAAAGGAAAGGATGAATGAATAAGATTTGAGGTTATACCTGGTCACCATCCATGACTGAAGCACCACCTGGTTTGCTTCCCTGGGCCCTGGCACATAGCCAGCCTCTGGAGGATGAGCTCCTGGTGTTATTTCATTCTCTGTGAAACTTCTTCAATTGTGGATGACAATAAAATTGGAGTTTACCATTTAGAACAGTGGTTCTCAACCTTCCTAATGCTGAGAAGCGTAACTGTAGTTTTGCTGCTGTTGTTATGAACGGTAATGTAAATATCTGATATACAAGCCAGGTGGTGGTGGTGGCGCACGCCTTTATTCCCAGAACTTGGGAGGCAGAGGCAGGTGGATTTCTGTGAGTTCGAGGTTAATCTGGTCTACAAAGCAAGTCTAGGACATCCACGGCTCCACAGAGAAACCCTGTCTCGAAAGACGAACAAACAAACAAAAAAATCTGATGTACAGGGTATCTGATATGCGACCCACCAGTTGAGAACTGCTGACTTTGAAGGTACTTTAATTATCAAGACCAACCTCTAAACACTTAGAACTAATCTGAAGATGTCACCATTTTGCAAGAAACAACAAGCTGCATTCCTCACTCAGGCCGCTGCTACAGACACCCAATGCACAAATGGGCAGGCCCAAGTCTAAAACTCCTGGTGCGAAGTCACAAAACTTTACTGACAGGCATAAATCCTGAATTGATGGAGCGAGAGGCTAAACTTGACAGCACAGCCGTACAATCTGAGAATGTGGAAGGTGGAGGCAGGAGCAGCTCAAGGCCAGTCTTGGCTACGTAGTAGTAAGTTTGAGGCCAGCCTGAGCTACATAAAACCCTCTCTTAGAGGAACGAGAAGACAAGATGATATCCACACAGGAATAAGTAAGCGATCCCACTGGAACAGAAGCCTAGCTGTGAACTATCATCTGGGTGTGCAATGCCTTCCATAGGCTTCTCTTGGGATGTGTCCAGCTTGTAACAACAGGTTTTTGTTTTTTGTTCTGTAGGCTGTATGACTTTTCAGGTGTGCATGGGGGCTAGGGACAGATTGGTAGAGGACATAGGCTGCTGGGGGGAAGGCTTTGAGGGTGACAGCCCATCCATTTCTGGGCCCGGTTCTCTGCTTCACAATCCTCTAAGATGCAGCAAGCTGTGTGGTGAGCCCCTACTGTCTCAAGGAGCCCCAGCCACCACACTTTCTGTGCCATATGAACTGTCTCGTAAACCGTGAGCCATAGTAATCCTCTTTCTTCAAAAATTTTTCCTGTGTGTTTGGTCACAGCAACAGAGCAACTGTGCAGCGACCTGTATGTCCCTGGGGATTATGTATGTGGGTAAGAACATGCAAATCCTTGTCCTGGTTTTCAATCTACTTAAAGTTGCATTTTAAGCCATCTCAAATTTTTTCCAAAGATCTAATTGTATGCTTTCTACATGAAAGCCCAAAAAAGCCCTAAAATTGAAAAAAAAATTTCTATAAGAAAAACAGTGGAATTAAAGATTTAAAAGAAAGGAAAAACTGCTGGTGGATCTCTGAGTTTGAGGCCAGGCTGGTCTACAAAGTTAGTCCAGGAAAGCCAAGGCTACCGAGAAACCCTGTCTCGAAAAAACAAAAACAAAAGAAAGAAGAAAGTAGTCAATAGGAATGAAATCATTAACATGTCCAGATCTGCAAGTCGGTGGTGGCGCACACCTTTAATCCCAGCACTTGGGAGGCAGAGGCAGGCAGATCGCTGTGAGTTCAAGGCCAGCCTGGTCTACAAAGCAAGTCTAGGACAGGTAAGGCTACACACAGAGAGACCCTGTTTCCAAAAAAATTTAAAAGTCCAGATCTAAAAAGAAAAGAGATATAACAGGAAAAGCAGAATTTGGTATGCTATGATACCATTTGTGTCAATTAAAATGCATACACAAAATTTGCATGTTTATCTTCAAGTAGCACATCCATCCAAGCCATGTGAGACATCGATGGAACGGTGGTGCGCTTGGTGGGAGTAACATGGAGCTGAGTTCCCAGGATGAAGCTATTTAGTTAAAACTACCAAGCTAACAGCAAATACAACAAAACAGGAATGTCTATTAGATCTGTGTGGCAGAACTATGCTAGACTGTTTTTGCATGTTCTACGTTTTACGTCTTTAAGAATTCTCAAAGGCTAACTTTAGAATGTCCTCTCCACCTCCAGAGTATTTTATTATTTACAGCCCATTCTTCAACACAGCACTATAAACGGGGCAGAAAACTGAAGTTATTGATGCTGACCGTGATGGTTCATGCTACAGGTCAGCATGGTTGGGCTATAGAGGCCAGCTGTGCAGTTCAACAGCAGTGCAGATGCTCCTACCAAGGTACACTACAGACGGCATGAAACTAGATACAACCACTCCCTATGAACTCAGCCTGGCAAAGACCAACTATGTAGCCCAGGCTGGTATGGAAGCAACACTCCTCCTACCTCAGCCTCCCAAATCCTGGGATTACAGAAAACCTACTACCACACTAGGCTGAGGTTAACATATAAACCAGTAGACTGAATAAAGCCGCCTCCCCTCCCTGACTCTGTCCAAATGTGGGCAGACCTCAAAATAGAGAAGGGCTTAAGAGAAAATACTAGCAGGATGCGGTGGAGCTCGCCTTTAATCCCAGAGGCAGGTGGATCGCTGTGAGTTCGAAGCCAGTCTGGCCTAAAAAGCAAGTCCAGGAAAACCAAGGCTACACAGAGAAACTTTGTCTCAGAAAACCAAAACGATACGAAACAAAAAAACCCAAAATACAACAACAACAAAAGATTTCCCAAAAGAGACAGCATTTCACTTGAGTCCCCCAAGACACACCTTGCATTAGTTTCCAGCCAACGCTGTCTGCTCTGTGTGAGCAGCGCTCTAGCTGAGGACCTTGCATCAGTGCTCACCTGCACTGTACACCTACATCACAAGCTTTGGGGCAGCCATAGCTTGTTTAGTTAAAAAAACAGCCCCAAGGGGCTAGAGAGATGGCCCAGAGGTTAAGAGCACCGTCTGCTCTTCCAGAGATCCTGAGTTCAACTCCCAGCAGCCACGTGGCTCACAACCATCTATAATGAGATCTGGTGCTCTCTTCTGGTGGGCAGGTGTACATGCTGGCAGAACACTATAGACATAATAAATAAATAAATCTTTTTTTTTTTTTTTAAAGACCCAAATTTTGTAACATAGACACAGGAGAGCGTCACTGGGGCAGGAAAAGTCGGTGGTAAGTGATTTGAGACTCACAAGTTGGAATGTAATGCATCTTGGGTTTATCTACGAGAAAATAAAGCATTTTTTTTTTTAACTAGTTGAAATGTCCCTGTCTGACTAAGCTGACTTATTGGCACGGTGCCCTGTTGGGAGGTCAGACATCCATACTCCCATGTGGGAGAGGAAGAAGAGCTGAAGTGTGTTGGGGGTATTTCCTCAGGGAAATGCTCTGCTTGCTGCACTGAAAGCACAGGGCAACAGACGGTCCTGAGAGTCTCCATTGAGGATTTCTACATGTCCCTGGCATTGCTTTGCCCATGTTGTCCCAGCAGCATCCAGCCTGGGCTGACCACATAGGGCAGTAACAAACACTCAGTACATTTCCAAACGCAGTGCTTGCTTATCAACGCCGCCCTTCCTAGGGCAGAGTCCATCACCAATTTTTGCTGTTGCTCTTTTTCGAGGCTGGGTTTCTCTGTGTAGCCTTGGCTGTCCTGGACTCACTTTGTAGACCAGGCTGGTCTTGAACTCACAGAGATCCACCTGCCTCTGCCTCCCGAGTGCTGGGATTAAAGGTGTGCGCCACCATGCCTGGCCTGAGTCCCTCACCAATTTTAGAGACAATTTCTTTGAGTTATTTTTAATTTGCCACTTTTCTGTTCAGTGTATTTTGCTTTGGCTTTTGCAAACCATGAAAAAGTTCAGACGAGAGACAAGAATGAAATTCCTGAGGCAACGGCCCAACGCGGTAATACATTACAAAAATATTTCTTGCCATTTTCACTGGATCAGAAGGTGACTCAAAAACACAAATGATCTTCTATTGTCCCATTCAAAAGAGAGCCATAAACATTTTGAGGGTAAACAGATTAAAGGTAAATGAGGCAAGTGAAAGGGCATCGTTGGGTATAAATGTTCTATTGTTAATAGATTGTGCTACATACAAGGGATTTACATTACTATCTTTACATAGAAACGCACAAAATTACCTGCGTATAAAATACACACACAAATACATCAACACATATATTATTGGCCGACTGAGGTGCCAGTGTCCCATCTCTGGCTCTCGTACTATAGGACATTTACCTAACTCTTTTGTGTCAGCAGCATTTTTACACCTGTGGCTGTGGTGACAGTTTCATTCTCAAGACACACCCTCTTCATTTGATCTAAGTTACTTGAATAAGGTTCTTAACTTTCCATTTTAAAGTGCTCTTTAAAAGTCTTATTTACAAAGAAACCCAATCCTTGTCACTATGAGGTCAGAGGCCCTGGAATATTCCTAGTTTTTTTTTTTTTTAAACCACCCTCAACCTTAAAAATACTATTACCTCAGCCGCCCTCCTCTAGCATCCAAAACAGCAACATCTAAGGTCCCTTTACACTGATGTGTGTTCCGTAAATAATACTTTGATGTTCAAAATAAAATAAGCACAAGCTCTTCTCACAGGAGGGGGCTTATAAAGACATAAATGAAAGCCAATGCTCTCTTCCCATGGTAACCTTCCCAGGGGGCGGGGCCATAATGTCCAAGATGGGTGGGGGCGGGGCCATAATGTCCAAGTCCAGGGAGGTGAGGGGGAAGGGAGCGTAGGCCATTATGGCTAGGCAAGCCTGGTAAATGGTTTAACTTCATCTCACATAGTTCCTGTCTCCTGCCTTTGTCCCTTATCAGGCAGCATGGTAACACGGCTCAGGATTGTCTGTAGGTTTGCACAGGGTGGTTTTGGGGGGACTCTAGAGGAATCCTAAATATTAAGTGCCAAAGACTCTGTGAAAGGGACACACCTCACCAGGCAAACACTATTCAACACAAAGCCACACCAAGAGCCTTCTGTCTTCGTTCTTTTAAAAATAACTCGTGCAGACTGGCATAAGGCTGTTGACGACAGTAGACCTCTGGGAATCAGTGTGGGCATGAATGTCTACCCATGCCATCTCATCTTTCTGAGAGGATTTGTCCACCTCTACCATCAAATGCCCCAGAAAACAACACCAGGAGTTGGAGTTTGAAATCAGCTCACATTTATATTGGCAGTGCCTATATAAATGTGATCCAGAAAGGGCCATATGTAAGAAATTTGGAGATTTTTCTAGAATGTTCTAAAAAAAAGCTTAATATCTTAAGAGCTTCACCAGGAGCTGCCAATATAAATGTGAGCCAGAAAGGGCCATATGTGAGAAATTTGGATTTTTTTTCTAGAATGTTCTAAAGAAGGGCCTAATATCTCAGAGGCTTCACCTGTATCGGTGATTGAAGGGAAATGAAATGGTGGACAATACTCCAAGTTGTACATGATGCTCAGAGCAGTCAGTACTTTCCTGACTGAAGGGGGATGGGGTTGGGGAGAGACTGATGATGGTGAAAATACTTCTGTGAGTCAGCAAGCGGAGGAACCCCAAGTGCTAAGAACTAAAACTATGGTTTGTACATGGCGGTTCCTAATCTCAGTGGAAGCCTGATCCGCAGTGAGGCAGTCTTAGAGGCGGGCCTTGGGGCGGGTGTTCTGAGTCCTCACCCTGGATCAAAGCCTTTCTCCTGTGAGGGAGCTTTTGCTTCCAAGGGGCTGGGTTAGTTACCACGAAAGGGATTAGTATAAAGTGGGCTTGGCCCTTGTTTTCTCTCTCATACATGTGCCCACTGGCCCTTCCACATCCCACCCTAAGTTAAAGCTCCTACAAGACCCTTGTTTGATGTAGCCACCCCATCTTGAACACCTCAGCCCCTAAAACTGAAAACCCCAAACAAACAAACCAAGCCAAGCCAAGCCAAGCCAAACCAAAATTTCTTTCCTTTATAACTTGTCTAATCTATAGAAAAATATCCTGAAGAGCAAATGACAACTCTCAAGTCACATAAAAACAAATGAAGGAATATAAGGTTAGAGGTGTAGCTCAGTGGCAGAGCACCTACCCAGCATGCCAGGCCTTAGTTCAATCCCCAGGACAGATATAATAAATACATACATAAAACAGCATATACACTAAGCATCTTTGGAAGTCTGGGAATTAATTAATCCCCCAAATTTATGCTATAATTATAGCATTAAAAATGGGGCTGGATGGTGCCTCACATTTGACTATGTCCCCTGGAGGGGGAGACCTGGTGGCACTCAGAGGAAGGACAGCAGGTTACTAAGAAGAGACTTGATACCCTATGAGCATATACAGGGGGAGGAGGTCCCCCTCAGTCACAGTCATAGGGAGGGGAGTAAGGGGAAAATGGGAGGGAGGGAAGAATGGGAGGATACAAGGGATGGGATAACCATTGAGATGTAACAAGAATAAATTAATAAAAAAAATGGGGCTGGAGAAATAGCTCAGCAGTTAAGAACACTTGTTGCTCTTGCAAAGGACCCAGGTTTGGTTCCCAGCACCCACACTGTGGCTCGTAACCACTGGTCACTCCAATTCCAGGACCTCCAATGTCACCAGGGCACATGTAGCACATGTACATACAAGCAGTCAAAACACTCACACACACAAACGCAGTAAATCTTAAAAAAATTTTTCTTAAAGAGATAGGATAAAAAGATAGAAACTTGTTTCATTTTCTTTGTGTTTTTCCTCATTGAGAAAGCTTTTTTTTTTTTTTTTTTTTTTTTTTTTTAACCTTAGAGCATTTTATGAATGAGAAAACTGACTTGGGGTCCTTTAAGAGTTGGCTCTAAAGTCACAAAGAACATCAGAGAAAGAAGCAGGAGGCCCCACCCCAGTTCACAAGTCCCTTTCAGAAAGCCATGTGCCCAGCACAGCACTGCAGACTTAGGTGCGGTGCCCCATTTGGTCCTTGCACTAACTCATGAGGGAGGGGCCGACCTCATCCCTAACCTACCACTGAGAAAACAAAGACAGGAACGTTACACACCATTCCCTAAGGTCTACTGGGACAGCTAGGCTAGAAGCACAAGCCTTCTGTGACTCACACAGCTCATACAGTGAGGCCCATGGGAATGCTATAACACCCCACCTTACGCTACCTGTTTAACTATGCAAACAGTCCCTCCGAGCTCATGGTCTGGATCTGCAAAGTGAGGGGGACACCAAGCTACGCAAACGTAAGATTCTTGCAACATCCCCTTCTTTGTCTGACTTGCTAGACTGGGGAATCACGGCTGTGGGGTCAAGGCTTCATCAGGCCCGCAGCTGACACAGGAGAGGCTGCAGCCTGTCGGGCCTAGGTGTCCTCTCATCTCTGCACCCATGAGCTTTCCTACAGTGGTATGCCTAGTGTGCTTTGTCTCTGTTCACTGGGGAAAGGCTTTTCCTGACTACCTTTAACTTGAAGCAATGAATTTCACAGTCAAAGGCTTTGGGTATATAAAGAATAAGATACTTTATGGTTTCTGGACCCATAAAATGCCTTTGTTCTTTCACAGAGCTGGTATGCGTGCACTCGAGTGCGTGTGCATGTGAGCATGTAAATGCCCCCAGGGATAGCCTCAGCCAGCACTCCAGGCCTAACTGAAACAGGCTACATCTCCTTCAAAAGAGCGGGGAGGCTAGCTACCTTGGCCAGAGTCTCTAACTGACTCACCCAAACCCAGCACCTCATACACCCACATAAACCACGGCTCCCAGTTTAAAGTTGGCGGTTGCTATGGCTCAGTCTGAATGTTCCCCCTGCAGTGTGCCTGCGGCACTAACCTGGAGCCCGGGCTGGAGTCATCTACCGTCTGTATCCCATTAGGCCCTTTGCTGAGCCCAGAGCATGCCTGCCTGCTTTGCATCTGTGGCACAGAGGAAATCAATAAGGAGGGGCTACAGGGTTTCCTAAGGGCACCTGATGCCGGTCAGCTGCCGCAGCAGAAACACCTAGGAGATGGCCAGGCTGTGTGATTGTAGGAAGATAGGGAAAGATGCTAGCACAGCTGTCCTCAGCCTGTGGGTCACGACCCCTTTGGGGGGGGTCCCATATCAGATAATTTACATTACAATGTATATCGTAGCAAAATGACGTCATGTAGTAGAAACGAGATAGTTTTCTGATTATGAGTCAGCACAACGCGAGGAACTGTTTTAAACGGTCACAGAATTAGGAAGGTTGAGAACCACTGCCCTAGCCGGACAGTTGGGGTACCCAATCTGGCAGTATCCCTGCTATTCATTAAACGTGCTCCAGGCAACAGCTCTGAACCTCTCAACCAGAACTTCACCTCAGGAGATGGAAACTGGGTTAGAGACACTGTGGGATCCCTTTTATTTGAATGTTCTAGCACTCTGGTCCCCTGAGTACCTAGCACAGTGTGTTATTTCCAACTGTCCCTAGGCCATTAGTGACTGCATAGTGGACCAAGGCCTATAGGCATGCGCATGGACACACACATACACACACACACACACACACAGAGAGAGAGAGAGAGAGAGAGAGAGGAGTTATGAAATCCATTAACATTCACAGACACTCATGTCTGTGTCCCCAAATCATGCGCTTCTCTACCTGTTTCGTTTGATCTCAGGAGTTATGAATTGTTAGGACTTCTGTATAGAATTCTCTCCGCCTCCATCCAACCTGAAACTTGGAATTTAATAAAGAAGAAGAAGAATAGAAATAGGATGATGCAAAGTAACTCTCAGAAACTATACAATTCCAGGCAGATGTGGTCAAGCCAATGCCTTCAATTTATTAGAGCCAGATTTGATAACTTGCAGCAGGGCCCAGCAGATAGCATGTGTCTTTAATTCTAGCACCTGGAAGGCAGAGTCAGACAATCTGTGAGTTCAAGACCAGGCTAGTCTCATAGTGAGTTCCAGATAGACAAGGCTACGCAGTGAGACCCTGCCTTAAAAAGAAAGAAAGAAACAAACAAACAAAGTATATCAGAGAATTGTACTAGTCAATGTTCAGGACTCAGAAGCACACTAAAAGGTTAAATTCAAAGAGTCTGATACAGGGATGGTTTATAGACGGACAGGCCAGCAGGGCACCACTCCCGGAGTTTAGCAACTAAGGGAAGAAGGAAGTGGCATCACAAGACCATATGGGAGTTGGCACCATGAAAGAGAGCTGTCCCTCAAGGCCTTGGAAGAAATTAGCTGTCGCCAGAACCTCTGCAAGGCTGAGAAGGCTGTGAGCGGGGAATGAACACTTCAATCCTCTTTCTCCTGCTTCCCGGCTCCTGCCAGCTGGGTAGAAGCAAAGGGCAAGGGAACCCAAGGTTACAGATAATAAACATGATTATAAACAGGGTACAGAGGAAGTCAGAAAATAAATTAGGGTCCAGGGGAGGAACAAGAAAGCCACACATATCTGCCATACGCATAATGCATATTTCAGATGTATTCAGGACACAGACATGGGGGGGGGGTGCACATGTGTGTGTTTGGTGCATACACATGAGTGTGCAAGCACTTGCATCCACTCACATGTGTAAGAGCAAGAACAGGATGTTGGCTGTCTTCCTTTATCAGTCCCACCTTACAGCCTTGAGACAGGGTCTCTCACTTAACTAGAAACCCAGTGTTTCTGCAAAGCTGGCTGGTGAGAGAGCTCTGGGGGAACTCCTGTTTCTACCCTCCAGTGCTAGGGTTACAAGTTTGCACAGTCATGTCCAGATTTTTACGTGAGTGCCAGGGATTTGAACTCCCACTTTTATGTTTTCAGAGCAAATGCCCATACCCACAGAGCCATGTTTCTAGAACAGGATAAATATATTTTTGATTTTTCAAATATTATACACTGTGTGAAAGGACTGTACTATATGATGAACCTAAAAGGCCCAGTGTATCTGTTTATAAATAGCCAAAAAAATGAAACTGTCATGACACTACGAGATTTAAAAAAAAATCTCATTATTTTCCTTTACCCTCTAGCCCTATGAAATCCCCCAATTCCAAAGATATCAAACTTCAAAGTTTGCACACTAATGTATTTTTCCATTTGTATTTTCTATCAGCTGGCAATCAAAAAAAGAATCTCAGAGGTCAGCCAAAAGTCTCAGATTATGAATGAGTTGATATAGCATCTCTAGATTGAAAAGTGTAATAGGACGTGTTCTGAGAAAACACCTGGAAATGGCCCTTGGCAGGCCACGGCCTAGGGAATCTATATTTTAAAGTTCGACTCTCTGCCAACTAATGCTTAATTGTCACCAGGGACCCCTGGAAACAGTCCAACAGCACTGCGCCTCCCAGACACCACAGGCTTTCATGCAGGGTTCTAGTGCAAGCGATGGGCATCTGGAGGAAGATGGAGGCCTCTCCTAAGGCTGGTGTGTGGGGAGGTGGAGGGCAGCCGGAAGGATGAAGATGAGGATACATGCCTGCAATTCCAGCACTTGGCTAGTGAAGGCGGGAGGCTCAGGAGCTGGAGAGCACTCCGGGCTGCTTGAGACCCTATCTCAAAAAACAACTAAATCAACAAAACGTCTCATGGTCGTTTCTCAAATAGTAAGCACATGTCTAAGGTGTCTCAGATATTATGACCCAAATGACAACTCTGCAATTCTCAGGGAAGAGCTGGTAAGTTATGGCCTTTGACCCTCTGGGGGAAATATGCTGCCATTACAATCAGTGAGTTTATAATACTGTGAAAATCCTGTTTATTCATTGACAACAATGTCTGAATCCCTGCTGAACACAGACGGTGTTTAGGGTGTTTAGGATAAGATGAATTCAGGTGCTACAGGATGGAATGAGCTGTGAAGGAGGCTCACAGTGGAATCTCTGTTCCATCACCGAGAAGTGGACCACCTTGAACCATTTCTCTAAATAGTGTGACTCCGTGAGTGCCTTGTGAAACGGGGATAAGAATACCCTCATAAGATCATTATGCAGTGACCAGGCGTGGTGGCACATGCCTTTAATCCCAGCACTCAGGAGGCAGAGGCAGTCAGATCACCGTGAGTTCAAGGCCAGCCTGGTCTACAAAGTGAGTCTAGGACAGCCAAGGCTACACAGAGAAACCCTGTCTCAAACGCCCCCCCCCCAAAATATATATCATTATGTAGTGCTGGCAAGATGGCTCCGTGGCTAAAAGGGCTTGCCATGCAAGCCTGAGGGCTTGAGTTCCATCCTTAGAACCCACTTTATTAAACCAGAGTCCACAGAATGATCCCAGTGAGCTCCCACAGCAAAATGGGAGGTCAGAAACAAAATCCCCCGTCTGAACAAAGTGGGAGTGAACCCACCCCAACAGCTGTCCTCTGATCTCCACATGTGTGCTGTGGCATGTGTGTGCCCCCCAAACCCCACATACAAACACATTCTTTTGGTTTTTTGGAGTTTTTTTTTTTTTGAGACAAGGTTTCTCTGTGTAGCCTTGGCTGTCCTGGAGTCACTTTGTAGACCAGGCTGGCCTTGAACTCACAGCGATCCGCCTGCCTCTGCCTCCCGAGTGCTGGGATTAAAGGCGTGCGCCACCACACCCGGCTTCAAACACATTAATACATTAAAATTAAAAATATTAAGATCCGAAGCCAGGTGTTGCAGGTGCGGTGGCGCACACCTGTAATCCCAGCACTCTGGGAAGCAGAGGCACGTGGATTTTTGAGTTGGAGGCCAGCCTGGTCTACAAAGTGAGCCCAGGACAGCCAAGGCTACACAGAGAAACCATGTCTTGAAAACCCTAAACAAACAAAACATTAAAATCCTCATTAGATAAGTCCATACATGTGACACTGTAACAGGCCTGGCAGGGAGGAAGAAAAAGCTCAGCTATGTGACAGTGAGACGCAGTCTTCCTTAGAGCCTTGCTTTGACAAGGCACACAGATGCAAACAGAACAGTGGCAGCACAGTGACTAGTGCAATGAAGGGGTTGCCCTGCAGGCTGCGGTTTTATCAGGAATGGAGCCCCTCGAGACAGGCTTTCCTTTCATAAAAAGAGAGAACAACCCTGCCACTCTGAGTCAACCCGGAAAACACAGAATGACAGTCTATTTTCTCCTACGTTCTGGTCTTTCTGATACCACCAAGCACTTTCAGAGTTTATTTCATCTTTAACGTGTCCCCGCGTCTGCAAGGCAAATACCAAGCATAGAAGACCTGAGGAAGCTATATGGCGTGAAACCAAGTGGGGGTTAAAACTAGCCCTTGGCCTCTGGAGGCAGAGGGTTCTAGGTTTCCTCACTGCATGCCATTTAAGTTCAGTCTTCACTTGGGCTAACCACAATCTGCAACCCTCTCTCCCACCCCTAAGTGTCTCAACAGTGACTGTTACCTTTGGAGCAAGAAAAAAAGAACTAGGTTATTCTCATCAGCCTACGCAGCAGGCTGAGCTGAGAGGAATCTACTTGGAATCAACGCAAGAATCAAATGAGGAAACAGCTGCTCCAATCTGAGCCAGTCTGAGGTTTCCCTGAGTCCTTTCAGAGATAAGGTGATGCCTGAATCAATCTCCACCTCTATCACTATGATGACAAATGATACCGAATGTGACTCAAAATGGCTTAAACAGAAGGCAAGAGGGGAGGAGAGAGGAGGCGGGGCTCCAGCCAAGATCTCTGCAGCTGACACAATGGTCTCCTCCCTTAGGTTGCCCTGAGGTTAGAGGCTGGAGGCCAGCATTTCCAGACACCAGCATATAGAAAATGGTTTGGAGTTGGCTTCAGTCTGCCTACCTGTGATGTCATCGCCTACCTGCCACGGGGGCATGGCCCTGCCCAGTATAGAAAAAGACAGACCCACCTCGCTCCCCCAACTCCCTTTTCCTCTCCCTCTCTCCCTCCTCCTTTCTCTTCCTCTGTCTCTGTCTCTCTCTCCCTGGGGTACCCCTCCCCTTTTCCTCCCCTCCCCATATTCATACAATAAACCTCTCCATCTAATATCTGTTGCCTGGCATATTATTTTCTTATTTTTTAATCATTAAAATGACAAAAGAGCTAAGCCTTTTCTAAAACGTCACAACAGATCTGTTTTCACACCTCACCGCCCTTTGGTCCATCTGTGGATTGAAGAAGATGCCTGACAGGATGGGCTGAGCACCTGAGAGAAGCATCTCAGAGAAAAGTGCTTCAGGTTCACACAATCTTCCCATCGCTCACCAGGTGGCTGGAGAGGACCAAAGATACAAATGGACTGGGATAGATGTCTCACAGAAATCAACAGGCTGTGACGCTACGCATGAACGCGGAACCCTGTAAGCCGGGTTTCAAATATTCAGAGATACCCTTCGCTCCATGCTCGACAGTGAGCAGCAGCTTCTTGCACAATGGAGTTGACAAGCTCTATCCAGTAACTGACAAATCAGTTCCAAATTGCTCAGCCAGAGCCCAGTCACCAACCCATTCTGAGCCTGGGCTGCCTCCCAGTACCGCTCCCCCAGCATCCCCAGCAGGTACCTGTGGCAGTGGGGCATAAACACAGGAGGAAGAACAGAGGAAACCCTCCGGGGCAAAGCTGGGTGCATCATCATCATCATCATCGGCCAGGGACTACACATGACTGGCTGAGAGTTCAGGAATGTTAAGACGTTTGCAGAAAAGGGGGTGGGCAAAGCAGAACTAAGAAAACGCAAACTGGACAAACAGCGACTGCAGTGCTTTCTGGAAGCTGACAGGTGTATAACCTAGCAGTCCCTGCCCTCTGATGAGAGCAAGCTCATCCTAGCACAGCGCTGGAGAAATGCCTGGAAGTCTACTTACTGCCTTCATCCCCAGCACTCAAGAGAGCTCTAGGAATTAGGAGTGTCAGGCAGCAACCACACAGGAGTACCCACAAACACAGGCAGGCTGGCTGGTGGTCAGCGTATACACCCGCTGGACCCCCTATCACCACATTTGTCCTTGGCCACAGGAGAACGCCTGTACTCTGATACTTTTTCTCAGCTGTGTCAGAGCAGCTGCCGACAGAGATGCTTGTTGTAGCTGGTGGGTGAGGGATCACCACATGGGGAAAGAGGAGGTCTCCAGAGAAAGTGTTAGGGCTTCTTATGGCCTTGAAAATGTCGCTGCAAGAGAGTCTCTTCTTCCAGAGACTTCTCTCCATATGGGCGGTTACCCCAGGGAGGAAAGTATCTCTGCTGCTGAGAGTTTCTCCATTGACACTACCAGCCAGTCAGTGTTCTGTGGATGCCCTGGAATGCACTTTACAATCACTGCCATATCAACTAAATAAATTGTACGCTAAAAAACCAAAATACAGGGGCGGAAGAGAGATGGCTCAGAGGCTCTTCCAAAGGTCCTGAGTTCCACGTGGTGGCTCACAACCATCTATAATAAGATCTGGTTCCCTCTGCTGGCTTCCAAAGAGCACATGCAGGCAGAGCACTGTATATAAATAAATAATTAATTAAAAAACAAAATATAAACAAAACAAAACAAGACATAAACAAACAAAAAACCCAGTCAAACCCAAACACCAATCACTGGCCCCTGGCCTTAGCAAGATGCTATGTCCTTCAGTTACTGTGCAAACACCTATGGAAAGTGTTCCTTTGGAGACTCAGCCCTGGCTCTCCTTAATCAAAAGGAAATGTTCCTCAGAATCAGACCTATCCCGTTCAGACTTTCCAATTAGCATTTCAGGAACGGGTCAAGGATCATCAAACATGCTAGGAAAAGCCTTCCCCATGGAAGAGATTAAAAACCAAAACAAACAGCCAAGGGGAAACCAGAGGCAACAGAGACAATGTGGGGAGGAGAGAAATACTTCAAAGACCCTGCCCTGAGGACCGCAGAGTGGAGGTGCGGTTCACCCCTGGAACAATAACTGGAGATTATAAGGCAACTCCAAATACTAAGGAGCTCTTGG
Organism: Acomys percivali; assembly: GCA_907169655.1. Taxonomy (NCBI): domain Eukaryota; kingdom Metazoa; phylum Chordata; class Mammalia; order Rodentia; family Muridae; genus Acomys; species Acomys percivali. Next base: position 56,347,645 of record OU015749.1, on the reverse strand, counting down.
GAGTTAGAGGTTTGATGGAAGACATAAAACTGGGATATATGGTCCTGAGGATAAAATGAGGAAATTTCCCAGGAAGTAGAACTTTTAAAAAAGGGAAAACAGGAAATAGAATAGAATAGCTAAGCATTTAAGGATTCAGTCCATAAAAACTTCCTTCAAATTAATGGTGCTCCAGAGAGGAGACAAAGGGGGCTCTTACATTTAAAAACCTCTAGGAAAAAAATCTGGTCAGAAGCCAGGCGTGGTGGTGCATGCCTGTAATTCCAGCACTCTGAGAGGCAGAGGCAGGCAGATGTTTGTGAGTTTGAGGCCAGCCAGGTCTTCAAAGTGTTTCCAGGACAGCCAGGGTTACACAGAGAAACTCTCTCCCCAAACAAAACCAAGTGTTCAGAATTAAAAGGCAGATTTTTCCAGGCTGAGATACTTCATGGGAAGGGTAGTAAGATACATGGACAAAGACTCAAAGTGTATTGTAATAAATCTGCAGTATAAAGAAAAAGAATAGTAAAGGACAGGAGAAAAACCCAGAGAGGGGGAAATAGGTTCCAAACAGCAGGAAGGAGAGTGACAGCTGACTGGTGACTCTGACACTAGGAAGAACAACGCTCTGCAGACGACTCAAAGGGGAAGAGATTTCCACTGTGGGGTTCAAACCTAGTTCAACCTGACAGTCAGCTCTGGAGGCTCTCAAAACACTGATTTCATATGCATGTTTTCTTGGGCACTTATGGGGGAAAAGGATGTCCCACAAGCAAGAGGCAGAATGCATCCTCAGTACAGTGACACAGGGACAACTGTGATGAAGGTGGTGGTCTTTGAGGGTCTTGTTCACCCCATCATGCCTGCTGGCAATCTTGCTGCCCGATGCTCCCAGTTTTGCTGAAGGGCAGCAAACCCAGAGTGCATTGGAAGACAGGGCAGGCTCAGTAAGAAAGATATCACAGGGCAGGATGCACTCGCTCACCATTAAAAAATAAGTAGGGAATGTTGAAAGTGGTTATCCTTGGAGCACAGGAACTAGCGCTGGTGATGGGTAAGGGAACATTTGCTGTCTCCAGCTATAGGTTTTATAAAAATAAGTAATTCTTGGGCTGAGCATGCTGGGTGCAGGCCTTTAATTCCAACCATTGGGAAGCAGAAGTCTACACGGCAAGTCTGAGGCCAGCCAAGGTGACACAGTGGTACCCAGTCACAATCAATCAATCAGCCAGGAAGTGACTTAAAATTATTTGTGAGTGTACTTTGGATACAGAATGGATAGCTCAGGTTTCCAATTGGACGTCAGAATAAGAATCAGAAGGCACAGAAGAATCACAAAGAGCCCAAGCAACCCCCTGGAGCACCCACTGATGGAGGCAGGCCACACGTGCCTGGCCAAAGCTCGGGAGAGATATTACCTCAGTGAAGGCAGAGCTGAATGGCATGTGCCAAGAGACAGGGAGGAATGGGAGCCCTTCAGTGACTGCAGCCTAAGGACCCTGTCCTACCCAGACATTAGTAGCCACACGGGGTGGCTTCGCTTCAGAAAGGAGTCTACTGTGTGTGATGCTGCTGCTGGGTGAACTATGTGAGTACTTGATAGAGCTGCTACTCCTGTGCTAGCTTCCTTTCACAGTAGATAAGGGGAAGGCTGCCGAGATCCGCCTCCCAATAGTAGTTACACCCAGCAGGGCAGCTGAGAGATCTGGGGCAAGCCTTAGGAACTGAGCTCATACTGGTTTCCCTAACACCCTCCAACACCCCTGCCTGCCCCGCCCCCAACATGCTATTTCAGCTTCTGCCTGTAACCCAACTAGGAATGGTAGAAGGTGCGGCTTTTTTTTTTTGGTTTTTTTTTTTCCGAGACAGGGTCTCTCTGTGTAGCCTTGTCTGTCCTGGACTCGCTTTGTAGACCAGGCTGGCCTCGAACTCACAGCAATCTGCCTGCCTCTGCCTCCCTTTTATTTTTTATTTATTTTTTATTTTCTTGGTTTTGTTGTTTTGTTTTTTTGTGAAGCGGTGAGTTGGGGGTGTGGAGTGAGACAGGGTTTCTCCATGAAGCCCTGGCTGTCCTAAAACTTGCTCAGTAGAGCAGGCTGGCCTCACACTCAGAGCTCCACCTGCCTCTGCCTCTCAAGTGCTGGGATTAAAGGCGTGAGCCACCACCACTGCCTGGCTAACTCTTCTCTATAGACCCCACAAGAGTTTCCTTCTACAAAGCTCTGAGTGTCACCCTAGGGTCCCACAACTATTCCTGGAACCAGTGCAGGAATAGCTGGAGATAGGAAATTTTGCCTCCTAACTTACTTTATAATTCACCTATAATGTGAGTTTAGAATTGCAAACCAGTTATAGCACTGTATTTTCTAGATTATGCTCCTTATCATGTTCAGCTTGACTTGTTTTGTAGAAAGAAAAAAACCCATTATTTATATTCTTAGGAACTTTTCTCTCTGAGGCTGGAGAAATGACTCAGTAGTTAGGAGCACCTGCTGCGTTTTCAGAGGTCTTCAGTTCAAGCCCCAACAACCACCTGCAATGGGATCTGATTCCCTCTTCTGCTATGCATGAAGACTTTGCGCTAGTATACATAGAATACATAAATAAACTTAAAAAAAAAAACTTTCCTCTGAAAAGGACAGCTTCCTCCCCTCTTTTACTTGTGTTACTTGAAGTCACTTCACTCTTAGTACTCCTAAACTGCCCTCTAAAGCAGACTGTGTGATACAAAGTGCCATCCTCAGCCAGAGATAGTTCACAAGTATAACCCAGCACTGGAGCCTTAGGTAGGGACATCACCACAAGTCCCAGGCTACTACATACAGAGGGAGACCTGTCTATCCCCCACCCCACCCCCAAAAAAAGACAAACAGTATTAATAGAAAGTGATCCTCTTTTCAAGCATCTTTCATTTAATTTTTTTTTTTTTGACTTTTCGGTAATCTAATCAAAAAAGTTTCTGCATGAGTGAATAGAACCGTTGTTCAAGCACACTGTTTATAGTCATTTGGGGCAAAGATCTGTTCCTCCCAGAGGAGATGAAAGCCTTGTGTGTGGAAACATCCAAACTCTCCCCTATGGCATAGAAAACAGCTTGGCTGTACCAAAGCTAACCAGAAGCTAACCAAACGCTAACCAGAAGCTAACCAGAAGCCATGAGAAAGGACAATAGGACTGACACCTAGACTGCTTCAACCTCAACACACACCCCACACCAACACACACACACATTCACACACACGTTGCCTCTTTACATCCAATTATTGACAAACCAGTTGCAAGTCGCTCCTGGCAGTGAAAATGAACCACCCAGGCGTGCAAACCCCCAACAGAAAGTCACAAGCTGCCAGGTAGCCGCTTTCTGGTAGGCTTCGGCCAAATTCTCACATTGGCGGATCCAGCTTCCTTAATGCACCTGGATCAGATCGCAAGGCCTGAGCTCATCCCCCCCCCCCGACGCCCCCCGTTAGATTCTTACCTCCAGTTTTTGAAATCACCTCTGGAAGCTTTCTCTAAGTCCTCTTCCCTCAGTTACCCCCGGAGCCTTGGAAGCAGGAGCAGCTGGCCTCGGGGTAATCCGATGGGGCTCAGCTGAGCAAGCCCCAGAGACCTGTCATTAACTGGAGCACCTGCTGGCAGGCCGGGGCACCTGGCAGGGCCGGGCGGGGAGGGGCAGCCTTCGCGGCGGGGGGGGGACGCTTGGCTCCCCCCCCCCCACCCCAGATCCCCCAGGCTGTCCGGCGGTTCTGAGCCTCTGAGCCTCTCCTGCCGGACGCCGCCAACACTCCTCTCCCCGGGCTACGGATGTGCGGGAGGACCCTCCCTGCTCGGCGGGTGGAAGGGGTTATGAAAAGGCTGTAATGCGATCCTAGCCCAGACTCTCACTTGTCAAAACTCCACAACATTCCAGAGCCCTTTCCCCTTCACCTAGTCCTCTGAAGGGAAAAGGAAACCGCCCTGAGGCGGCAAGGAGTTTGGGGTTTCTCTTTCAGACACTTTTGTTTACATCTAGTGCTCGGGAGCTTCCTGCAGCGAACTGGGAAAGCGCTCCCCCATCCTCCGGCACCCAAACACTCGAACCCTGGTCGAAGTTCTCCCACACTCGAAGAAGCTGCACCTCCAAACATTCACTTCTGACTACTCCGCCTCACCATCTGCAGAAGCCTGGCTTCTTGTTGGGGCGGGGGAAACACCCAACTAAAATCACAACTCTCCTACCGGGCGGGATGTTAGGGAACTTTCCAGCAACTCCAAGTCAGATTCCTTCTGGAATAACCAAACTCACCACCCCTGAATTACAATCACCAGTGACTGCACAGCTAAAGCATTTCCTTTATACCTTCTCCGCTCGCCTGCCCCTCCCACCTTCTGCATGGCTCAGTCAACAAGTCATCCCCCGAGAGGCCCGGACGAGCTTGGGCTGCTCAGCCATCTCTCCAGCTGCAAACTGATGAGGAAGCCCAACTTGTTTATGTCACACCCACCGAAGGCTTCCTGTCTTAAATTAATGAGAATGCAAGAGCGATTTAGGAAAACAATGTTTGCTTTTCTTTAAGTAGGAGAGAAGGGGGGGGGGGCCGGGGGACTCCCCCCTCCCATCATCCCATTGCTTTTCAAAACTTCAATTGTATTTTATTCTATGTTTCCATTCCTAACACTTGTTGAAACGTAAAAGCTCCTCTGTGCCAAACCTCAAACCATTAAGGAACTTCTGCTCGAACAAAAACATTTCACCTGGCTCTGGAGGGCTCCAACTTAGTGCTCCCAGGCAAAGTTGATCTAGGGATAAAGAGAGCTCCTGAGGTTAAATGAAGGAATATCAGCACAAACACGCTCACTGCAGCCCTTTGCCTCCCTCCTGGGACTTGCACAGACAAGCACACACCCTCCCAGCTCCTTGGGCTTGTATCAAAACGCTGCACAGTTCCACTTCACTATGCGTCTTTAAGCTATCATTTTCTGCCTGGCCATCCTGCAGCCCCGGAAAGTAAATGAGCTTTGCAAAGGACAAGTCTTTTGGAATTCCACGCAATTAATTATAATGGAGGAAGCCAAAGAAGGCTGCAATTCCCAGTACCATTACTGCCACTGGAATGGGTAATTGGAGCACAGGACAGGCAAGCCCATGTCAAGCCAGGGCTGGAAACCTGCCCACTTCCAGAAGCTGCCCAGGAGCATACAGTAAATAATTACCACAATTACCAATTACTAGCCCTCGGATTACCCCCAGTGGCTTCATTCAGACCAGCCTAAGAGCAAACCGGAAACAGGTAGGAATGCTGAGGCATTCCTTGTTTGACAGTTTATCTCAAAACGTGAGTCCCTGTAGACAACGCCACCTGGCGGAGGCCCCAGGAACAGCAGCTTTGTAAGCCAAGTCCTCAAAAGACTTCATGGTTTCAGAAAAGGCTACTGTATCTCCCCTCTCAACAGAAAAGCATCTGGCTTCCAGGTGATAAGTTTTCCATTTGTAACTCCGTTTAGGTTGAGAAACTGTTACATAACCTTGGGTATGTAAGTATATAAATGTGATACACAAACCAAACATTTACTGATAATACAGCACAAAGAAACCGATGAAAGCACTTCTTTGGGCTGGGTGTGGTGGTGCATGCCTTTAATCCTTGTACTAGGGAGGCAGAGACAGGTGGATCCCTGTGAGTTCCAGGCCAGCCTGGTCTACAGAGTGAGTCCAGGACAACCAGGGATACATACAGAGAAATCCTGTCTCGAAAAAACAAAAAGAAAAAGAAACAAATAAACAAAAAGCACTTCTCTGGTATAAATGTAATTTTACCACTTATGTGATGGGTGTGTGTTTATTTTTTACATAAAGAACTAAATCTTGGTTGAAAACTCTGTTATTGAGGACATAGGGCATCCTTAGCGTTTCCAGTTGATTGATGTGTTATAGTTGTCCATGCTTCATGTAAAGGCCAGGTGAGGTAGAGGACACTTAATCCCAGCACTTGGGAGGCAGAGAGAGGCAGAGCTCTATAAATTTGTGGCCACCCTGGTCTACAGAGCGAGTTCCAGGCCAGCTAAGGCTATGTAGTGAGACCTTGTCTCTACAAACTAAAACACCACCAACCAAAAAAAAAAAAAAAAAAAAAAAAAAAGTAGTATAAGATGGCAGAGGTATGTTTAGGGCCATTTCAGAAGTTGCTGAAAATTCTGTCCTGATTCCAAGCTGTTATAGCATGTAGGCAGCTACCTCTAGATTGCTTAGCAACCTCTGACATCATCACCTGCCACCACCAGGTGTGTGAGCTTCAACGTGGTGGCTGAGTATTAAACTCCGGACCTTTGGAAAGTTAGATGGTGCTCTTAACCTCTGAGCCAGCTTTTAATGATAACACAAGCTATCATTCATTTCATAATTTTTTAAAAAATGAAACTCGCCAGGCACAGTGGCCCATGCCTTTAATCCGAGCACTCGGGAGGCAGAGGCAGGAGGATCTCTGTAAGTTCAAGGCCAGCCTGGTCTACAAAGTGAGTCCAGGACAGCCAGGATTACATACAAAGAAACCCTGTCTTGAAAAAACAAACAAACAAAAAACACCCCAAAGCCCTTAATTTTGCAAATTAAATAGCAAGTTTTAAAAACCAAGCATTCTAATAGAATCAACCCAAAGAGATACTACTAATGTGATGCTTATATCCTAAGAAATGATTGTAGGAAAATTTTGTCTGTTTTCCATCACTGACCCATTATGTTTTTAGACAAACAGAAAGCTTTGTATAGACAAAACACCACAGTTCATAACATAAGTAGTGCGAGTAGAGGTGCTTCCGCAGAGTCCTCCTGTGTGGCATGGTGATGCACACAGTGCCATGCGCTCATGCTGCGGGATCTGAACCAAGAATGCAGGTCTGGGAGACAGGTCAGTTTGTAATGTGCCTACTGTGCAAGTAAGGGGCCCTGGGGGTTTGACCTCCAGTGTCTATGTTAAAAAACAAAAGCAAACAAACAAACAAATGAAAAACCAGATATAGTGGCATGAGTGGGCTGGAGACTGACACAAGATCTCTGGGACTTGCGGCCAGCCAGCTAGTCTAGTTGGCAAGCACAGGCCCTGATAAAAAAGACCCCTAAAAAACAAAACAAACAAACAAACAAAAAAAACCCAAGCTGCACAACTCCAGAAGAACAACACCTGGGGTTGTCTTCTGACATCTACATGCACGAATACACACACACACACACACACACACACACACACACACACACTGGGGGGGGGTAGTGTTAGAGAACACCAAGGATACTGAAGTTGCAAGATGCAGCGCAGGCAACCACCTCAGATTCCTCAGATTTGATTTTGGATTTATGTTTGGCCATTGGGCATTAAGAAACCTGACTGAAATAACAGAATGCACTAACGGCAAAACGAATATATAGTATACATACAAATGCCAGTTTATTGGAAGCAATTCTCAGCAGTCAAGCAGGGGAGGGAGGGAGGGGGGAGAGAGAAGGAGGAGTCAGGAACAGAAAGAAAGAGGAGAGCAGGAGAGCAGGAGAGAAAGAGAAAGAGAGAAAGAGAGAGAGAGAGAGGTTGGAGGGAGAGAAAGAGAGCGAGATAAAGAGAGAGAGAGCAAAACATCTGAATTATATACATCTGGGAGAGGGGAAGCCCCGCCCCTGGACTAGGGAGTTCAGGGTAGAGGGCAGTGTATGCCAGCCACGCCCTGCAGCAGGTAGGGACCCCAGGAATGCCTGAAACCGAACAAAACCTTTTACTATCACCAATTTTTCCACTACCCCACATTACCTCATAATTGGGTCAATGACCCACAGTTTAAGAAGTTGGGGATATCATGGATGTTAACGGCCCCTCCCTTCCCTTCTCCAGCTTTTCGGCCCCAGGTGGACATCTTCATGGTACACCAGCATCCTTTCACATGACATCTCAGAATCCAACGAGTTCCCCAGGAGCTAAGCTCAACTTGAATGGTTTTCTAATATTAATTCCAGTGGTGCCTTTGCCTTCGTGAGGGTCTTTCTGACTGAGCTTCACGTGTGAGCAGCACCTAGCTTTCTCAGTGCCTTCAATCTAGTACAGAACGTATGATGGGCAAGTCAGTGCTGTTTAAAGTAATCCACAGTTTCACGAATAGTGCAAATAAATAGCACTCTTCCCCACTGACCCCCAGTTCAGGGTGTGTCTGAGCTATGGGATCAGCAATCGGTCCACATCTGTATAACATCTCAGTTTCAGGAAAGCTTTGGAAAACATGTGACATTCTCATCAGCACAGCAGAGAGATAGGAACTGGGCTGTCTCTCCCCTCCCCAGGCTCCACTACTGACTGGAAAAGAGCTCAATGGCTCAGTAAACAAAGGGTGACTGCAAGTGTGCACCATTATTTTATCCTGGATCTGCTCTCAACAATCTTGAAATAATTTTTTTTTTTTTTTTTTTGTGGACACCCAGAGACTGCAAATAATATGAATTCAAGGGGCGGGTAGGAATCACTTATATGTTAAGGAAATCTAAAGTAGCGTCAATGCGTTAAGGAAATGGCACATTAAAGACAGTTGGGGGGGGGGGTTCAGCATGTTGGCTGATTGCAAAATTGTATCCTCGGGGGGTGATAATCAGCGGGGACAAGCTCAAAAGCGCTCAGCGTCTCAATTTAAGAGAAACCGAACAAGGAACAGTCAAAGCAGGCCACGCATCGACTAAGAATGTGCCCGGTGGATCGACGGGAACCAGACAACCCACGCAGTGCTAGAGCAGTCATGATAGTGGGGAGCTGCCGCCGCTGCCGCCGCCGTAAAACAAAGTGCACTTTGCTTCCCGAGCTCGCAGTAACAATTTTTGACAGCAGGCACGCTCTTACAAGAGACTATGTCCAGTCTGAGGTCCTTTATTTAAAAGAAGATGTAGAGACGCTGGAGAAGTTCCAAAAGAGGACCGAAATGATTAAGGAGACAGGAAGGTAGAACCTAAGAGGCAAGGGTAAAGGACCTGGAGTTGTTTAGTCTGTGTGGAAAAAGTGCCCCAGGCAAACTTAACAGAACTCTCCTATAAAGAGGATGCAGGCCAGCTGTTCTTCATCTCTGCGGAGGACAGGCGAGGTAAGAGACTAAATACACCATTAAAATTTGGGTTAGATATAGAGAAAGCACTAAGAGCAGCCTCTCATTACATCACCGATAGTCTTCACTTATCAGCGGCCGTTCTGAGTGGGCCTTGTATGTTTAGGCAGAAGCTAAATTGAAGATGTGCTCCCCCACCTCCCCGCAATCCTCCCATCCCCCCCACCCTCATCCACCACCCCCCACCCCCCCACCACCACCCCCTGCCTTCCCTGCCAGAACTGCCAGAGCTGCAGTGTTTCTCAGTTACTCCATCAGAAGTGAGGGCAAAGTGCCTGGGCGTCCATGGTGGTTGTTACTAACTCATGAGAAAAATGCCATCGTCCACCCAACCCGGACCTTTGTAGCTAAGAGCACGCCCACCCTTGGTTATTGAACACAGGTATATTAGCATAAGTGTATCCCGTGGGTTCACGGCTTCATCATCCTAGTCGTTGATGATAGCTGTGCAGTATAACACTCTTGCTGTTATGACGCTGGGCACCGCGCCCGTTCTGTTATGCACACTATCTAGCTCACTTCGGTTTCGCAGTGTCTCTGTGAAGTAGGAGTAATTGCTGGTTTTGTGTCACACAAAGAAACTGAGTCACAAAGGGTTTAAGTAACAAAGCTAGTAAATGCTGGAGCCCCAGTTCAAACCCATTTAGTCTGACTCAAAGGGGGTGTGCTTAATTACCACGCTACCACCTCCCACCATTAGGCGTTCCTGCCGTTCAGTGGCAGAAGATACTGAAAACAAAAACAAAGTGGCCAAGGTAAGTACAGACCAGGTCTAGAGAGTAAAGCGGTCTTTCCCTAGGACAGCCATGGAAGGGAAGGGTAGAGCCATTTCAGGACAGAGAAGGTGCCTGGTTATCTTTTATGGGACTGAAGACTCACAACAACAACAACAACAACAACAAAACCTAAGAGTTGGAGAGATGACTGAGCTCTTAAGAGAACTTGCTGCTCTTGAAGAAGACCGGGATTCCATTCCCAGAACCCACACAGTGGCTCACAACTGTCTGTTAGCTCCAGTTCCGTGGAAGCTGGTACTCTCTTCTGGCCTCCGTGGGTACCACACACACACATGCACACACACAGTGCACAGATACACACATAGGCAAAACAGTCATACTCATAAAATAAAATAATCTCATAGGCTGGGTGTGGTGGAGCACGCCTTTAATCCCAGTACTGGAGAGGCGGAGGCAGGCAGATCGCTTTGAGTTTGTTTGAGGCCAGCCTAGTCTACAAAGTGAGTCCAGGGCAACGAAGGCTACACAGAGAAACCCTGTCTTGAAAAAACAAACAAACAACTGATATTCATTTGGAAGTTAAGCTTACATCATCATCATCATCATCATCATCATCATCATAAACGCTAATGTAATGTTTTGGGAGACCCTAAAACAACTAAATTAGGAGATTCCCAGGATGCTGGTGAGCAAGGCTCTTATCATCAGTCATTTCCTGGGCTCTAATCTGATGTCCTCTATGAGTTTTCAAATCCCATGGTGTCTTCTGGTTTAGCACCCATGAGAACGCAGATGGGTGGGTCACATATTTCCCAGTGCCAGCTACTTTTAGATCAAAACAGGCTTTGTAAGGAGGTCTACTGAGTCCTGTTGTTTATCAACAGGGGATGAGTCACATGAATGAAACAGACATCAAAATAGTTTTTAGAAAGGCAGATGAGCTGTACACAAACACAAAATAAAAACCCTTGATCTAAATCACTCCTAAAGGCAGCTATTTCCCATTAGGACAATTTATCCTGAGTCTATAAACAGAGAGAGGCACCATTACGTGAGTGTTTGCTAGCAGATCCAAACCTTATGGAACTATAAAAAGCCCGAGAGAGAAACAGCCAGAGGAAATTCCCAGAAGACTCCCCAAGATTCCCAGCACATCCAGACCAGGAGCTGTCCATAGATACAAAGCCAGTGTCAGTGGCTGATGTTGGGCAAGGCTCAAGAAGGAATCTCAGGATTCTGACACAGAGCCCGTTAACTAACATTGCCAGCCCTCCTCAGTCAGCTGACACATGGGACGAATGGTGATGTACTGGTGTTCCAGATATAGTTAGCAGGAACATGATGCCCAGCACCAAAACGGTCTTCAGTCAGTGTGGAGTATATAAATAGTTACGTGAGTGGCACCTCAAGATGCCCACACTGCCCCTTTCTCCCCTTGAGACCTTCTTGGGAAGATGCCATCAACACTTCTCCTTCATGTTCCCACGGAAGTGACTAAACCATTAGGGATGGTAACTGACCCCCAAAAGTAACAACTTGTGGTCTTTCCAAGCATCTAGTAAAAGAAAGCGTGGTGCCCATAGGACATCTTTGCAGACTTCAATTCCAAAGCTGTTTTTTACAGCAAGAATTCTAATCGTTAGTGACATACAAAGAACCAAATACTAAAAATCCAGTATGCCATGTCTACGTTCATATTTTAACTCATTAAATCACTTCAGGCTTGACATATGGCAAGTCCTCTTTTTATACTTGAGGTAAGTTTTGCTTCACTCTAGCAAAAGACAGAATTAACTTCTTAACGGAAGAGGCTGCTCTTGCCTCATGGTTTTACAACTTCTGGCTCCTGCTTAGGTAGACTGGTTGCTTTTAGGCCTTGGGGTGGCAATGCTGGGAAGTGATGGTTGGGGAAACTGAGTACCTCCTGGCCAGGAAACATGAAACAGGGAGCTTTGGTCTCCCAGTCTTTTGGGGGGGCATGGCAGTAATGACCCAAGCACTTCCTTCATAGTATCGCCTCCTAAATGTCCACAGAATCTAGTTCCTGGGGCTGGTGTCATTGACAAATGGGCCTTGGCAGCCTAGCAGGACATGAAGTACAGGCGTTTTCCCCCCAGACAACGACACTGGCCCATAACATCCCCAGCATATGGCTTGTGGCCATACACTAGTAAGTTAAGGATACGGACCTCAGAGCCCATGTGGATATCATGCCTATTCATAGTTGTTACACAGTGCTTTGCATCCAAATCTTATCTTGTGTCATTTCCACAATCAGGTAGAGCCCTTGACTTTAGACCTTGGGGGAGGGTGCCTAACTCACCACTCCAGTCAACCTGTTGCCCACAAACATGCAAAGACCCTTGGGATGACTGCAGAAGTGTTCCTTGGCCTCCCCAGCCCACTGCTACCTCTCTCTTGAGCACTCCATCACTGACTTTCCAATAAACTCACTAACTTACTGGGCTCTTGCCGCATCTCTCCAAGCATCTCCTCTTAGGGATCTATATCCGTTTAGAGATATTATGGAATGAGAAAGTCCACATCCCACAGGGCTCTGGTGAGTTACTTAACATTTCCTACTCTCACAGTCAAGCTTTTCAAAGAAGGAAGAATACGTTCAAAAGTGTACATGGAGCATCAGTGATGCTGTGTACATGGAGCATCAGTGAT
>OU015749.1:56295752-56313991 GCA_907169655.1 Acomys percivali | reverse complement strand
TGTGTGTGTGTGTGTGTGTGTGTGTGTGTGTGTGTGTGTGTGTGTGTAGGAGGACACGGGAAGGGTGCCTGGGGGTGGGATGGGATGGGGACACACCCAGGTAATTATCCCATGTGAACTGAACACCTTTCAACGCTTCTTTCTTTTTATACCCATGGCCCATTAATTCATGTCTTTCTAATTAAAACAACAACAACAACAACAACATGTGCCCCTGGGAAAAAAAATTATGTCTCCTTCTATCAACTATTGAAGGCCAAGTAATTTTCAACTGGTTCCTTTCACAAGTCTCTCCCTTCACTGAATCAAAAAGAAAGGAAAGACTTGTTCATCACCTGCTAAAACCATGCCTGCAGAAACAAGAGCATTCTTGCTTTAGAAAGCAATCTACAGGCACCGGACGGTGGAGGGATGGCCACTGCTCAAGGACTAACAGGGCAGAGCCTCTGCACCCAGCTAGCAGTGGCATTGCTGGGTCTCACGGAATGGTAGGCATCACTAGAACTTTTGATTGGTGCCCTGCACACTATCATGAAATAAAGTTAATTAAATAGTGCCCTCCAGAGGCCACTGGGAATTTAACTGTGCTGACAGATTCTGCAAAAAGTCCAAAGGAAAGGCAATTTAATTCTTTTATGTTTATGTGGAATGAGCATTTGAGCATGGCGTCCTTGAGTGGATGAGAACCAGCTTTGTCTCCACAGCAGACTTCTGACAGGGCTTATCTGTTTGCAAAACATCTTTTATGAGGACACAGAAAAGTCATGAGATAGAGTCCAGCCGGGCATGGTGGGAACTGGTGTCTGTCGCCTGTCTTCCTGGGAACCATCTCCACCCTGGGTGCCTATCATGTGTCCCTCTAAAGGAGCTGGCTTTCTCTGTGTGTCTGTCCTTCTGTGCATGCTGTAGTCCAGCTGCTTCTGGGGCCTGAGTCGAGGCATCTTCCAGGAGCCCTTTCAGTCGGTTCACACTGAGGAGCAGCCTGACCACACTGGCTCAATCCCGAACTCCCAGGAGACCAGCCTGGATGCCAATCAAGTCTCCAAGGCAGGACTGAGGGTGTCTGTCCCACATGGAGTGGCCAATAGGGAGAGGCTGGAATGGGGACTTGTGGGTGGAGGGACAAAGGGCCAGAGTCCTGAGGTACAAAACAAATTAGAATATTCAGAACTTCATGCAGGAAGGACAAGTGCTTCAAAGAATGTTTTTCTACTACCCATGACCTACTGTTTCTAGAGGGTCCCGTGCATCACTGTCCCTGAGGCCCCTAAGCATCACCTCATTTAACCCCACACTCTTCCCGTAGGTTCCGTTCTGTATCAGCCTTATCTTCAGAAGGAACTAGTGGCAACACGAATGTATGTATGCTCAGTGTTTTCCCCCAAAGCTTCTAATTTCTGTTTAGAAGCATGAGCCAAAGCTTAGCAAGGTTGAGCCAAGGTCTAAACCAAAGCTTCTAACACTAATGCTAGGCTGTCAGCATTAGCCGCCTTCTTTCCAGGTGTGGCCCTTACAGATGGATGGATGATGACGCAGCTGCAGAAAACAAAAACAAAAACAAAAACAAACCCCTCCAGAACAGTGAGTCGAGAATGGAGGGGGATTGCTGCGGACCTACGTGTGGCCCTCATAAAACATTTCTCTTACTGTGTTATAAGTCCTACACATGCAGAGGTTCTGGGGAAACACACATCATTCATGCGTTCAATAGGTATTTTGTTTTGTTTGTTTTAAAGTATATGGATGCTTTGTCTGCATACTTGCCTTGTACCCTCAGAGGCCAGAAGAGGGCACTGGATCCCTGGGACTGGAGTTACATGGAGGCTCACAATCATCTGTATTTCTGTTTTGTTTTTTTGAGACAAGGTTTCTATGAATAGCACTGGCTGTCCTGGACTCACTTTTGTAGACCAGGCTGGCCTCAAACTCACAGTGATCCGCCTGCCTCTGCCTCCCAAGTGCTGGGATTAAAGGTGTGCGCCACCACGCCAGGCTTCACAACCATCAGTAAATGTCAGGAGTTGAACTTGGGTTCTCTGGGAGAGGAGGTTTATCTCTTTACTGCTGGGACCATCTCTCCAGCTCTTACTGTGGTTCTTAGGGGAAAACTCATGCCATTGAGTAGGCACGCTTTGCTAAGCATGGCATAAGGCTGGCATGAAATGTTGGCTGTGCTGCCAGCAGTCTTACCGATAGCTCAGGACCTCCAAGATCACTGCTGGCCGAATTCAGTTGCTCACACTGCTAGGACTGAAGTCCCACTCTAGAATATTCACTTGGCTATTCAGGTTCCTTCAGGCCAGATGGGCGCATGCTCCCTATCCCTTCTGCTTCCAGCTAAACTGCTTTGAAAATGTTCATATGATTAGGAGAGATCATTTCTTAAAGTCACCTATGCTATGAAACACGACATAGTCATGAGAATGAATCCCTTCAAATTCAGTCTCTGAGGCACAAGGGTCTGGGCATGGCAAGAGTGTGAAATCGTGGGACATTCTAGAAACTGCCTATTGCCATCCCTGAATCAATACACAATGTTGTTTACAAGAGGGGAGAGATTAGATTTATAGGACCTAGAAGGATGGAGCCTGGTGGAAAAAGACAGCATCCCCTAAGATGGCCTTAGAAAACAACATTGTGGGCTGGAGAGATAGCTCAGAGGTTAAGAGCACTAACTGTTCATCCACAGGTGCTGAGTTCAATCCCCAGCAACCACATGGTGGCTCATAACCATCTATAATGAGATCTGGCGCCCTCTTCTGGCATGCAGGTGTACATGCAGACTGAACATTGTATACATATTAATAAATTAAAAGAAAAGAAAAGAAGACAACATCACAGCTTAGAAGCCAAATTTGGAAAGTTCAAATAGTAAACATTTCCAAAGGCATCAAAAGAAATTTCAACAGTCAAGCCGTGGAGGGGACCAGCGTCAATACAACACAGAACTGCTCGACTAGCACAGAAGTGACATGTAAATAAAATGTGTGCATACATATGCAGCCACAATAAGCCACGCCTCACAAATCTATCCAGGTGAAAAGATTACTAGTAAGTGAGGTTTTTTAAAAAAAGATTTATTTATTTATTTATTATTTGCACAGTATTCTGCTCTCATGTGTGCCTGCACACCAGAAGAGGGCACCAGATCTTGTTATAGATGGTGTGAACCACCATGTGGGTGCTGGGAATTGAACTCAGGACCTTTGGAAGAACAGACAGTGCTCTTAACCTTTGAGCCATCTCTCCAGCCAGTAAGTGATGTTTTTTATAGTCACACTGACATTTAGAAAGAGTTAAGATATGATTTTTGTTGCCCTACATTCAAAGAAATATTATATTAAAATTTGAATCATGAAGATAAATCTTGAAATATAATCAGTAAACTTGGCAGGAGAGAGCCAGGTCTTTGGGAAATGTAAGGTGTAGAACAGAAAAAAACCATGATTACAAAAGAAACAAACCAAGGTTGGGGAAGTAACTTAGTGTTAGAGGAATTGTTTGGAATGCATGTGGCTCTGGGTCCCACCCCTAGCACCACAGAAACAAGATGAAAAGCTGACCAAACAAAACCCAGCAACTGTGACCCATAAAAACTCTTAAAACCTCAAGATAGCAGCAACGTTCACTTGGCGGGGGAAACCTGCTCATCTAGGATAAAAGGATTAAAACCAGTAACTTGTAAATGCCTATCTGATGTTCAAGGCCCTCATACGTCGGACAAGGACAGGTGGTCAGTTATGTGACCTGTTAGACAAACAAATAAAACATGATTTTCAAGCATTCTAGTGGGGACGGTAAAACTTCACAATCAAGTAAGCACCAGTTAAAATCATAAAGCCGGTGATATGGTGCATGCCTGTAATCCCAGTACTTGGGAGGCCGAAGCAGGTGTTCAAAGCCAGCCTTAAATACATTGTGAAACCTTGTGTCAAAAATTGCCAAATGGGCCTGGCGTGGTGGTGCACGCCTTTAATCCCAGCACCCAGGAGGTAGAGGCAGGTGGACCCAGCACCCAGGTTCGAGGCCAGCCTGGTCTACAAAGTGAGTCCGGGACAGCCAAGGCTACACAGAGAAACCCTGTCTTGAACACAAAACAAAACAAACAAACAAACAAAACCAGACAAATGCAGAGGCATACAGATCTCTGTGAGTACGAGGCCAGCCTGGTCTACATAGTGAGCTGTAAGCGAGTGAGGCCTACATAGTGAGATCCTGCTTAAAAGAAGAAGAAAAAGCTATTTCATAAGGAGGAACATATTTTAAATGTGTTCAGTGAAAGCAAAGACAATTCTGAGGCCTTGTCACAGTCAGGATTTTGAAAGCATTCCTGTGGTAAAAGCTGTCAGAAAAACAAAACAAAACAGCTATTCTGTTAGTGGGGACACAGATTAGTATAATTTCTTGTGGGAAGTGATCTATAACAGGAGTAACAAATTTAACGTATGTTTCTGTTGTTGTTTTTTGAACCAGAAGTCTCGCTACATAATGTAGCTACAAACTCAGGCTCCCCCTGCTCTTGACTCCCAAGGACTGTGGTTACAAACACGCATGTGCACATATACTCACACGTACACAGAGACATGTGAATGCAGATGGATTGAAAACTTGCTGAAATAGCAAAGACTGAACAAAGAAAGTACCCAGCAGTTGGTGACTCCTTAAATGAATCAGCTAAGAAAAGCTTGGTGCAATTGCAGTTATTAAAGAGTGGAAGACAAAGTGGCATGGTCTCATTTAAATCAATCTCTAAAATGGTTTTATTTTATTTTCAAGTGTGTGTGTGTGTGTAAGTGTGTATGTATGTGTACACATGTGTATGTGAATGTGTTACGTATGTATGTGTATATGTGTGGCTATGTATATACGTATGTATATGTATGTATGTATGTATGTATGTATGTATGTATGTATGTATGTGTGTATGTATGTGTGTATGTGTGTGTATTACTCCAGGTGTCCACAGAGGCCAGAAGAAAGGCTGAGATCCCCTAGATCTGGAGTTTCAGGTTGTGAGTCATCTGACATGGGTGCTGGGAACTGAACTTAGGCCCTCTGGAAGAGCAACACACATTCTTAACCATTGGGTCAGCTCTCCAGCCCCTCTAAAATGTTTTGTTTGTTTGCTTTTTTTGGTTTTTTGAGACACGGTTTCTCTGTGTAGCCTTGGCTGTCCTGGACTCACTTTGTAGACCAGGCTGGCCTGGAACTCACAGACATCGGCCTACCTCTGCCTCTCGAGTGCTGGGGATTGAAGGCATGTGCTACCACTGCCAGGCTCAGATGGGTTTTAAACCAGAAAAAAAATAAAAATTAAAATGGACAGCAGTATGGCAAAGTGCCCTAGAGAAAATGACACAGTATATTTGTATATACTTAGAGAGTTCTTTAATATGGGTGTGTATTTTTTAATTCAATTTTACTTTATGTGTATGGGTATTTTGTCTGAATGTATGTTTGTGCACACATGTGTGTCTAATAGTGCAACAGAGGCCAGGAAAGGGCAAGGAATCTCCTCGAACTTGAGTTACAGATGGTTGTGAGCTACCTTGTAGGTGCTGGGAATCAAGCCCAGGTCTTCTGGAAGAGCAGCCAAACCTCTTGCCTGCTGAGCCATCCCTCCAGCCACCTTCAAGAATTCTTGGAAAGTCAATCCAGGAGCTTAGAGAGGGGGCTCTGGACTGGTGGTAGTAATGAGAGAACAGGGTTTGCATTCAGGAGGTTTCTCTGCTGCCACTCTCTATTCTGTCCCAACAGCTCACTGTGAACATGCAGAGCTCTCCTACCCAAACAGTTGTTGAGAAAGGCACTTGGAACTACACGCACTGCAGAGCAAGACAGACAGACGAGTCAGGAAGATCAAGCCCGTTGAGTCAGTGTGATAAAGCTGTATGCATGGTCATAGATCAGCCCAGCAGAGACACTGAAGGAGTGGGCTCAGCGTAGCTGGGTCCCAGGTGGTTGTTCTTTAAATGCTGTCTCAACAATGCCGCTGAAATAAGCGAAAAAATCTGTGACTTGGGGAGGGGCTGGGTATCCTAGGAATAAATGAATAACTTTGTAAATATGCTACTCTAAAACAGTGGTTCTCAACCTTACTAAGACTGTTACCCTTTAATACAGTTCCTCATGTTGTGGTGACCCCCCCCCCAACTGTAAAATGATTTCATTGCTACTTCATAGTTGTAATTTTTCTATTGTTGTGAATCACAGTGCCAATATCTGACACGCAGGATATGTGACATGCATGCAACCCTCACAGGGGTTGTGACCCACCGGTTGAGAACCACTGCTATAAAATGAATAAATAAGACTTTCAGTGAAATTTTTTTTTTTTACAAATTAAAAGCTCCCCCGAGAGACGATGCAGTGGTTAAGAGCAGTTGCTGCCCTACTTCCAGATGAGCCAAGCTTGGTTCTGAGCACCCATGCCAGGCAGCTTACAACCACTTGCAACTCCAAGTCCAGGGACAACACCCCATCTTAAGGCCTCCCTGGTACCTGCACACACATGGCATATATAATACAGATACACAAGTTCAAATTAAAAATTAATCCTATCAGGGCATTGTGATGTGTGCCTTCAATCCGAGCGCTTGGAGGCAGAGGCAGGTGGGTCTGTGAGTGTTTCAGGTTATATGGGGCAACATAGCGAAACCTGTCTTTAAAAAAAAAAAAATCACACATTCTCTATATAGATGTACAGGTGATACTAATTAGATACTAGCAATCTTGGGGGACATTGGGGCTGGACCCTTCTCTGAGAGTCAACAACAAAAGAGTAGGACAGCAGGCTTTGAATGGCTTCTGGAGAACGGGACCAAAGTCCTCTCTGTGGTCCCAGAAGAGGGAGGGACATTCTGACCCGCATGCCTGGGAGGCCGTTAATGGACAGCCATCTACTGGGGCTTCTGGAGTCCCAAACCTTACACAACTGTTCTCAGGCAGGAGGCCTTCTGATAAGGAACAATGGCAAGAGACAATCTAACGGGCCTGTCAATTACCCGGATACCACAAAGGCCCCCAGAAAAGCTGCTGGGGAGAGTATGGGAGGAGTTGGGGGAGGGGAAAGAATATGATTAAAATCTATTATATGTATGATAAAATCAAGTAAGGACAACAATAATAATAATATAGGCCAGACATGGTGGTGTACACTTTCAATCCTAGCACTTGGCAAGAAGAGGCAGGTGGATCTCTGACTTCCAGGCCAGCAAGGGCTGCACAGTGGGACTCTGTGTCAAACATACTAAGTTAATTAATAATATAGTCTCCACCCACTGTCTACTCTCATCCCTTGAGAATAAACTCTGCTCGTCAACAAACTATCTATCTTCTTCCACCCCCAAACTCTGTGGGCCTTCTCTGAATTCTTTCCAGGGATGTCACAAGGACTGGGGTGCAAGCACAGTAGGTGTTTGCTTGTCTACTTGTGTCTTTTCTGTCAGGATCTCTTGTCTTTTTCAAGTCAGTGTCCTTTCTGCTCATCCTTCAGCACGAAACAGGACTTTGCAGGAGTGCACATCTGGACGGCTGAGACTCGCTCTGAAGTCTGACGGAGATTGCTCCTATATGGGTTGAAATTATTATTATTTTTTTAAAGATTTATTTATTTATTATACAGTATTCCAGCTGAATGTGTGCCTGCGTGCCAGAAGAGGGCACCAGATCTCATTATAGATGGTTGTGAGCCATCATATGGCTGCTGGGAATTGAACTCAGGACCTTTGGAAGAACAGACAGTGCTCTTAACCTCTGAGCCATCTCTCCAGCCCATAATCTGAATCTTAAGCATGCCAAGAAAGTGAGCTACCTCTGGGCTACAGCCCCAAATTGCTTTTTGTTTTGTTTTGTTTTGTTTTTGTTTTTCAAGACAGGGTTTCTCTGTGTTAGCTTTGGCTGTCCTGGACTCACTTTGTAGACCAGGCTCGCCTCAAACTCACAGTGATCCATCTGACTCTCCCTCCCGAGGGCTGGGGTTAAAGGTGTGCACCACCACACCTGCTTTTTTGAAACAAGGTTTCTCTGTGTAGCACTGGCTGTCCTGGAACTTGTTTTGTAGACCCAGCTGGCCTCGAAGCCAAAGATCCATCTCTCTCTGCCTCCCAAATTCTGGGATTAAAGGTGTGTGCCACCATGCCTGGCTTTACTTTAAATTGTACACAACTGGGCCTTTAAGACTGTTGGCTCTTCTCAAAGCCACCAAAAGTGAACATTGGAAGATGGGAGCCGTGGCTTTCTCTTTCTGCGAGAGCGCAGCTGGGTAGGGCCTTGCGTCCCCTTCAGAAATCTTTATGAGAAGGTAGGAGATGATTCAGGTATCAAAGCTTGGATTTTCAAAGACCCCCTAGGGAAAAAAAAAGACTGAAAGTCATCTGGGGACATTCAGTACAATATAAATGTTCAAGCCTGTTCAATAAGCAAGTATGAAGGGTGAGGCAGAAGTCAGTGCTCCTACGAATGGCTCAGAAATGCCCATGAGGGAGGGTCTGAAGTCAGAGAAGCAACCTTTAACCATGCCAGATGCTTCTCTCCTTAGGCTTCCCAATAACGGCAGCCATTCCTAGAAGTAATTCTTAACAATGGCATCTTAGGTGGGGCACTGAGGTTTCCATCTTCCTGGGTGGAAGTCTGTAGCTGCCTTGACATTCAGTTCCAAGTCAGGGACCAGAGAAGCAGATGGTTGGGATGAAAGAAAACACATCTGGACAAAGCGCTGTACCAGAGGATGTCTAGACGGAGCACTGCATCGTGGAAAGTCCCCCCCCCCCACACACTTTCATGTTATCTCTTTCTTCATAAAAGCAACTGGATCAAGGGCTGGGGATCCAGCAGGCATGAAATTCTGGGTTTGGTCCTTAGCACCCCCATAAAGCAGGATGGCAGTGTGTGCCTGTGACTCCTTCAGCACTCAGGAGACGGAAGCAGGAGTAGTTGGAGCTAAATGTTGGCCTCTGCTACATAGTGAGTTTGTGGTCAGCATGGGCCAGTCTCAAAGAACAAAAAAGTGGACCGTGAAATGTCACTCAGTGAACGGCTATGGATGAGGGTGTACCAACACTGACAGCTTTCTCTAAGAACTCACCTCACTAGCCAGTGTAGTGCTAGAAGCTTCAGTTACTCGACCGACCGACATTAAAAGATTTTTCTGAGCTGGGTGGCAGTGACACATACCTTTAATCACAGCACTTGGGATGCAGAGACAGATGGATCTTTGAGCTCAAGGCTAGCCTGGTCTACAGAGTGAGTTCCAGGATAGGCAGGGCTACACAGAGAGACTCTGAAGGCTAGAGTCAAAGAAACTGGGGAGTTCCCTCCTTATCAGTCTTAAGGCGCCTAGCAGGGTAGCTTGCGTAATTCACTGTCTCACTTTCTGTGGGAACCTGGAGGCCAGGAATGAATATTGGAGAGACAAAGTGTCCTGCTCATATCCCAGTGGCTCAGCATGGATGCAATTCAACAAAGAGCTCTGCTGTGACTGTTCCTTGAACAGCATTGCTGTAAAACACCCCAGCTCAAGGCACAAATAACGCCCAGCACTTTCTCCCACAGTGCTTGATTTCAACCACAAGATGGCAGACAATGGCTCTCAGATTCTTCACTGCCTTGGCCTGGTGGCACTTGGGGGCAGAGGGAAGGCAAGCTCAGTGTTCCTTCTCAGAAGTGACATTGATAGTTGTCACGAAATTGCTACAAGCTACACTGTAATGAGGTGGAAGGTTCTAGATGTAATTCCCGACTTGTTTATGAAACACGTAGAAAGACTTAACTTTATGGAAAACTGTCCTAATGCCATTTGGTATTATTTACAGGATTGAAAAAAAAACAAAAAACAAAAAACAAAAACCCAAAACAAAACAAAAGTAATTGAATCTGAATCAAAGGGCGTAAATTTGATCCCTGTGAAGATACATGACCTCAGGAAAGCTCTCCTCTGAGCCTCAGTTGCATCTATGGTTCAAGAAAGTAGGACTTTGGACAAACGCGAAGAATTTCTAGGAACCAAGTCATGAAGTGAACTTGCATGGAGAAGGAAGCAGGCTGAAAAGAATGGCGTGGGGCACCAGTGTGGGTCATGGACCGCTTCTTTCACCCTCCATCCTTAGCGGAATGGACTGTTCCACATGGCAAATTTTCCAGATAATTGAATTTTAAATGCTGAAATTTGTTTTTCTTTTAACCTTCTGCAATGGAAATCGTTCTAAAGTGTGTTACCATGCTTCTCTGGCTTCTTAAAGTAAGCGTGCTGAGTATAATTTAACCTTTCCTTAATATCTCTAGGTCATGAAGATGACCACCTCTCACTATATATATATAGTCATGTGTGGAGCACTAGGTGCCTCTGGGCACATAGGCAGGGAGAAAGGACTCTGTGCTGAGTGGCCCTGGGGACCATATTATAAAGCTATAATTGGAGAGTCTTCCTTTCTCTCTGTTTCCCTACTACATCACCACCTGCAGTCATTTCTGCAAGTAACACCTTCTCATACCCTCTTGACACTCTGCCTAAATCTGCTTTAATCTAGACAGAAGTCAAGGTTGCCATGGGTAACCAGACTCTAAGCTTGTACCAACCCTAAATTTATTTTTACACATGAGTTTGAGAGGGGACTGAAGGCTGCTTGCTGGCTAGGGCTGATAGGCAGTCAGTCTTTACTGCATGGGATGTCCTTGGGCCATGTGGCTAGTCACCCAGGGCCACATTTGCCTAATGAGACTTCCTTCTGGGATCATGGAGACTCCTCAAACTCCAGGAATGCACAGGCACTATCTGGCTGAGGCACTATACTACCCCGTGCCTGCATGTGTCTGTGTTCCTTTGACTTAAGTGGTCAGCACCTAGGCCACTGCAGCTACACAGTGCAATGGCCCACCGTTTACCCATGGTTTCAGTTATCTGTGGTCAATAAGCTAAAAAAATAAAAATACAGTGTAGTAAAATATTTTGAGAGAGAAAGCACATTCACATAACTTATTATAGTAGTTTGCTATGATTGGCCTATTTTAATAGTACTTACGGTGGTTAATCTCTTACTACACTTAATACCATATTTTTGGACCATAAGATGTACTTCCCCCCAAAAGTGTGTGTGGAGGGGAAATTAAGGTGCAGCCTATGGTTCGATTGCTGTTTTTACTGTTTTTCTGCTCTAAAAACTGGGTGTGTCTTATGGTCAGGTGCGTCTTATAGTCCATTAGGGCAGGGTTTAGGAACTGTCTGTGGATAAAGGGGTCCACTGTGATGTCACTAGCATTGTCTCTTTTGTGACTGAGGAGCTGGCAGTGTTTGAGGCTCTTTCTTTCAAACTCAAAGACCTTTGCTCTGTTGTGACATGTGCCCGTGGGTTTGGGTTGCCCGAGGCTGAATGGGTGAGGTGCTAAAAGGTACTCCGACTGAATGTCTTCCTTGTGCCAGCAAGTAGTCCCCATGCCAGATAAGTCATCTTCTCTCACCCACCGCACAGCTCTTAGTAGGAAAACAGAGTCAGCCTCCTGTGCCAAGGGAACTTGCCCACAGTCACAGGCTTCTGGAAGCCAGAGCAGCTCCCTAGAAGGCCTGCGTTCTCTGCACTGTGCTCTGTTCACATTTATTAACCTATAAAAAACCTCCAAAGTTCACATTCTGAAAAAAAAAAAAAAACATTTAAAAAGTGAAGTGTGGGCCCTTTTACTTTTCAGAACAGTCTATTTGTTTTTGTTTGGGTATGTGGGTTCCATCTTAATTAATTCCACATTTTGTTACCAATTTGGAATAAAGTATCCCCAGGGATCAGATCTGCTTTACTTATAGAGAGCTAGTGGAGGCAGTGACTAAGATTACAAAATATTCCTTGTACGAACTAATCTAAAAACCTTCCCCATTTCTTCCTGCACCAAACACAATACATGGAATATTTTAGAAAATCCCTTCTTTCCCAGAATGATGGCCATGGTTTTTTATAAACAGCAGCTTCTCCCATTTATTACCAGCTTTGTCTTCAAGGGGGAGGGGAGGTATGTGACATCACATGTGACTGATATTCCTCATTCCTCCACAATGTTCTCTGAAGTTCACAGAAGGAAGAAGTTGTCATCCCTCAAAAACTTCTTGGGGCACCTAGAAGGAAACTGTAGGCCATAAGAGTAGCAGCCATGGAGGAGGCTCCTGTGGGCCTGGGTTCCATACTGGATGTGTGCCTCCATACAAGAGGGCTGTCAAACCCACCCATGGCTGTTCATATAATTTTGAAATAAGCAACCATGACCTCATCTTCAACATTTTGCACCTGTTCCTCCTACACTCAACACATGCAACTCTCAAAGGGCCCTCCTCCAAAACAAACACAGTACTTTAAAGGTAACAGAGGGTTTACAACTGTGTTAGCTCCCCAAGGGTGTAGTAACAGAGTACCACAAACTGGCTGGCTTAAGAGACAGAAATGTAAAATCCCACAGCTCTAGAAGCTAGAGGTCCACAATCAAGAGGTTAGCAGAACCAGGTTCCCCTGATGCTCTGGACAAACCTGCTTTAGTCCTCTCTCTTCGCTTCTGGCAGTTCTTTGTCATGTCACAGCATAACTCATCTTGACATGCCATTTTCCCTGTGTGTCTGTGTCTAAATCAGCTTTTGATGGGACAACAATCACATTGCATTATCTGCCCCATTTCAGTATGACTGACCCCATCCTAACCACACATGCAATGTCTTACTTCTGAACAAGTTTGTATTCTGAGGCACTGGAAATTAGGATTTCGATATATGGAATTTGGGGTTGGGGTATAATTCAGTCTATAGCATCACATTAAACAATTGGAATTCAGAAGCAAACTGCAGAGGTAGACCAGATGCCCCAACGAGTTTCATTAGCTATGGAGGCTCTCAATAGAACACTAGTTCCTACTTAACATTTCTTAGGACAAATCCGGATATAGCAAAGTAGAAACTGTCAGTTATAATGCGTGGGGAAAAACAACTTGAAAACACCCCAAAGGTCTTTAAAATACCAGTAATAGTCAGCTTTCCATATATACACAGTCTGTGCATCCGAGGAATATAGACTATAAGCTGAAATACTACCAGGAAAAACACTTTGTACCGAGCATTTTCCTTGTTACTATTTCTTAACACAGCATAATTGCTAACAGCTATTTACATTCTATTAGGCATCGTAAATAGTTGAGAGATAAAGCGCAAGAAGGATATGCATACTACAGAGGCAAAAAATGATACTGTTTTTATGAAGGACTTGAGCATTCTTAGACTTTGTTATTCACTGGGGATCCTGAGAACAATCCTCTCAGATCATGAAAAACAACTGTACCAAGATCCCCAGTCTTGTTTCTAGTCTCCAAGCTTCAGTAGCACCTAAGTTGGCCAAAGGAATTCTGCTATGGCTTGGGTGTGGTCTGACTCCCAAGGGCTTATGTGTTGAAAGCTTAGTCTGCAGTGTGCCAATATTGGCAGGTGCTGTGGACTAAGGGGTGGGGCCAAGTGGGAAGTCCCTAGGTCAGTTGGGAGCATGACATATAAAGGGAAGGTTGGGACCTCTGTCTCTCTCTAGCTTCTTGTCTGTTGACAAACATGTTCCTGTGGCGATATCATCTACTGTTAGGCCTTCACTGGAGCCTAAACATACAGAGCTTCCTGGTCTTAAGTTTCCAGGACTATGAACTAAGTAAATTCTTTCACTCATAAGCAGCCTCCCTCAGGTATTAATAATGCAAAGCTAGTCTAATCTGTGTAATTCCTTTTACAAGATGAGACAAAAGGCTTGTTTCCTTGTTGGTTTGGGTGGGAAGAGGTTGTGTTGGTTTGTTCTACTTTTCCCTTGGTATTTGTAGTTATACTAAGGAGGTGTTTTGGGCATCCATAAACCATCCGTGAAATTATGCATCAGGCTACAAGACTCCAGACGTAACACCATAGTTAGGAGCACAAATTGTGGAGCTAGACTTACCGGGGTTCAAAGCCCAGATCTGTCTCTTACTTGGCTGATCTTAGTTAAGGTCTCCCATTCTCATACAGAGATGAGATCAGGTACTAAGTGAGGTACTGCTGGCAGCTGTCCATCCTGGTAGACTCTGCTTAGTAAGTGGTGTGTATCTTTTAATTCTTCAAAAAGGGCCAGGAAGTGAGCCTTGAAAAAAAACCAAACTAGTCTCCTGTCCTCTACTGTTACCTTCTGGGTTGTTATGAGGCTGTGGGTTCCCATGACTCCAGGTGCACAGGAGATTGTGAACTCAGAAGGTTCAGGAGTTCAGTCCCCACACACTCCAAAGGGAAGACAGGCTTCTGAGCAGCCTTGGGAGGCAACAGGTAAGCCCTCAGAATATCCCCATGCAAGGACAGCACCTCTGTGTATCTGGGGGCACTTAGATACTACTAGCTAATACTAGCTGTGTGTGTGGTTAATGTGGGAGTACCTGGCCACATGATATTAATTTACTACTGGAGAGACTAGAGACTAGGTAACTAACGTCAGGCCCACACAACCAACCCCATAAGAACCCTGGACACTGTGCCTCGTATGAGCTTTCCTGGTGGCAACACTCCCATTTAGGGACCTCTGAGTACCATGTACACTGCTAATCCTAGGCTGCAGCTGAACACTGGCATGGGGTTGCTCCTCGACTCTACCCTGTAGCTTTCACCATGGCTGGTTTCAGTCTTCATCCTTTCACTGGGAGAAACTGGAGCCAAGACAGCTGTTCTGGGTGTTATGATCCCACCTAGCCTAGCTCTGCCCCCAACTGGGGTTCTGGGAAGTCTGATTCATCAGAGAAACAACATAACTGATCTGTCTTAACTTCTAGCAGTGTTGGGGGATGGGGTGGGGTAGGGTAGAAAATACAAGTATGTAAGGATGGGTGTCCTCACTTTGAGTCTTAGGAAGCCCTGTGACTGTTGTAGGTGAAGTAATGAGCAAATGAAATACACCCAGGACCACAGCCTTTGATTTCTAATTGCAGTGAGATAGATGCTCGGTTGAATGACGTAGTCTCATTCAATGGGACATTTCTTACATTATAGTTTCGTGTGTGTGTGTGTGTGTGTGTGTGTGTGTGTGTGTGTGTTACCTCAAGTTTCAGGGAGAGGGAAATGCTTTGAGTCATGTGAGGGCGACATCTGTCACCCTATTGATCGCCAGGGTTGATTAGGCTGATCTGGCTGGCTAGGCGGGTGTCCCCTTCCTCCCTCACCGCTCCATGTGCGTCCCTCCTGAAGCTGAGCGCTCGGTCGAAGAGGACGACCTTCCCCGAATAGAGGAGGGCCAGTCTTCGGTCAAGGGTATACAAGTAGCTGCGCTCCCCTGCTAGAACCTCCAAACAAGCTCAGAGTCTAGGTGCTCTTAAAGAATGGAACAAAAAAGAAAATAATCATCATAATAAAACCAACCAACCACATATTCATTGAGCTACTTACTGGCTGACAAATGTCCAGTACAGTAGACACTGCTCAATAAATGGTCTTTCTAGGAGGTGAGCTTAGAAAAATCAAGCCTCCTTTTCCTCTGCTTTAACTCGTGGGATGTTATGAGGCAACAGGAACCTAAGACTCGGTGTGTTTTCCTGTAGGGCCCAAAAGTCACCCATTGGCTTCTTACCACAGGACCCATAACTCTATAGGTACAGCCCCAAGTAAGATATAAGTGAATCATAGTCTGGCTGATGATGTCCTTGCTTACCTGGCCCCACTGACGTCGACTCCGACCATCAGCTGTCCATTCAGGGAAAGGATCTCATCCCGGAGGCGGACTTTGCCGCTCTTCCCTGCAGGGCTGTTCTTCCTAAGCTCCGTTACCCAGATGCAGCCCACGTCCAGCACTGGTCCTTGGTGGGTTTTCCTCTTCTTGCCCCCTCGACGCTTTTCTCCATAGTCCCCGAAAACAGGGATGTTCCCAAAACTGAGCCCCACAGTTTCTGTGTCCCCCAGCTCCTTGGTGAGGTACACCGTACAGATCTCCATCTCTGGGGGGCTGAGATCAGGTGGGACCATGCTCTCATCCACAGCCAAGTTCAGCTGGATGTACTCCTGCAGCTTCTGGATGGCTGCCTGGCAGAGCCGCTGCTCGGGACTGTCCCCACCCTCCCGCAGGCTGTTCTGCAGCCACTCGTACAGGAGGGGCAGGTGCAGCAAGGCATTGTCCTGGGTGATGGGCATGGTGCTCACTCCCAGACACCAGCATCATGGGAGGTCCTGCTTCCGGAGACTGGACCCCATGGGGACCCATGTCCCTTGGGAACGCTCCCAATCATCAGCTTTCTCTACGTTCATGTTCAGGCCAGGAGATGAGCTTGGAGAGGCCTCCTCTTGAGACTGGGATGTTTGCCTTGGCAGGAGGAGGACAGGACACAATTAAACACCACTGGAACAATGGCTCTGGAGTGCTCAGCTCGGGAAGGGAGGAATGAGCTGACAAGTCCTTGCTTGGCTCATTTCACAGCAGGGTTCATGCAAATGACATGGAAATCAGCTGTTTCCTCAGCAGTGCCAGCATCTTGCCTGGGCTCATTCACACCTGGGAGAGAAAAAGGAAAAACAAAAACTTGGAGTTACAACATCCAGCCTGGTGAGAAAGGACCACGTATAATTGTCAGATACAGGCATACTTTAGGAGCCAAATTCCTCCCTTTGCCTGCCAGTCCCCAGTGTAGCTCCCTCCACGTTGAGCCTACAGATAGAAAACACACACACACACACACACACACACACACACACACACACACACACACACAAACACACGTGCGGGGGTGGGGTGGGGTGGGAGGGGTGCTGGGGGCAGGAACCAGGAGCCTCTAGAACACTGCCCTTCTAACAGGAAATGTCTTTGCTCAGCGGGTAAGTGAAATGCACTTCTCCTACCAACATACCCTCAAATTCACATCCAATCAGGAGGCTGCATGAAAGGACCCCAGCGAAGCATAAGGAAGGTTCTGGACCACTTTTCATCCCTTTCTAACTCTATTGCCTCTTGAGACTGCACGATTTGGTTTAAAGGGGATCCAAGAGAGGTGGCAGCTCCCAGTACCATGTAAATAAATTACCTCCGTAACAAAAGCATTTATTTCAATGCTAGGGCTGTCAGCTTCAAGCTACTCAAAATTAATTTAAATTATCATGGCTATTTGCTTGAGATGGGAATCTAATTGGAGACCTATATATAACAGACAGAAATGGATTGGGCTGTTGTGATGGGCCTCTGTGTCCACACAGTCTGTTCCCTAATGGTGTAACTGATCTCAGAAGAGTAAATTTCTGAAGCTTGCAGAGATCAGCTATGAGGGGCGACAGCACTCTTGTTTGTAATCGCTGATTCCTCATCTCTAACTTTTCTGGACCAGCACTTTATACACAGCAGTGTCTCACTGGATGTCATGGAGAACCACACTTAGTGCAGCCACATAGGACAGGCTGAGGAGCCCACAAGAGATGCTTGAGGCCAGGATGTCTCTGATTTCAGACGAGTTTAGCTTTTGAAATATTTGCTAATCCATAGTGTCTTGGGATGGGATCTACATTCCTACCATAAAACCGACTTCTGGTTTCCATAGGCCTTCCATAAAGAATGTTTTCATGAAATGAAGATCCGTGGCATTGAATTTTCTCCCTATGTATCTAGTCCATGTTCAAAATATTTCAGATTCTGAACCAATTCAAGTTTCAGAGCTTGGGATGAGGGATTCTTGTATTGTGACTGTCCAACTTCTGTTCTGAGACACGGCAAACAGCTGCTGAGAGTGCCTTTGCTAATTTCTTTCTTTCTTTCTTTCTTTCTTTCTTTCTTTCTTTCTTTCTTTCTTTCTTTCTTTCTTTTTTTCAAGACAGGGTTTCTCTGTGTAGCCCTGGCTGTCCTAGACTCGCTTGGTAGACCAGGCTGGCCTCTAACTCACAGCGATCTGCCTGCCTCTGCCTCCCGAGTACTGGGATTAAAGGCGTGTGCCACCACGCCCGGCTCTTTGTTAATTTCTTGTTACAGGAAAATGAGTGCTCACAGAAGGAGGCACTGGAGAGACGGCTGAAATTTTCTGAATGACAGGAATGGAATTAAAAGAGCGTGCAGTCCCCAGAATAAGCTTGTCTTTAGTTTAAGCACACCTTTAATCCCAGACCTTGGGAGACAGAGGCAGGTGGTTCTCTATGAGCTCAAGGTCACACCTGGTGTAAATGGTGAGCTCCAGGCTAGCCAAACATAGTGTAAGATCCTGTCTACAATAGATAGATAGATAGATAGATAGATAGATAGATAGATAGATAGATA
>OU015749.1:56272339-56294997 GCA_907169655.1 Acomys percivali | reverse complement strand
CTCTCTCTCTCTCTCTCTCTCTCTCTCTCTCTCTCTCTCTCTCTCTCGTTTGTGTATTAGTCTCTGTTTCCTGCTTCCTCACTGCCTCTACTATTCTCCCGCACTCTCCCCTTCCCTAACCATGGCCATGTCCAGTCTGTTCCTCTTTCCCTCTGTTCTGGACTCTTCCTTTGGATAGTCTCTCTCTCTCTTATTCACAATAAAAACGCCCCCCTTGATGACGGGGCACTTCTCTGTAGTTTCTTTCCTGAGCCCCTCACATTCACCATCTAAGTAGTTTTGTTTGTTTGTTTGTTTTGGTACTGTAGATTGGGGACTGGGCCCAGGGCCAAGGATAGGGTTTGCAAACCTCTGTCAGTAAGCTGCATCTCCAACTCTTGGTTTCGTTTTGTTGTTGCTGTTGTTTTTGGGGGTGGGGGGTGGGACAAGGCTAGTCTCAAAGTGGTGAGCTTCTTGCTTCCGCCTCCCCAAGTGTTAGGATTACAGATGTGGGCTACTACACTTGGCCTAAGTAGCTAAACTTTACAACATATTTTGTTTGTTATTATTAGTATTGGCCCATGTGTGCACACACTGCATGCATGCCTGTGTTCTTCTGTGCATGCATACATGTATGCATGTATGGAAGCTAGAGGACAACTTTAGGGAGTCAGTTCTCTCCTATTGTGGGTTTTGGGTATTGAACTCAGGTCATTGGGTTCAGGCAGCAAATACTTTTTACCTTTGAATCCATCTCACTGGCCACTAGTTACATTTTTAACATGGAATTCAGCTGGGCTTGGTTCCAGGACTCAAGAGGAAGGGTGGGGCAGGAAGACTGCCTTGTGTACAGAAAGTTCTAACCCATCTGTAAGACTCTCTCTCTCTCTCTTTCTCAAAACAAAAACAAAGTGCACACACACACACACACACACACTGATGGGAAGGGCTGGAATGCAGGCCCAGGCCCATGCATGATGGCTAAGGTACAGAAAAGGGATGTGCTGAGAGCCCTGCCTTCTCTCATTGCTCTGTATCTCTGCCCTGTAATGACCAACTCCATCTAGAGGCAGAATATTTCTTTTCTACTCATCTAGGAAGCAGGAGCAATGTCGCCACAGGGGGTCCTAGCTACATACTTTTGCCTCTGTTAGAAGGGAGGACACTTGTTCTCCTGGCCCCAACTGGGGCTCAATTTTCAGGGAAAAAATCTGACCCAACTTTGCTGTGGAGCCAAGGTTTGGATCAGGGGGACAGTTTACGTTGTGTGCTTGGCTGCCAGCAAACTCTTGAGTCTATTGATAAAGTAGCATAGATTTATTCTATACTAATTTTCATTTCTTCTAGAATGGCTTTGGGAATGGATTTAACCCAATATCCTATTTATGTTAAATCTTCATCTTCTCACCGAATGGTTCCCCTGGCCCCTAACATGTTTTATCTACAATTCCTCTAATACTGTGATAATAAATTTGCCTTATTGATAGTATATTCTTAGTGCCAAGGTTAAGGCTTGACTAGTTTGACAATTTAATTCTTTCATAATTCTTTATGAAACATTCAGAAATCTAAGGCACCTCCAAGAAAAGATTCTACAATGGCTTACAGGCCTGGCTCTTAATAGATATTCAGCAAATACTTCCAGAATAAATGGATGGATGCAAATCGATGCCAGGAAAAAAAAAATGTCTCTACTCCTGAGTTGGGCTTGCCTCAATCAGACATTTAAAGAGCATCTTGCTGATGACAATTAGTCTATTTTTATATATGGAATCATTTGAACTGTGACTAACATCTTGAATCACAAGCCATTAAATTTTAATTTGAATGATCTTTACAACTTTTTTTTTAAATTATTGAGTCTACAAAGTGGCAAGCGCTGAGCAGAGGTAGGCTGTGCACAGATGAACAGGTCAGTGTAAGTGTGTTGAGGACATCTCTGCTGAGACAGAGAGAACTTGAAAGAAATGGAGTGTAACTTTCTCACCTATATGATGAAGAGGGTAAAGTTCTGAAGGTGGGCAGGCTTGAAGCGCTTTGATTTATTCATACGATGCTAATATGCCTTTGAGAAGCAGGGAAAGGCATTACTTACTTTGGCCAAAGGAGACTTTCAGTCTTTGTACGTGGCCAATGATCTTTGATCTTACGTTGCTTTTTAATAGCCGTGTGATTATGTAGATGGTCTTCACTAAGCTTTTGATTTATTTGGAACCAATTAATAGCTGGCACTCAAGTTCGTCGAAAGCTCAAAGTAGACGATATTGAAAATCTCTTTTGGGGGACCGAGTAATAAGGTCCTTTATTACTGACACCGTCTCCTGTTTGTTATTATTCCCTGTTAGGTCACTTCCCGGGAAGGCTGGAGAATGTTTTCCACCCTAGATGGCACGGTTTTTATTGACTTTCTCTGGGAGAAAATGAAGTTCAGAGGAGAGAGTGAAAAGGATCATTTTCTATATTTATGGGGAATGGGGGTGAGAATTTTCTTTGATGGAGAAGGCCAGTTGGCAACTGCACTCGATTAACCTTCCCCAGGGGACCTATCATTGCCAGGCACCATGCAGAACTCTGAGGGGCTAAGACTCTACCCTGTCAGGAAGGCACAGGCCACAGATGTTCCCGCATGGTCACACTGTATCATGTGACCAGCCAAGGATGGACCACATCGTTTCATTCAGAAGGTTAGAAAATGTTTCTCTGGAGAAAGCAGCTCTGGGATTGGCTGAAAAAAAAAAAAAAAAAAAGGCCGATCTCAACAGTCTACCAAGGGAACAAGATGGAGGAGATGAGTGGTTATAGACCATACAGCGCATGATTCTTTGTGACTACACAATATTAGTAAAACCAACAGCCAAGCTTAGGGTAGCGGTGAGTCTCTCAGAGCTGTTGATGGTCTCTTTCTCCTTTCAGTAGTACTGTCAAGAGTTCTAGCACGGACAGCCTGCTGTGTGTACAGTTTTGCTCACCAAGGCCCATGAACGTGGGTCTCATCTTTAGGAATGCATTCTTTTTTTGTTTTGCTTTGTTTTTTTTTTGTTTGTTTCTCTGTGTAGCCTTGGCTGTCCTGGACTCACTTTGTAGACCAGGCTGGCCTCGAACTCACAGCGATCCCGCCTGCCTCTGCCTCCCAAGTGCTGGGATTAAAGGAGTGCATCACCATGCCCAGCTGGAATACATGCTTTTATATATGTCCAGAACCTCTCTCAGATTTGCTCTGAAATGATTGAACAATGAGGGGCCAGTCCTGGCCATACTCCTCTATCAACATGTCGCTTGCTTCTGACAGTGCACCCTCTGTCACAGTTCCCTCTTCACCCAGATCAGCACAGCCTGGTGATGGATACCTGGTCCATGGCTGCCAGCAGGCTCCCAGTGACAATGAAACATGTAGCTTAGTTCAAGAGCTTGTGACTGTCCACCTGAAAGCTATCCTCTCTCTCTTTATTTTACGGGAGTAGCAAGGCATTCAACTGAAACATGGCCCTGTTTGTGGGTACAGATAGC
The DNA here is from genome assembly GCA_907169655.1 of Acomys percivali. Lineage (NCBI taxonomy): Eukaryota > Metazoa > Chordata > Mammalia > Rodentia > Muridae > Acomys > Acomys percivali. Next base: position 56,291,511 of record OU015749.1, on the reverse strand, counting down.
CATGTAAATAAATGTGACCAATGAAATAAGAAAAAAAACAAAATACTGGGTGTGGCTGACATCAACATGCTTAGAAGCAGAAATGAAAGGAAAACTTCACCTCCAGGCCTTTAAAGTTGCCTTTATCTAGCTTTATCTACACAATGAATTAGTCTGATTAAATCTGAAACAACAACAACAACCAAAAAACTAAACAAACAGAATTTGGTGTTGAAGAGTGGAAGAGCTAAACGTAGCAGTAGTTAAAATGTGGGGCGGACTGACCAAGAGCCCCGGAAGCAGGGCCAGGGACCTGGTAGGCGCAGCTTGGACGGTGCTGAGCTTACCCATGCAACGAGAAACCTTTGAACAGACCGCCTGTCATGCCCTGGATGGTCACTTCTGTGCTGACAGGAGCTGTGCGCTTACGGACAATAGTAGGAACAAAATTAGATCACTGCACAGTGCTTTCTCTTTTGTACCACAATCAAGAGAATGCCAATTCCATATGGAGGTAATAAAAAATGGATAGAAACATCACTTTGCCTTGGGAGGCTCTCTGGACACTCAGCCTGCAGTGTAAACTGCCAAAGGCACTCAGATAGCTGACCCTTACGGCTGACGAAAGCCAGTTTTATTAGAAGGGGGTGAGCTAGGCCCTGGGAGCCAAGAGTTTTAAGTGCATTTGAAAAAACAGGATTCCTCACCACAGTCCACTGTCTCAATTGCCCAAGGTGCACACCGTAGGCAGCTCATTACGATGTTAACGCTCATGGAGATGGTCAGAAAGGAAGGATGCAGCCTATCAGAATTGACCAGAAACACCAGGAAGAGACACTTTCTGACATGGAGAGGGTATCATCCTGCTCCAAACACCTCAAAGCTGGTTTATAATAACCTGGAATAACTTGATTCCTATCGCACCGTGTGTGTGTGTGTGTGTGTGTGTGTGTGTGTGTGTGTGTGTGTGTGTAGTATATAAAAGGTATGTGTATACATGTGTGCATGTGATGTGTGTGTTTCTGTGATATGTATGTGTGGTGTGTGTACGTATATAGTATCTGTATGACTTGTGTATATGTAGTGTGTACATATGTATGTATACATATGGTATGTAGTATGTGCATGTGTGTGTGCATGGGTATGCGTGGTATGTGTGTGTGACATGTGTATGTAGTATGTGTACATGGTATATATATGTGGTGGTGTGTGTGCATGTGTAAATGTGTGGTATGTGTGTATGTATGGCCTGTGCATATGCAATATGTGCATGTGTATGTATGGCCTGTGTATATGTAGTATGTGTATGTATGGTATGTGTGTACATGGTATGTGTATGTGTGCTGTGTGTGCAAGAATGAGTGTGTGTGGCATGTGGCATGTGTGAATGTGTGGTCTGTATATATGTGGTGTTTGCATATGTATGTGTATATATGTATGTGTGGTACATGTGTGTGTATGATGATTCACAGAGTACTGATGGTTTAATTAGTTTTGAAGCTTATTCTTTAAATTTGTTTTAGATTTATTTTATGTGTATGAATGCCTTGCTTACATATATGTATGTAAACCACATGCATGCCTGATAACCACAGACGTCAGAATAAGGCATCAGATCCTCTAGAATCGGAGGTATGGATGCTTGTGAGCCACTATGTCGATGCTGAGTACTCAGGTCCTCTGCAAGAGCAGCCAATGCTCTTAGCCACTGAGCCATCTTTCTAGTCGCCTGTAATAATTTTGAATCTTTTGATTTCCCTGAAGTGTACATTAGCAAAATAGGCTACAGAATATTTGGTCCCCAGGAAGAATATCTTCAAGAACCCCCCAAAAAACCAAGAAGAGGCATAGAGGACAAGGAACAGGAGTGACTCCAGATGGAGGTGAGGGCCATGGTGGGCACAGATGTGACTACTTCCCAGAGAAGGGAGCGGCCATCAAGACTGTGCTCTACTGGCCAGGCAGATCAGCTCATTTCTGTACACAACGGCCCTTATGACTTCTGTCTTTCCTTTCACAAACTGAAGTTTTATGGTAATTATTTTGTACTTTCCCTGGGATTATCTGTGAACCTGATAGGCTTATTTCAGAAAGTCATATACAGAATAAAGTAACAGCAGATACCTGGGGCTCTGGTCTGGATATGGTGACTGAGGCTTGGATCCCAATTCCCTTGGGGCTGAGACATCTATCCCACATATGAAAAGAAAGTTATGTCTAAGTGACAGAAGATAGAGAATGGTGGCTGGAGAGATGGCTCAGTAGTTAAGAGCACTGTCTGCTCTTGCACAGGACTGGGGTTCAAGTCCCACTACCCACATGGTGGCTCACAGCCATACGTAACTACAGTTCTAGGGAATCTGACTCACTCCTTTGGCTTCCTCAGGTACCAGGCACACATGTGGTGCACAGACACACATGCAGATAAAACACTCATATACATAAAATACAAAATACATAAGGGTTTTTTTTTTGTTGAAGACAGTAATACCTGGTGTGATGGCACACACCTTTAGTCCCTGCATTCAGAAGGAAGAGGCAGGCAGATCCCTTTGAGTCTGAGGCCAGCCTGGTTTACAGAGAGAGAGTTCCAGGACAGCCAGGGCTGTTAATACAGAGAAATTCCGTCTTGAAAAAACAAAAAGAAAGGAAGGAAGGAAGGAAGGAAGGAAGGAAGGAAGGAAGGAAAGAAAGAAGAAAGCAAGCCATCAGTTGGGGGCTGGGGCGATGGACCAGTGGGATGAGAGTACTTCCTGCTTGTCTTGTTGTTCCTAGGCTTTCTATTGATGTGATACAACTCTATGGCCGAAGAGCTATCTGAGAAGGAAAAGGTTTACTTTGCTTATACTTCTGGATTACAGTCCATCATGGAAGGAAGTCAGAGCAGGAACTCAAGGCAGGAACTGGAGACAGAGGTGAAGCCCAGGCCGTGGAATCGTACTCAATACTGGCTTGCTCATTCTGCTTTCTTATACCGTGGAGTGGCACCACCCACAAAGAACTGGGCCCTCCTATATCAGCGACTAATTGTTAGAACAGCATAGCGCAGTCCTGTTCATAATTCAATCTGGTAAGAGAATTTTCTCAATGGAAGGTCCCTCTTCCAAAATGACTCTAGCTTGTGTCAAGTTGATGCGCAACTGGCTAGCACACTGCTCTTCTGGAGGACCAGGGTTCAGGTCCCAGCACTCACATAATGGCTCACATTGTCTGTAACTCCAGGCCCAGGTGATACAATGGCCTCTTCTGTTCTCCTTAGCTACTGCACTCATGTGGTACATAGCCAAACATGCAGGCACAACATCCATAAACATAAAAATAAATAATAGGTAAAACTGAAGATTAAGGAATAATTACTGTTGCCTACCTTCTTCTAAAATATATTTTCCATGACTTCAAATACTGAAAACAAGTTGGAGTCTTGTCCAAAGCATTTTCTTGGAAAGCCCGGCTTTGGTCAGTTCTGGATTAACTATTTCTAGAGCTCAGATATGTTAGTTTTGGAAGAGCATAAAGGCTGGCATAGAGGAAACACATGACATCACATGCATACCTCCGCAGTGGCCATTCCATACTTTGCAACAGTGACTCTCTGCTGAACAGACAATTACCCTAGGGCAGTACCAGCTTCTATGTTGATAGCTAGACAACCCTGAGGTACATTAAATCAGACCCATCCTGTCCTCATTGTGTGGCCTGGACAGCCCCGATGCCACGGACCCACTGCAGATCACATAGTATACACTATGTTCCATGTAACACACTGGAGTGATTTCTTCATGTTGACCCGAGGCTGGCATTAATAGTCTTCCTCACTGGAGCCTCTTAAGTGAACTCGGAGCTTCACTATACAAGTAGTCTAGTCAGGCATCTTGCTCCAGGGATACCTTGTCTGCCTTCCAGACACTGGGGAGTCCGAGGCGGGCTGCCAGATGTGAGCCATGGTCCTTACAGATGTGCATCAAGCACTTTATCCATGGAGCCATCTCCTCAGCCATATTTGAAATACTCTTTTTTTCCTTCAAGACAGAGTTTCTTTATGTAGCCCTGGCTATCCTTGAAGACCAGGCTGGCCTCGAACTCAGAGATCTGCCTGCTTCTGCCTCCCAGTTGCTGGGATTAAAGGTGTGCATCGCTACTACTTGGGTTTTGAGATCCTTCTTATCCTTAGATCTTGGGTATATAACCTGTTTACTGTATTTAAATTCTTAGCATAGAACTGTACCGGATCTGATCTCATCATTAATTCACAGCATAGGTATTTCTAATAGCCAGTAACGCGTTGTGCTGTTAGCTAGCAGTAGCCCTTGGGCTAGTCACTTAGAACCTTTGAGTCTCAGTTTCCTAATCTGCCAAGTGAGGTGGTTTGATGATGTTTCTTCCCAGCTACCGTGTTCTCCAGGATGCTGGGGCTGAGTTAGCGACTGGGGAATGGAGTTGCTAGCCTCCTTAAGAGGCATATCCACAACACATGGAAGTTTTAAACTACAGAGGAGATGGGCCAAATGGCTTTATCAGACTTTGACCATCTGCCAAGAGAGAGAGGGAGGAGGGATCCCCAGGGGTGGTTTTACATCCATGTGCCTACAACCCCAGCCCAGCTCTTTCAGAAGACATGGAGAAATATATCCGACAGGGTAAATGCTCTTTGGAGAGGCAGAAAGAATGAAGGGGGGAGGACTCGCTTGCGGGGGTGGGGATGGTCCACAGGAAATCCTGTTCCTACTGAGGCCCCACAGACTCTCCAACTTGGCATGGGCTTAAGTGCTATGGAAACTGGCTTCCACCCTCCCTGCTCTTCCCAGACTGCTCACTTGCAGGGTCAGGCTGGAAGGCCTGGTAAAGGGAGAATCCTCAGAGGAGACCCAAAGATCATGGAGCAGAGAGGTTCGGCGGAACAGCTCTCTGGGAAGCACACCCCTTTTCCCAGGACTTCCTGTGGGAAAAGACCTCAGAGGACACAAGTCAGCGTCCATGGGAGTGAGTGCGAACTGCATCCCCATCTGATCCTGCAGTTATGAAGTCAGGATCCAGAAGGAAAGACTGCGAGGGCACGTGGTGTTCCAGCCCCGAATCCAGCAGTTTCCTCCATGGAAGGCCTGTGCTCTTTTGGCCTTTAACAGGAGAATAAGAGAAACAACCTAGAGAAGCTAGGAAGCAGGCGCACACATAAACAGAGGGGCAGGACTGAGAACCATCCAAATAGATTCTACATGAGGCATTCCTAGGATCTTGGGAAGGTGAGGGAAGTGAGGAGGCTGGACCACTGCTGCTGAGGCATGTAGACGCATGTGCACAAGTAAAAGACACCACTAAGGCAGGCCATGGACAGGCCAAGGACATGCCATAATATAACCTTCACCTTGTGACTTTCCCAGACCTAGGCATTCATAAAAGCACACTGAGAGGCTCCCCATCTTTTCTGTGTAGATAGTTACCCACAAGGTAGCTCGCGCATTGATTTTCCTATTACCAAGTGAGCAGACTTTTTGCATTGGCCCAATCAGCGAAGTGGTCCCCTGAGCATGGGATGCAGAACAGGCAAAAACCTCAGAGCAAGGAGTTTAGGAAACGCCCCCACCCTCTCCCCCCTCCTCTGCCCCCTCCCCCACTGGCTCGGGCAGCTTCTGCAGCCTGCACTTTGTGGAGGACACGACCTGCTTAGTGGAGACTTCTCTCTATAAGACACCACTGAGAAAAGTGTCAGTTTGCTCCTGCCTCCTGCAGGTTTCTTTCTAACCATCCCCTTGGGTTCAGCCCACTTTCTCCAAACCACATATCTGGTTACATCAGTAAAGACTAGTTTTTATGTCTTACACGCACAATCACACTCCAGCCCACCTCCCTACCTGCAAGATGACTATGCCTCCAGCTTTAGAGTCTATATATCTTCGTGGGCATTTCTCTTCACCTTGGGGATTCCCATGGCGGCGTGTTTTACCATATATGTTACATTTATAGTTTAATTTAATATTGAAAATTTTGCTTTATTTCTAAGTTCACAGTTGTGAGAAGGGAATCTTGTTAAGTGTTAAGGACACACGGCTATGGTCACAATGCATTCCTTCCAAATTCCTATCTTAATGTTGAAGCCAAATCTTGACTAGAGTGGAGTTAAGAAGTTAGTATTTAAGGGTTCTGTCCCCGTGAATGGGCTGGTTGCCCTTCAAAGGACAGGATGGGATGAGGTTCTTACAGTCCAGGGTATAGCATCCATCTCTTCCAGAGGATGTGGTGACAGTGCATAGTGCTCGGCTGGCACTTTGACCTTGAACCTCCCAAAGTGGCACAATTAAACATTCCTTCATAAGTAACCCAGCGCGTGGTGTTTTATTACAGCACAAACGGACTGACACCGACACACCTTCCAGGTCTGGTGTGTAAGTACAGGCGACAACTGAGTGCTCGCAGCGTGGGGACGCACCAGCCAGGCTGATCTACTCACAGTGGTGCATGTGACTGCTTCAAGGAAGCAAGGGCAGGAGAAGCAGAAACAAAGTTGTGAAAGAAAAAAAATCAAAGGAAGGCACATTCTCTCCTCCACTCTTGACCTGGAGCCCCACTGAGGAGCCTTATGTTTTGGAAATTCTAGACAGTACCAGCATTTTCCAGGGCCCTGGGGTCCTGTGGCAACCTCTCCGGCTACACAGATGAGGGAACAGATTGAGAAGGGGGCCTGGTACTCAGTCAACGGCCAGAGCCCGTTATCCCTGACATCACTCTTCCATTAGGGAGTGTATCCCCTCAGGTGTATCTTCAGGCAGTGGACCGAGGCAGCCTGGCTGGTTCTAGCCTTCTTCACGGATGGAAGGCTGACCTATACATTGCTGAGCCCCATAGGGAGAAGAGCTAAGGAGAAGTAGAGGTTCTTAGATCCACCAATGATGGGGAATTACCAAGATTAGCATAATGGCCATTACTACCACCCACCAAGTTCCACGGAAGCCTTTCCAGTCTGCCTTGGGCGCCTGGCTAGAAGGCTCCGAGGGCAGCCTAATTCTCTTTGAGATGCTGAGCAAACAGACCATGCCAAGACAGAGTCTAAAGGAATCATGGGAAAATACCTGAAGGCTTGTTCTCAACTTGAAACCTCAAGTCTTTTCCCGTGAGGAGGTGATTAAGAACTTGGCTTCCTCCCCAGTGTGGATGCTCCTGGCCCTGCCTGGCAGGCTCAGGTGCTCTTTCTCTCCTGCCATTCGCCTGTCTCCCTACTGTTCTCCCAGACGCTCCAACACATCTTCCACTCAAATCCTTTCCCACGAGGCTCAACCCAGGAAGAAGATGGAAAGAAAACCGCCTCCACTTCTGGTCTTTCGAGTTCCACAAGATAAACACTGGTTAAGAGAGCAGGGGAATCATTCTTTCTCTCAGCAAATATTTATGGGACATAATAAGTAAAGAAATGTCCTCATCCTTAGGGATTTAAAATCTAGAGTGGTCTTTTTTTTTTTGTTTGCTTTGTTTTGTTTTCGAGACAGGGTTACTCTTGTAGTCCTGGCTGTCCTGGACTCACTTTGTAGACCAGGCTGGCCTCGAACTTACAGATATCTCCCTGCCTCTGCCCTCCCCACCCCAAGTGCTGGGATTAAAGGTGTGCGCCACCACGCCCGGCTTGGCCAATGGTTCTAAAAGGATAACATTCATAATGGTGGGAATGGCACGGCAGCAGGCAGCTGTCTGGTGACAGTCTGACAGCACATGAGGAAAGAGCAAACTGGAAATGGGGTGAGACTCTAAACTCTCAAAGTCCCCCCCACAGTGACATAGGTCCTCCAGCAAGGCCCCCCATTTCTACAAGTGCCATTACCTCCCCAAACAGCATCATCATCTGGGAACCCAGAGCTCAGACACATGAGCCCATGGGGGACATTTCTCATTCAAATCACCACAGCACAGAAGATGGGAAGAGAGAACTGACTCCATAGACTTGTCCTCTGACCTCTACAAACAGGTCATGGCACACATGTCATAACCACATGCAAATAATAAAATAAAGTTTAAAAAAAAATAGTATCTGTGGTGGTTTGAAAAGGTATGGCCCCCATAGACGCAAGTGTTTGAATGCTTCCCCCGCCCCATAGGGAGGGGCACTATAAGGAGGTGTGGCCTTGTGTGTGACACATAGTATCTCCCCTGCTGCCTGCAGATCAAGATGTAGAACTCTTAGCTTGTTCGGCACTATGTCTGTCTGCGCATCACCATGCTTCCCACCATGATGACAATGGACTGAACCTCTGAAAATGTAAGCCAGTCCTATCAAGTATTTTCCTTTAAAAGAGTTTCCTTGGTCACGGTGTCTTCTCACAGCAACGAAACCCTAAGACAGTGCCCCATTAAATATGAATTTCAGAATAAAAAAAACAAAACAGAACCCAAAACCCTAAGGACTGCCTTGTTGCACCTTACATGGTAGTATGTATGCCTTGGTTATTTGCAGCAATCAAGACACATCTATATTGAAATATTATTCATTTACATCAAATTCAAATTCAACCCTGTGTCTAGTATTTCAGGTGGCACACCTGAAAAACTGGGAATCTTGTATTTTAGGGGGCATGCCTCTATCCACTCCTGCCAAGAAAGAAGCTCATAGAACCTTTACCTGGCATGCTTTGCCTGCCCTATATGAGCCATGTAACCTTTGTCCTGCTATGGTGGGCTTATGTTTCCTCCTAGATGCCAGTATCGCCATGGTCCAGCCACCAGGGTCAGCTCACTCACTGTCAGCTCCTTGTCATCTCATCCTCTTGCTCATGAATGTAACTTTTCTAGTCTCAGATCAACTGCCTTCCCTGGATTCCCAATTTGTCTAAACTCTACGAATACTGGTCGCCTCTTGCCAACTGACCTCTTGGAGTTGTCTGCAAGGCACAGAGATACTGGTCTCACATCAGACAACTGTGTAAGCACAGCTGATCAGGACTAGAACAACCTTGGAGGTAACCAAAGGGGTTTTCTACCTGAGATCTTCAAACCATGAACCTGGACCACAACCTTCCACATGTACTATAACTTTGTTCATTTCATTTGCTTACTCTTCTGATGCAATATTATTTGCATGAAGTGAAGCAGGTAAATATTGTTTGAAAACCACTAGACTAAGGCCTGTCTGGTCTACAAAGTGAGTCCCGGATGGCCAGGGCTACACAGAGAAACCCTGTCTCAAAAAACAAACAAACAAACAAACAAAAAAAGCAAGCAAGCAAGCAAACAAACAACAACAAAAAGAAAACCACTAAACAAGCAGCAACCAGTTCTCTGAACAGCATCTGTGTTGCAGAGAACACTGGATGTCCAACACACACTCAAACCCTTGTGCCCTCCACTGAGATTTTTTTGTTGAGGAATTCAATCATCTTTCTTCGATCTTTTGATCAGCGATCATGAATGGCTTATTGCCCTGGTTGGCAGTGCTTTTTGCAGTGAGCAGGTGGCCTGGCATTGGCCAGTGAGCTGTGGAGAGCCTGTGGGGTCTTCAGGAGAACCTGGCCTCGTTGTGAGTAGCACCAGGATGCACAGGACCCTCCTCTTCCTCTGATGTCATCAATATGTGTGAGATGTCTAGAATGGCTGCTGTTACCAGGGTACCAGGCTGAGTTGGACCTTAATGTAAGGAGTGAGAGAGTGAGAAGGGAACAGAAACTAGGGCTTTGATGAAATGTGGACAATTGGGGCCACTTGATATCTTTTCTGCTGAAGCTGGCTGAGATTTCAGCTCTCTAACTCGTACCTGGAGACAGCATTGTCTGAGTTATTCTCTGTTGAAAGCCGTTCTTAAAGGAGAACATCCGTGCTGGGCATGGAAATTCAAACTCTACGATGTGCAGTACTGTAGCTGGGTCCACCTGCCCTTAGCTCCAGCCCAGAAGGTGGAAGCCAGGTGCTGATTGCTAGTCCCCCCCACCCCGAAACCACTGGCTTTCTCTTTGAGTTTATACCAAAATAGGCAAGCTTTAATGTTTGTTGATGAAGAATGGGAAACAAATGTACCTTTCTTCAGCAGAAACTTCATGTTTACATCTCACCAGCACACAAGAGTCAACATGTGGAACTCTTACTGTGGGTTTTTTGTTGTTGTTGTTGTTGTTGTTGTTGTTGTTTTGATTTTTGTGAAACATAGGCAAAGGCAGAGGCCAGAATCCCCCAGGTATCCTTCATGCCCAGGATCCTGGAGTCTGTGGGCCGTTTGGTGGGCAAACCACACCCATACCCACACATGCCCTGTTCCCTTTTTTTTCTGGAGCCCCCGTCTTCCTGACTCACTGAGCTGGTCCCTGGCTCTTAGCCTCATACTGTTACTCTGAGAATTCTCCCAGTGGTGCCTTCGTCAAACATTTCCACATACCTGTAAGTCGCCTCTTGAGATTGGCAGGTGGCAGTTTACCTCTACAGTACTGATTCTGGAAAAGCCAACTCACATCTCAGGGTCCTAAATGGTACATCAAAGCCACTAGAAACTCATGACATCTTCAATCCACCAACAAAGGTACAACCTAAGTTGTGGACGGCCCCAAGCCACGAGCTTTTATTCTAGTACAGCTCTCATTACAGTAAAGGAAGAAAAGGGAAGAAGACAGATTAGCCATGGACGGGATGAGAACAGACATACCAAGTGGAGGCTAATTCACCCTAGACATATTTGCTGAGTGCCTGCTACCTGGTACCAGGCATGACCACCACCTACTGAAGTCCAGACTCATTGAGTTCTACTTGTACCTTCAGGAGATACCAGTTTTCGTTAGGTCCACGCACATAAAGGATGTATAACTTGGCAGCTGGAGAGATGGCTCAGCAGTTAAGAATATTGACTGGTCTTTCAGAGGTCCCAAGTTCAATTCCCAGCATCCACATACATGGTGGTTTATAACTCTCTCTAAAGGGGTCTGATGCCTTCTTCTGGTATGCAGGCGTATATGCAGACAAAGTGCCCATATACACAAAATACATAACCAAATAAATATATATTTAAAATGTGTATCATAAAAGAACATCACAGGATGAAAACCATGATGTAGAGAATAGTCAGCGCATGAGCTGAGGGTACAAGGAAGGAGGCGGGTCTTAGGGTGAGCCTGTGGGCAGTGTACTCATGCACCACAGGGGAGGAAGGGGATCTTAGAGTGAGCCTGTGGGCAGTGTACTCATGCACCAAATAAGAAAGGCTGGGTAAAGGAGTGGGCAGGGTCTCCTACCATGAAGGGTCAGGTGGGGCAGGTTATACTTAAATTTTACTGTCTTTATTAGACAAAAGAATGATGCAACCAAATTTGGGTCTTTGTCTTAGAAAAGCACTGATAAGGAAAATGCTCACCCTGTGAATAAGTAGCTTTGGTTGTATATCAATTTTGTTTTAAAAAAATGCAAGCAATCTCTTTCAACAATACTTAACTAATGTAATTTTTCACTTCAGGGAAGTTCATCAGAAGCTTTTCATGTTCTGTTTCTGGGCCTTCTAGATGCATATGAACATATATTACTTTAGTGACTCAAAAGTGTAGTGTTTAGTGAGTGCGATGGGATGCCACTAGGCCAGACATCCACGAGCCTGCTGGAAGGGCTAGCTTCAGGGCTGGGGGACATGTTTCTAGCTAAGAGTGTGGCAATGGGGACAAAGGGAAAGGGCAGCTGCCCTGAGCTTTTGAGATGATGTTAAGTAGGTCCCCTCCCCCATCTCTAATGTGTATGGAGAGTTTTGCCTGCCTGTAATGTCTATGTACCACATGTGTGCCTGGTACCCACAGAGACCAGAAGAGGGTGTGGGGTTCCCTGGTACTAGAGTTACAGATTTATTTATTTTTTTTAGCCACCATATGGGTTCTGGGATTCAAATTTGATTCCTCCTGAAGAGCACCCAGTGCTCATGACTGCTAAACCATCTCTCCAGGCTCCTTCTTTTTTTCTTTCTTTCTTTCTTTTTCTTTTTCTTTCTTTTTTTTGTGTGAAAGAACATTGGAGTTTATTAAGAAAATAAATTAGGAAGTGAGGAGATTCTTCAGTGGGTAAAGTGCTTACTGCCTTAAGTATGAGAGCCGGAGTTCAAATCCCCAGCACTCATGGAAAATTCAGGTAGGGCAGCCTATAACCCCAGCACTGGCTGGCTGGCTGGCCAACAAATCTAACTGGCAATTTCCAGGTTCAATGAGAGACTCAGCATCAAGTAATAGTAACAGTAGCAACAATATGATATTAATAGAAGAGATCCAAAGTCCATCACTTATTGCCACACAAACATGGGTAAGCACCTCCTCACCCCCATACACATATACATGATGCTATACACACACACACACACACACATGCACGCATGCCTACATGCACATGCACACACATGTGCACACATGCGTACATACATACCACACATACAAGAAAGTGTTTTAATATACATTTGATCATAGGTACATAAGAGGAAAGACAGCTCTGTACACCCTAGAGTGGGTGTGGGCCTCTCAAGCATCACTAAGTTCATCAGTCATTTGGTGACCTCTTGGAATCAGTTTGGTAGGTAAAGGAGACAAAGAAAATCATTCTAAGATGATCCAGGATATGAAGAGGCCTGGGGGTTCACCCAATAGCCTCAGCCCTTTCTCTGATACCCCAGAAATCCAAATTTTGCCCTCTTGTCAAGACTCCATTGTGCCTTTCTCTGTGCACATCGGCTCCACTGGCAGAGGGGATGGCCGCGGCTTTCTTCTGTACATGGCAATGGACCACCCTCTCCTTAATGCCTGCCTAGGCCATGCTGTTCCCTATGTTTATGAAGCTTGAGTCAGCCCCTCCTGTCTGAGTATTCCTGCCCTAGGAGAGCCAGGCTTGTTATCAGGAGCCCACACAACACTCAGCTCACAGAGGCCAATTAAAAGCCCAGCGTGGGAGACCTTTGGCACCAACAACTTCTTTACCTAGGTGAGGACCACAGAGGAGCTCGACTACCAAGGCCAGCAGCTCACACCAGAGCCAAGAGGAGGTGACTCTTCATACTGCTGCTCCGTGACTGGGCTCTCCGCCCCCTCTTCCGGTTCACACCTCCAGCTCCCATTTGACTAGGAAAATGTGCATCTGATTAGATGCTTAGCTTGGGCCAAACAGTTGTAGCCCTGGTTCTCATGGGACAAGCCAGAGAAGGGGACAGAGCCCCTCAGAAAGCCAGGGAATTGAGGGACAACTGGCACGCGTGGGCTAAAGAGAAGCTGCCATGATGGAGAAGTGCCTTTAGAAAGTCCCATACTCTCAGATAATGGGCCCAAGGATCAGTCCCAGGCCACCACATTCTCTCTTCCTTGAATATATCCATCTGTTGTTCATTTTGTTTTAAACTCTATTTCTACAGCAGCTACCTAATAAAAAAAAAAAGTGTAAGTCCTTCCCCACACATGCAAAGATCTGTGGAATGGAACATGAAAACTGCCCTTCTTCTGATTAAAATATATTTACACTCATTTGAATAGAATATGACACAGTCTCAAATTCCCCCAAAGAAAAGTAATTTTGACTAAAAAAAAAAAAAAGGAGTAATTTGCAATAGACAACTTTGAAAGTTTAGACACAAAGATTTTTGCAAGAGAGAAAGGCTAATTAGAAAGGAGGGTTTAGTTGGCAGCCTGCTGCAGTTGGCTCCTGCTGGTTCCCAAGAGCTGACTGTGAAATTTACAGGAAGTTTCCAAGCTGGTTGACATCATTTTGGTAGTTTGAAATCAGCAACGGTGGGAGTCTTTACACTAGGGAAATTGGCAAATGATTTGAGTCAGGATGGCCCGAGTACCACCAACCATTTGTTAAAACCCATAACAGGAGGGTCATTTTCCATTTTTAAATGTCTTTGTGTATAAATTTTGATGTGTGTAAGGAGTCAGGAAGCAAAGCAGCCAAAACATTAATTCTGGGAGGTGAGACCAACACGTGGCTGTTCTGAATCTCCGGCATCTTCCCAGCAAGTCCGTGTATTCTTTGTAGAGGAGCTAACCCTTTGAGCCAGAGAGACAGCTCAGTAAAGTATGGGGGCCTGAGTTCAGTACCCAGAACCCACATAAAAAAGTGGGGTGTACTGGTGTACCTCTCTAGTCCTAGTTCTGGGGAAATAGAGATAGGAGGATCACTGGGGCTCCGTGGGCAGCTAGCTTAGTGTAATTGGTAAGCCTGGGCCAGAGAGAGAGGAAGAGGGAGGGAGGATGGAGAGAGGGAGGGAGGGAGGGAGGGAGGGAAGGGGAGAGAGAGAGAGAGAGAGAGAGAGAGAGAGAGAGAGAGAGAGAGAGAGAGAGAGAGAGAGAGAGAGAGAGAGAAACTGAGACTATAGGATCTCTCTCTCTAGTCCTGTTATCCAGCAAGCCCAAGACAACCTCTGTGACTAGAGCAAAGTCTACTACACTGACCTCAGCTTGACTCGCTTTTGACAGCTCATGGTCTCTGCAGGAAGACAGGTGGTAGTCTCCTGTCCCTTCGCCTCTGCTTCCTACGGATTCTTTGCATGAGACCCTTTGGAGTGTAGGGTGAACACTGGCATTACTCCTGTGTTACTACTCAATGGCTCTCACTTTGCCACCAAAGGAATGAATCGCAAGACCACCTGATACATCCAAGTTCCCTGTGTCTGAACATGTTGGAGCTGTGCAAAAAGACTTGTCAACTAAGCGGCTTTCTTAAGCAGACCACGGATAACGCATTCACCTGTTGTACGGGCCGCCTCACGTTGGTGTTTTCCTAGCTCTGGTTATGCAGCTGCTCAGGCTCACTGGTGCCTGACAAAAAGGCCTGACTCTGTGCAGATATGAAGACTCTGAAAACCCAGAAGGGGCCCTTTGAGGAAATATGTCCTGGGAACTATGGAAAAGGACAACACTAATTCCAAAGGCTTGTTTGCCAGTCTTCTGAGATAGGTGGGGTTCTAACATGTTGTTCAATCCGGTATCTTCCAGTGTCGTTCCTATGGTGTCGAGAATTCACCTTGATGTGTAATACGGAAACCAAGTAGTTAGAGGCTCCGGTCCCAATGCCACGCCTCTCCAGTGCTGGCAGAACAAAGTACAACCACTTCATTGGTTTACACACTGGGCTTCTTTATCAACACTATCTTAAGAAAGGCTTTTGGTGTCCTAAAAATAGAGCATTTGAGGGCTGGCGAGTTGGCTCGGCGGTTAAGAGCACAGTCTGCTCTTCCAAAAGTCCTGAGTTCAAGTCCCAGCAACCACATGGTGGCTCACAACCATTTATAATGAGATCTGGTGCCTTCTTCTGGTGTGCAGGTATACATGTAAGCAGAACATTGTATATGTAATAAATAAATAAATCTTTAAAAGAATAGAGCATTTGAGAGACACCCATAGAGGCAGAGTGGAGGGTGGAGTGTGTGCAAAGATTACACAGGCAACAAATGACAAGACAGCCTGCCTTTAAGCCAGGAGTTCTCCGCCTTCCTAACCCTGTGATCCTTTAACACAGTTCTTCAAGTTGTGGTGACCCCCCAACTGCAATATTACTCTTGTTGCTACTTCATGGCTGTAATTTTGCTATGGTTATGAATCATATTATAAATATCTGTGCTTTCCGATGGTCTTGTAACCTCCGTGACGCCCCCAGAGGGGTGCAACCCACAGGTTGAGAACTGTCGATTTATACCCACGTACCCCCTGCGTCAGCTGCCCTTTATCTTGGCAAACACTTGACTTTGGCCTGAGAGATGCTCCCCTCACACTTTTCTTTCGTTCTCTGTTGCTCTTGTTCTTGACGATGAGGAAATGATGTAGTAGTTTTCAGTTTTGGCGCTGGCTCCACTACCTGTGCTCGCCCCACTTGTTGAATAAGATTTCCTGTCTGTGGACTCCAGCCAGTCAACAGCAGGCCTTCCAGGCCTTCTCACTTAACGCCACATCCTCTGCATCTCCCCCACACCGTACAAATTCACATCAACTCGGGTGGCCCTGGTACCTGCCAACGCCTCCCCCACCACAAGCCTAGGATGTAACAGTCCAATCGCTTCCATGCCCCCTCTGAGTAGTGTGCACGGGCTCAATGCTGCTAACGCTGCTGCTGACGAGCATAGGGATGACAGACAGCTACACACAGGATAAACCACAAGACACCCCGCAGCATCCACACAGACCAAGACCCCGCCAGAGCTCTCGGCTGGTATGTGAATGTTAAAAGAGTAACAGGAAGTCAGATGCGGAGCCATAGAACTATAGGATGCCACGAAGGTTCTCCACTTTTAAGCAGCAAACAGGTTAGCTCATCCGCAAGCACAGCCTGAGCCCCTGCTTATTTGCACAAACTAAGGGTTCTTCCTGTTACAAACTGCATCACTGCAGTGTTTCCATAAATAGCCAGCCTCCCTAATGACTCCATCACACACTCTTTAAAAAAAATTTTTTTAAAGCATGCATAGTTTCAAGACCACAACTCCTACAAATAGATAAATAAATAAATAGGTACAATTAAAGATGAAGAAAAAAATAACTGAATGTAAGTAAAAAGACAAAGAAAACTCCCCTAGAGCCTAGAGAACCTTCTTGCTAAAGCTGCTGAGAAACTGCCCTGGTTTGGTGCTTTGCAAGCCACGCATCCCTCTGTGTATACAGGGCTCTGCTCTGCGCTCTGTCTGGGGCAGGTTAATCTGTGGTCAGCATTGCTTACTCTTAGCCTCTCTCTCAGGACAGCCTAGTCCAAGAAATCCCATGACCTTGAAATCAAGGCGGGTGAGAATCCACTGAGCTTCTCGAAAATTCTGGCTGTTATTAATGTCTTAGCCTCCCTGATAGTCCACGACAGCCAATGAATGGGATACTTGAACTGAGTAGGGAAAATCTAGGGTCACCTGAACAGCAGCTACTTAGAGTTCTCCTGCCCAGACAGATAAGCCTCCCGATCCTTTCTTCCAACACAGAAGCCCATCTTAGTGCAATGGAAATCCTCCTGGAAGGGAACCGGGGAATCCTATTCAGCCAGATGTATTAGTGTCCACTGTGTGACGGTCTCTGAGCCTGGCTTAGGAAGGTTTGTTATAAACCCATGGAGAGACCAGAGAGCCGCGGTGGTGTCAGACTCCATGCCTGTGACATGATCAGGTTGGCTTAAGAAGCTGTGATAAAAACTAAATTCTCTGATGTTTCCTTCTTCATCCTCTTTTCCTTCCACAAACAGAATGGGCTCTAAATGTGACCTACTTTCCCCTTCTTTGTGATTATGCAGAACTCACAAAGCTTAATAGTTCAGCCTAATACTTCCAGTGGCTTTTCATCTCTGGGAAAAGAATCCATCTGCTGGAGCTCAAAAGTCTCAGCGAGCGAAATGAACAACCAAGACTGGCGAGTCACAGCTCCTTCACTCAGAGACTCATATGAGACCAGGCAGGAGAAAAACCAAACCAAACAATTACAAAATTCAGCTCCGGCCCCTGGCAGGGAGTTCAACATCTAAAAGTGTTGCTTCAACGAGAAGCAAGATGTTATTAATGAACCAAATGACTACAAACTTCTTCTAAGAGCCTGAGACCTCTTCCTCCAGACGCCGTGGCTGGGCCAGGAGCCCTGCCACACTGTGACCTGCTTGGCACTTCCAAACTCTGCACTGTGCATTAAAAATTCATTGCCCCCTTCCAAATCTTCAGTGACTCAGAACACCCTATGGTTTTAAAGGACAAGGAAGAAAGCCATAAAAATTAGATCCAAGAGCTCAGATTAGACAGAACCCTGGTGCTATTAGTCAAAATTAAGTGAGTATTGACTTTACCTCCTATTTTTTACCTTGGAGGTCATGCACCTCTCAGTGTTTGATCTGTGTCCTTCTCCAACACTGAAATTCCAAGTTACAACTGGAAACTAAGAAACACTCGCTAGTGACTTTGGAAATGTCACTGTTGGCCTGAAACTCTGGCATTTGGTGGGACTCAGAGCTTCTCTTTTATGCTCAGGGAGGAAAACAGAGCCAGCTCAGTGTCTACCAGCCAGAGTTCAAAGGAAACACACCTGCAGCCTTGAGAGTCACTTGCGTTTATTTCTAGCCAGGTTAGTTCAGCCACACAATATCTAGGCTGTCCAGTCAGCATATTAACACTGTGTGGAGTGGGGCTCAGCAGCTTCATTGCCCACAGCAATGTAAAATGCACACCTCAAGGCTCCCAGGCAAACTTCATTTCATTCGCAAGGCTGGTAAGTGGGTCACTCCTGCTGAGTGTTTACGATACCTTGGGGATAGCGTTGTGCTTGGCACATGTGGTGCCAAAATGAGCTAAGCAGGTCAGGGGATCTGTGAAAACATCAGTGAACATAAGGCATACAGAGATAGGGCGGGGACTGCATAGGGGACATTTGGGTCTCAGCCATCATTTCTCCCTACATGGGACTCCTCTGAGTCTCTAACTCGGCTTTGTACTACTAGGACCTTTGGTGCAATTGTGACATTAGGTGGAAAAGATGGAAGAGCCATCCAGTCACAACCTTTAAGTCAGCACCAGTTTATGCTCATTACTGCTGGTGGCCATGGCCCTAGTCCTAACAGCCCAGGTCTAATCGAGCTTAGGTGAGTTTTTACAGTAGCATCTGAGATGTCACCCTGTCTCCTGTCACCCTGTCTCCTGAGAGGATGGCTATGCTGTGATACAAGCTGCTTGCGGGCCTTCCCTTCTGACTTTCACCAAGCCTCTGGAGCCATGGTACACTTCACCAGGTCCCTGGACTGCAGACAGTCCTACCTCACTGTGCAGAGACCTACCTCCAGGCTGGGTTTGGGTTTTGTGAAGTTGGCATTGCCCTCTATCCTTTTGCCTTTGGTTGGGCTAAGCCTTTGAGTATGATAATGGGTGAGAATAGAGGATTGTGGGACAAGAGATCCAGAAAAATGGTCTGCTTGTTCCCAGTTGATGGCCTTGCTTTCAAATACAGTACAGCCACCACCACCACCACCACCACCACCAAAACACTTGTCCTGAAATTTCTCTACTTAAATTTGGACAAAGTGAAACTACTAAAACAGCAGTTGGCCTAAGAGACCTAGACAACTTCCCCTCAAGAAACATGGATGAAGGTGACATGGTGGCACATATCTTTTAGTCCTAGCACTCAGGAGGCAGAGGCATGAAAATTTCTGAGTTCAAGGCCAACCTGGTCTACAGAGTGAGTTCCAGGACAGCCAGGGCTACACAGAGAAACCCTGTCCCAAACACACACACACACACACACACACACACACACACACACACACACACA
>OU015749.1:56260583-56272329 GCA_907169655.1 Acomys percivali | reverse complement strand
AAAAAAAGGAAGCAAGGAAGATGGGTTAAGAAAAAAACTGAGGCTGGGCATGGTGGTGCATGCCTTTAATCCCAGCACTTGGAGGCAGAGGCAGGTGGATCGCTGTGAATTCGAGGCTAGCCTGGTCTACAAAGCGAGTCCAGGACAGCCAGGGCTACACAGAGAAACCACTCTTGAAAAAAAAGAAAAAGAAAAAAAAAAAGAAGAAGAAGAAGAAGAAGAAGAAGAAGCTGAGGAACAGACAAGGAGTGGAGTCCTCAGGCTCAAAGGGGATGCTTCATGGAAAAGCAACTACCTGAGGAAGGGCACTGAGCTAGCCTGTGGGAAATCCTGCTGTCTGACTCAGCCCTGGACTGCTGAGCCAGCAACATGATCATGGACACTTGCTCCATGCCTTTGGGCCTCAGCTAACAAGGACATCCTTAGACCTGCAGGCAACAGGGCCATCTGAAAACTTTAAAGAGCCTCATCTCTTTTAAGAGGATGGGCATATCTTTTTTTTTTTTTTCTTGGCATATCTTTTTGAAGACATGGTCCAAATAGGTCCATTTTCTTAAGAAACAAGTCATGTGACAGGGAAAGAATACAGAACAAGGAGTCATTTGCTTTGAAGGATCAGTAGAAAGCGAGAGGCAGATCACATACCTGCAATCCCAGCACTTAGGAGGCAAGAGGATGGAGGACTAGGAATTGAAGGCCAGCCTCAGCTACATGGCGATTTGGAGGCCAACCTGGGCTATATGGGGTCCTGCCTCGATTTAAAAAAAAAGAAAAGAAAAGAAAAGGAAAAAAAAGGGATGAGAAAAAGAAGAAAAAGAAAACCAAAGTCTGTGAATAGGAACATGTCAGACAACACCAGAACATTCTCCAGCAGATATGTTGAAAGGGACTTGTTGAACAAAGATGAAGGATTTCCACCAGCAGACATTTGAGAGCGGCTCTACTGCATGTCCCCTTGAAGCTGTCATTCTGAGGGAAGACTCTGGGAGGTCCTGTGCTAGAGAAAGCTATTTGAGGCTTAAACTATTAAACTGGAGCCCTTGAAACATATTTGCATACAGAACTCTGCGTTTCATACCTATCTATTAGCATCTCTCAGATGTACACATCTGGGTTTCGTGGTGTGCTTTGGTTTGCATTTTAAACAAAAAGCAGTGTCCAGCAAAACCCAAGCGGGCAGCATCTTAACTTACCGCTTTAAGTCCAAGTGGCAGCACACGATCAGGCACAAGCTCAGTCCCAGCCCACCTTGGGCTTCCCTTCTTACTCATCGACAGAGGGTCACTGCAAAGGCAAGGGGTGGCCTCTGCCTTTGCCAGTGCTGCTCCTGGGACTCCAGGACACACAGCATGCTGTCAGCAAGCTGCTCAAGAGAGAACTACATCACACTGCTGCCTCCTCACCTCAGGGATGCGCCTCTGCTTGCTTGGAGACTGCTCCGAGACAACTAATTGCTTTTCGGCCCAGACTACACAGCTTTCTCACATCCACTATTCCCCAGGGCCATATTGACTCAAGCTGTATTTTTCAAAGAATACAGCAGGATTGGGGGGGGGGGGGAAGAGGGGGGGGAAGGGGAGGGAAGGGAGAAAGAGAACACACAGTGGTGGGCAGGAAATTGCTTGTTTAAATCTTCATTCTAAGTTAGATTACCATTTTTTTTTAAAAGCCTTTCACTTAAAAAATAAGAAATGCTCTTGCAGTTGTGGCTTTGGCGCTCAAGGTTGAAGGCTGAGACAGAGAACTACAGGGACACATGGCCACCACCAATTATCTGGGAGTCACAAAAGGCACCATCCATGGAGAAACAGGTGCAGTTTCATCTTCAGTCACCATCAGCAGCACTGTGGTAGGAAGGCCAGCGGTCGTGAGATGTGACAGTTTGGATGGATGCCGGATATGCCTAATGAGGGGTGCTTGAAGAGAGAGCCATCAGCGATGAGCCAGTGGAGACCAGCCCAGCCTTTGTCTGCTTCCTTCAGACAATTCTAAAGCAAGAATGGCGATCTCACAAGAGCTGCTGAAAAATTGGACACCAGAATACCAGGGCACTGGAGGAATGCATGCTAACACATGGAGAGAGGCAGAACAATCTAGAATATGGGTCTGAAATGTGAGTCAGGTGGGCATGTGGACATGTGCAAACTTCATGTTGCGTTTATGTACTTGGTGTGTGTTTGTGTGCTATGGCATGCATGTGGAGGTTAGAAGACAATTTATGGGAATCCTTTGTCTTCATCCACTATGTAGGTCCTAAAGATCAAACTCAGGTCACTAGGCATCATGGCAAACGCCTTTATCAGCTGAGTGCGCACGTGTACACACACACACACACACACACACACACACACACACACACACACACTGCTTTTTCTTTTTCAATAGGAAGGTAAGGCTTCTTCTCGAGAGAATAAAAACTTTCTTCTAGAATCTTCAGGCTCTGTGAAGGAGAATTACTTGAAGCTGCCCTCTCCCCGAGGCAAGTGTTCCAGAAGTTAGATAAGTTGTGAACACCTGGTCTAGAGAACAGCCCATGACCTCAATCCTCGGGGTGTATTTCCCACGCCCGAGCCTCGGAGAGTCGGAAGAGGAAGGCAGAGATGAGACAGGCTGGAGTGGACAGCAACAAGAAAGAGACCGTCTGAAGCTGCATCGTGAAACAGTGACCCGGAGTCCCTAAACTGTTCTCAAATATTAAAGAAAGTGAAGTAAAGTGTGTCAACTTTGCTGTTTCTCAGGCACCCCCACTTTCTTCCGTTTAAAAATAAATCAGCGGGGCTAAACAGACGACTTAGCAGTTAACATCATTTGCCTATCTTGCAGAGGACAAGAGTTCAGTTCCCAGCACCTACCTCAGGCCACTCACAGCCACCTGTACCCGCAGCTCCAACATCCTCTTGTGGCCTCCATAGGCACTGCCACACGTGTTCATACAGCCACACACAGACAAGGACTAAGTAAACTAAAGAAGAGGTCAGTATGGTGCACTACTATGTCTTCATAAGCAATGTGGCCCTCTGGGTAGACTGGCAAATGGGAATGAGTGACAGGTCACCGTTACGTGATTTCCTCATCGCTGTGACAAAGTACAGGGCAGAAAGAACTCAAGTAAAGAAGGGTTTCTTTCGGCTCTGGCCTTGAGGGTGTGGTTCATGTGATGCGGCTGGGCACAGTGCACCTGCAGTTGGAACTAGAGCGAGATGAATGCTAGAACTCAGCTACTCTCTTTAAACTCAGTCTGAACCGTCAGCCTAGAACGGTGTCGCCCATAGTTTGAGTAATTGAGTTTCCACCTCAATCACCCTAGTCTAGAAACCCCTTCCTAGACGTCCCAAGAGCTTTGTCTTCTAGGTGACTGGGATGGTTCGAATGAAAAATGGTCCTCATAGGCTCACATATTTGAACGCTTGCCCCCCCCCCCCCCCCCCCCCGTTGGTGGAACTGTTTGGGAAGGATTAGGAAGTGTGGCCTTATTGGAAGAGGTGTGTCACTGGGGGGGCGTGGGCTTTGAGGTTTCTAAAGCTCCACCATTTCCAATTACCTTCCCCACCCCCACCACCCCTGCATCCTCTTGCCTAAGGTTCAGGATGGAAGCTCTCAGCTACTGCTCCAGCACCATCCCTGCAGCCGTGCTCCCCACCACGATGACCATGGACTCAGACCCTCTGAAACTGTGAGCCACAATAAACATTTTCTGCTATACATTGCCTCGGTCATAGCAATAGGAGAGTAACGAAGACAGTGGATACAGACCCTATAATATTGACAATCAATATTAACTATCACAGATGGAGAGTGGAAAAGACACGGGGTCTGTGAGTCCCGAGCACAAATGGATTGACACTCACCATGGCATCCAGGTATTCCTCTCTTTGATCCCCCACAGCCAGGCTGCCCCAGAAGTCACAGTGCCTTCTGAGCTTATCTTTTTGATGCCTTTGATCTATCGAGAGCTTGAGGTCACAGCTCAGAGAGCCATGCTCTCTGACAAGACCTGAGCTGGTATCTTGTTATCAGAGGACCGTGTTGCCTCCTTTAGCTGCATACGCTTTCGCCACTGCTAGAAACTGGCTATTTCCACCTTGAGCCAAATGTGTTGGATGGAACTGGTTAAGGGTTTGTCTGAGCTGTGCTGCCTTGCTGGTTTCTGATTCTCTCACACGAGGTCTTGGTCTGTGTACTGCTGGCTCTCGGTCTCCATGGGCTAGAGGCGCATGGCCAGCTGCCCATTCTGCTTTCTAGTTGACATTGCTCCTTCTGACTCAGAGTTTACGTGTTTCTAATTTCAAGTTATATTTAAGAACACGACATAGCATTAAAACTTATGTGAAGAAGTTGCCCACGTGGTTTCTTTCTAAATTCTTTCCCTCCAGTGTGGTGCCTAAACACCATTTGCACTTTGTGGTCAGTTGTTGTTTTGTTGAGGTTCAGGAGTTCCTTCCCTTCTCTTTCTTTCCTCCCCTATTCTAATCAAGAAAGTCTGTAGCCATTAAGGCCAGCACTCTGACTGGAAGGGAGACGGTGTGCAGCATGCTGGGCACCGCTTTGGTAAATATAGGCAGCATTAGCCTGCATGGTATCATAGAGTCAAAAGCTACAGCCCCTGGCACAGAGAGACTCAGTGGGGACACGCTGGTGCTGGCAAGGTTCATCCTGAGCAAGTCAGGGCTATCCTTAGAGCCCCTCAGCATCCAAGAACAAGAATGATGCTCCAGGCACTGCCCTCATGTACCAGTAACTCTTATTTGAACAAAATGGACGTTTGATCCCAAATAATCCTTAGACACTTCTTACAAGTCACATCCTTAATTAATTATCTAATAAGCTGAGCTCCACCCTGACGTCGAGTCAAATTACTTCCAGTTTGGTCGATGCTGAGCGGAAGTGGTGGGGAGGGGACGAAGAGGGACTGAAATGCCAAGTGCAAACTCCACAGAGAGCTGCCACCATGGGATGGAGCTCAAGAGAAGCCTAGGTGAACGTGGAAATTTATTGTTCCAGTTAAAAATCCCCTTCTTCTCCAGCCTTGCTACCATCCAGTGTTCCCGTCTTATAACTTGATTTATGGCTCGGCCTCCTCCGCAGCCACGTGACACACAGCATCTGTCAAAGTTGATGGACAATAGTGATTTGGTATTGATTAGTCACACTGAGGGGAAGAAAAGGTCTATTCTGGCTCGTATTGCTAGTAGTGTTCAAGCTTTTAGATGGTAAGCTGGGCAAGAGATAAGAGTGACTGGGCAGGAAGCAGAGCAAGCAAAGTGGCAAATTAAGACTTGGAAGCTGATCCGGGTGTGGTGGCACATGCCTTTAATCCCAGCACTGCAGAGGCAGAGGCATGCGGATCTCTGTGAGTTCAAGGCCAGCCTGGTCCACAGAGCATGTTCCAGGACAGTCAGGGCTACACAGAGAGAACCCTGTTTTGAAAAACAAACAAACCAACAAACCAAAAAAGACTGGGAAGCTGACCACAAGGCACCTGGATGAAGGCAGCCCTCTCCATAGCTCACCATTGTGGTGGCTGGTGGATAGAGCTGGGGCTTCAGATTTATGTTATGACCCCCCTGGGGTCAGTCTTTGTCCCTCAAAGAAGCACAAGGCAGTGACATTCTTCAAGAAAAATAAGGATGAGGAGAAACGGAAACCCTTCCATGTCACTAGCGGGCGTGTAACGCGGTGCCGCCACTGTGGAAAAGTCTTGACAATTCCTCAGGAAGTTAAACAGAATCGCCACACAACCCTGTGATCCCATTATTCCTTGGCTCCATGCTCAAGAGTGGAAAACAAGTGCAAAGCCGCAGCTTTGTATACCAAGTCCATAGCAACACTATTCACAATAGCTGGAAGGTGGAGGCAACCCGACAGTTTCATCAGCCAGTGAGTGGGTAAACAAAGTGCTGCACACATGCATAGCGGCACTTTCTTTTTTGAGACAGTCTGTGTATCCCAGGCTGGCATCAATTTTGATATGTAGGAGGGGATGACCCTGGACCTGTGATCTTCCTATTTTCACTCCTTGGTACTGGGATTACAGGTATGCATCACCATGCCCAGTTTATATAATGCAGGATACCAAATGCCTGCTAGGCAAACAGTCTACAAATTGAGCAACATACCTTAGTCCTTAGGGGACTATTATTTGACATGAAAGAAATGTAATAATTGATATATATTACAACATGGATGAACTCTGAAACATTATATGCTAAGTGAAAGAAACCAGACATAAAGACGAACATGTTGTATGAGCCCATTGAAATACTTAAAGTAAGCAAATCTACAGAACAAATAGCCAATTAGTGGTTGCCAATAGCTGCAGAGAGGGAACATGGAGAGACATTGTTTAATAACTGTGGGGTGTGTCACTTGTGAGATGATGAAA
This sequence comes from Acomys percivali, assembly GCA_907169655.1. NCBI lineage: Eukaryota > Metazoa > Chordata > Mammalia > Rodentia > Muridae > Acomys > Acomys percivali. The sequence goes on along the minus strand of OU015749.1, from coordinate 56,265,947 downwards.
CAGGCTGGGCATGCTGACACACACTTGTGAGCTCAGCACTTGGGGAGGGAGATGCAGGTGGTTCTCTGTGAGTTCGAAGCCACCCTGATCTACAAAGCCAGTCTAGGACAGCCAAGGCTACTCAGAAACCCTGTCTCAGAGGGAAAAATAATGATGAAACAGCTCTGGAACCAGATAATGATGACAATTATGAAATGTGAAGCTACTTCAAGCTATTGAAATGTACGGATTAAAATGATACATTTTAAGCTTCATGTTTTACCACACGCACCACAGGAGAATTTGTTTGTTCAATACACCTGCCCTGTCTTCTGCTGTCTTTTTGCTGTGCCTGCTGGGAGTGACTGCTGAAGTCTGAACAGCTGGGATTCATTTTTTTTTAATGATGTATGTTTATTATTTGTTAATTATGTATATATATGGATATGTGCATGTGAATTCAGGTGCCTGTGGAGCCCAGAAGAAGGCATCATACCCCTTAGGGCTGAAGTTGTGAGCCACCCAATTCAGGGGCTAGGATCTCTGCAAGAACAATGTTACTAACAGCTGAGCCCAGCCAGGGCTTCCTAGACCCAGCATAGTTAATCCAGATGCTGTGCATGCATTTCCCAGGGTCAGGTCTGGAGATTGTGAGTGCCCGGTCTGGCTGTACTCCTATTACAGCCTTTAGCTGATAATCTCAGTCCAACACACCCAGAGGAACACAGTTATCTCTTTTCTCAAACTATACTACCACCAACTCCATTTGGTTTTTCCAAAACATCAGTCTATCCTGCTGCTCAGCTCATGGCTTTCACATGTAAAGTCAGTCGGTTGCGCAGGAGAGATTTAAAGTCAGTAGGTTGCGCAGTCGACAGCTGCTCTGTCTGCGCAGGAATGAGCTGCGGTGCTTCGGAACAGCTGCCCCGGTCATCTTAGTTATCTGTCACTGCCATGAATGGGGAGATGACTTAGCAAGTCTAGCCACTTGTAGGAAGTAAGAAGCCACGCATGGAACCTGAAAGCTTGAATGGGCAAATTAATATTCAGTGGGAGTTATTTTACAACATTTAACCGAGCATGAGATTTGTACAGCGGAGACCTGGATATTCTGGCCAGCGTGCACAGAATTCCATCAGGTGCATATGAATCCGGGTGTGATGGTGCACGCCTGTGATCCCAGCACTCTGGAAGGCAGAGGCAGGCGGATCCCTGTGGGTTTGAGGCCAGCCTGGCCTACAAAGCGAGTCCAGGACAGCTAAGGTTGCACAGAGAAACTCTGTCTCAAAGAAACAACAACAACAAAACCCTAGAAGTCTAGACTTCCAGAAGTCTGAATCAGGAACTTTCCAGAACATCTCTTAGCTCTTATACTTGATCCCTCAGCTCTGGCTTCTTTGGGCCACAGTGGATGTTTGGTGCCATACATCAATCAACGTCTTCCTCAAACACTCCCCTGGTTAGTTCTAACTTGTCTACGAACTTGGCCTTCAGTTTTTTGCAGAACTTCAGACCACAACTCCCTTGTAGCTGACCCGTGTTATCTCAAGTATGTTCAGATGCACAGATGAAAGTCCCAGGACGGCCCACTGCTCTTGCCCCTCCCCTGTTTCTCTCTAAGGCTTCTTCCCAAACTTCAACATACTGTTTCCAGTTACCTTTAGGGAGGCTGTTCGGTCACGACCCTGGTAACACTAAAACCTGGACTTTGAGACATGCCTTGTCATTCTGCAAAGACAGTGGGCTTCTCCTGATGCTTGCTCTGGCCTTCAGCTTCTTCGCCTACAAACTCTACCTGGGCTTGGACCATCTCTCCGATCCCTTGCACTTTCCCGCTGACAGGGCTAACACCCCACAGGGAAGAGTGAGTCACCCCAGACCAATCACCGGGCTGATAATCGGAGCTAAGTCACTGCTGCTGTGGCCGTTTCCCATCTTAGTGGGTTTTTATTGTCTTCTCCTGTTGTTTCCTAAATTAAGAGCCTGCAATACCACGTTTGAACTTTCCATTCTTTTATTCAAGGATCTTTACCATTTGACCCCAGCTTTCTACCCTAGAGTGCCTAAACAACCACCCACCCCCAACCTCACCCCATTATCACTCATCCTACTGGCATGCATCAGTGTAGCCCGCCCCCAAATCTGCTGTTCTACAGCCCACCTGTGGAACCCTCTGTCCCTCTCTTCTACTCTGCCATGTACTCAGAAAGTGTATACTGTGGCTACTTCGTGCTAAAAATTTAGGACAAGATAGAGGATGAGGCCTTCCTTGGGGTGCTTACACACAATCGAGGTTCAACCAGCATCATGTCTACCCAGTATCTTACTTTCTCTGAAATGTCTTCATAATAACCCTAGGCGCGTTCACCTTCTCCCTTATGTTACCTTTTATATGTTAGCTTTTCTCTGCTGGCTGTCTGCTGCTTCAGATCACTCTGTCCATGGAGACTTGTTTCGTGGATCCCTGAAGCATGCCCAGGACTGCTCAAGCATCTAACACGCAAGCACGCACAGCTCCTAGGAAGCAGATTACTCTTCCAGTAAATATATGTCAGGTAACTAGCTGTGCCTGAGTTCAGCATTACAGCCATCAACCTGATCGTTCTTTATCCACGACATTTCTCCCATTACTATTTGATTTCTCTAAAGAGCAACACTATCCTCTTTCCCCTCTGTATTGTTCCGTCTAGAATGGGATATTTTCGTGCCCCCATCTGAGATATGCTCTTCCAGCGTGGAATCCTCATGGTGAAAGATACTGTGAGCAACTCCCTTATAAATCATAGACTCTTTCAATATTTTAGGGGCCAGAGAGATGGCTCAGTAGTTAAGAACACCAATTGTTCTTGCAGAGGACATATTTCTTCAGGAGTATCCACATAAGGTGGCTTAAAGTGCCTCTCTCTCCAGTTTCAAGATACCTGACACTCTCTTCTGGTCTTCACAGGCATTGCATCACGTTTATGTATCCTCTCGCAGATATACACAGATCTGCATAAATTAAAATTAAAACAAATCTTTCTTTCTTTTTTTTTTTTTTTTAAAGATTTATTGTTACGTATACAGTGTTCTGCCTGCATATACACCCACAGGCCAGAAGAGGACATCAGATCACATGTGGTTGCTGGGAATTGAACTCAGGACCTCTGGAAGAGAGTCAGTGCTCTCAACAGCTGAGCCATCTCTCCAGCCCAATTAAAACAAATCTTAAAAAAAAAAACTTTTCCTTTCAGGCCTTGAGACCAGCAACAGTTACATAGCCTCGCCCTCACCAAATTGAACCAATTAGCATTCTCTCAGAAAAAAAGATTTAACTGTGAGTTCCAAAATCATGCCTACCCATGCCCCACTTTCTAGTGGTGCCTCCCACATGTTAAGTACATGCTATACTGCTGAGCTACACTCCCAGCCTTCGCATTCTCTTCTGAGAACCACCTACTAATTTTTCATAGAATTCTAACTCCAGTAAGAGGCTCGGCAAATCAGGCTTCAGTAAAGTTTTAGAAGAAGGCATAAAGAGCTGATCTTTTCATTTCCCACTGGGAAGCTTCCGTTCCGCCCCAGCCTCTTCAAAGAGAGTATGTGTGTGTGTGTGTGTGTGACGACAGCTGTTGCATGCATCCTTTTTAAGGCACGCTGTGGTTGTGAGGAGGGTGGTCACGGTACACTGTCATTCTGTGGCAGCTTGCTCATGCGGTTCCCTCCCAGGCATCTAGAAATAACAATAATGGCAATGACAGAGGACAAAGGTGGGGGAGTGGGTAGGTGCAGACAAAGGGAGGTGGGTGCTGCTGCTGACTGCTGCTGTGGGGGTGTTCTCTATGTGGGTTCTCAGAGTATTGCTAATAGGGTTAAAATGGGGGGCAAAGCTCATGGCTCATCATGAGTGAGCACCTGTTGGGGATGAGGTGGAGGAGGAGCAGCAGGAGGAAGAGCAGGAAGGAGAGGGACCAGGAATGATGGGAAGTCAGGAGGCAGGACCAGCAATACATTTTTTTTTTTCTAACATTTTCTCACTCTGCCTTTTGGCTTTTAAGGTAGAGGCCATACATTGTCCAGATTCTGAAACGGACCCATTTACTGACCTTCTCTGCTGTTCTACATCAAGAGGGAAGATGAAAGGAGTTGGTCAAGATGAAGGAAGAAGGAAGAAAAAAGAAGGAAGGAAGGAAGGAAAGAGGAGGAGGGGAGGGGAAAGAACACATTCTAGAAAACTTCAAGCTAGAGATCCCTTCCCACTTGAACATAACACATGATTATGGTCTCATATTGAATAGGACTGTCCAGGGCCCACGTATGAGGGTAAAATCTTCCACGGCCCACTGTTCTCCTTTCTCAGGCCTTTAGCTCAAGCAGATACAGCTACTGCACCAAATGTGTCATGGCCTCTCCAATGCTAGGTGCTGGCTGAGATCCATTTTGGGATCCACATGAGCTTTTCCATCCCAGTGTATACCTCCTCTTGGGCTGACCGACCCTAACTGCATGTCTTCATGCTGGGATGACTCATGCCTGCTCTCTCCCATGTTGGCTGGCATGGCTCATGATGGGCAGCCTTCCAAGGTGCACTGGATCATTCATAGATGGAAGAGTTTGCTGAGCCTGTGCCAAGGGCCAGGCTCATAGAAGTCACAAAGCATCAGGCAGTGAAGGCCCAGGAGGTTTAGAAGCCAGAAGGTTGAGAGGAGGGGAGGCCACCCTGACTGTGGCACCTACGAACTTTAAGAGATCACCCATGGAGCCACGGCCGAGGACAAACAGATGGCTGCTGGCCAGAGCAGAGAGGTCCCGACATGTGGGATGAATCAGGGAGACGGGCAGAAGCTAGAATTAACAGCATAATAAAAATAAGAATTAATTTAACCCCCAGAAGCCAGAGAACTTCACAGAGTACAAGGCCAAGCTAACAGTCCCGGACGACTCTTCCCCCTGACCTAGGAAAATGACTGCTCAGAACAGCTGGTCACTGGGACAGGAAGATGGACATGGTAGATGCTGCCCCAGCCCAAGGCCCTCAGCAGAATTCCAGCTTGAGTTGAAAACAAAACAACCCTGGCTCTTCTTCTCTTGTACGTCGTAAGAAGACATCCTTCCTGTGACAAGGAGGACTTTGAGAATGCCACCTAAGCCACTAAGCTGTACTTGGGTCCCTGGATAACTCCATTCAGGTATAATCTGTATACACTGCAACCACCAGCCTTCTACACTGTGATTGGGTGGAGAATAAAAAGATGAGATGGCTCTGACAACCCGCGTTCCTACTCCAGGACCTACATGGCTGATTCCTGCAAGATGTCTTCCATACATACTTCAAGGCATGCTCACCTACACACAAGCGCACACACACACACACACACACACACACACACACACACACACACACAC
>OU015749.1:56239143-56260573 GCA_907169655.1 Acomys percivali | reverse complement strand
CACACACACACACACACACACACACACACACACACACACACACACACCCTTCAGTAAAGAATGTGATTTTTAAAGAAAGAACATGCTAAAATGTATGTGGCAGTGTTTTGATTTTTGTTCCTTTCTTTGGGTTTGCTTGAGGAAACTACTCAAGGCTCCAGGGTATGCCTACCTTTCTCTTGCCCATCCCTCAGCTCCACATGGCAGGGAGAAGGGGTCCCTTGTATGAGTCAGCACAGGTGTCCAGTAGTGGTACCCAGCAACACTGTAGATGTATAGAGTTCCCCAGACCATCCTTGTGAGCGACCCGGCCATACTTGCAAGCCACCGTGCCCAGCTCTGCCTTCTTAGGTGTAGTCTCTGGTCCTTCTGACACCAGTGTCCACTGGCTACATTCTTTTTCTGTGACTATCCAGAGATGCTCTGATAGAGAGTGCTCCCGGATATTCATGACAACAGCTTTGCAGTGGCCACAGGATCTACATGAACTCAAGGGAAAGGCTGGCGAGCACTAGCATGAGATTTTCCTACCCCCCACCCCCACTCCTTCCTCGCTTTCACAAGCATCCATGAGCAGTAACACTCGGTGGCAGGCACTGGAGAGGTACTGATAAACGCACCCAAAGTGTTCCTATCAGAGAGAGAGAGAGAGAGAGAGAGAGCGCTTTGGATTCTTTCTCACAGTATATACTTGATCTTCAGAAAACACCTTAAATACTTTCAGCCTTGTCTCCCCTCCAGAATTTATTTCTCAGGGGTCTCTTAGATCAGAGGTAAATTCATGATCACAAAGTACAAGCAGGCAAACCACGCAACGCAGAACTATCAGAGAGGCGGTGCTTTGCCTGAATCCGCTTTCTGTAAAAGCTGTTTCTACCATTCTGCCTCATGACCACCCTTCTCAAGAAGTCTGAAGGACTAGGAATGTAGCAGTTTGTAGAGTGTGTGCCTAGCATGCACAGAGCCCCAGAATGTGCCTTGGATTGGGTACAGATGCCAGAAGGCACCTTGCAGGAGTCGCTTCTCTCTTTCCACCATGGAGGTCCTGGGGATGGAACTCAGGTGGTCAGGCTTGGTGACCTTTATCCACTGAGCCATCTCATCAGCCATGTTATGTTATTTTATTTCCATCAAATCACAGTGGAGCAGGATGGCAGGTTACATTGTATGTAGACTATACATGGATGAAGATATCCACTGTATATACTGGGTATGGCTACACATACCTGTAATCCTACTTAGGAAATAGAAGCAAGAGGATTACAAATTCAAGGTTATCCTAGCTATAAAGTAAGTTTGACACCAGTTTGGATGGCATGACATTATGAAAAAAAAAAAAAAAAAAGTAAGGCCAACTCCAACGACAATAGTCTTCTATAGCTAAGACCTAGTGCTTTCTTTTCTGAGTCCAAGTCCCCACAGACAGTTATCTACAACCAATTTAAATTCTCACAGGCAGTAAATATACAACTTCTATTCCAGGTTGTAGTGGCCCCTCCCCTCCCCCCAGCTACAGATATCTTCCATTTAGAATCTGTGACCACATCTCATAGGGAGCTAGGCCGCTGTTTTCTGTTCGGATGAACCTGCCACGATGCTACATCCCGTCCTTATGATGAATGTTTAGAACACAACTTGCTGGCATCTGTTGCTCATTTACCCAGCAACAGATGGACAACACAACACCTAGAGGGTGACAAACAAACAAACAAACACCGTGAATGAGACCTGCTAGTGAAGCCTGGGGGCCTTCAGGAACATAGTGTGCCCACTGGAGGGACAGATCACTTCATTGATGAGCTTTACTGGAGGCCACAACTGTATAATGGACTCTCTAGCCATGTTGTCTTCAAACGCTACAGTCCCTGCTTTTTCCATAATGGCCACCACAGACCTCCATGCCCACACAAATGTCCTCAGGCTCATTTCTCTATTTTGACTTCCACTCATTCTTCCCATGTTATAATTTACCCCTATCTGCAACAAAAAAACAACAACAGCAGCAAAAGTCCAGAAACACTGGGGGAACCAAAGGCAGTGAGGAACCTAAGCCAACAAGGAACTGCTCATCTTCCGAAGAGAACCAGACCTGAAGTGCTGGATGGCTGTGGTTTGTCTGAGGGTGTGCCTGGATAGCCGACAACAGGCGGCCCCCAGTTGGCCTGCGCACCACCGCCCTGTCATTGCTTCTGCTGCCTGTAATTTTCAGCAAGATACCCCACATCACACAACATCCACATCCTTTGCTGTGCTTTTTATAACATAAATGCTGCATTTTTCGCTGAACAAGCTCTCGCTCGTCCAAGCCTTGGTTAGTCTGTTGTATAACATATGTAGATTGGTATTTTGATTGACTTCTGAAACATGCCAAATGTTGTCCTGGGAGGGTTTAGTGTCGTTTCACAGAAACATTTAAATCACCCGTGGAGAGCCCCGGAAGGGACTTCTGTGGTCACGTAACTTAACCTACTCCTGTACTCGGTGAGGAAGAAGGTGGGGAAAAGTGAGTGACTTCAGCATCAGCCCAGAAAGATCAGAATCAGATCCAGGCTCCGACTTCAAAACCAGGGCGCTTTTCACGCAGAGAGACTGATGAACACGATGTAATCTCTTAAAGGCATGCTCTCCTGGCCATAGCAAGAGAAAATGAGAAAAGGTTCCTTAAAATACAGAAAACAGCCAGAAGCTTGATGATAGCCAATTAAGTTAATACACTCTCCCAATTAAATCTTCTGCCCAGAAAGCACATCATGGAATTTGAGATCCTCTGCTCGGCTTCCCGTGGAATTCCTAATGAGCTGTGGGGAAGAAGATGGCCAACCCAAACCTAGAGTATCCAACCAGCCCAGGGCACAAAAGGATTCCGTCACCACCTTTCCTAGTGGCTCAGGGCTAAGGGAGGCATCTGTCCCGTTCTCCCTGCAGTCCTCGCCTCGCGTGGATGGACTTGGGTCCTTGCAGCCGTCCCCTCCTAAGGAGAACAAGGGCATCAATGAGTTGCTGGTTGCCAAGGGCTGCAAGCTGAGGCTGCAAGGCAGCATTAAGTTTACCATCATCATTATTAAACCTACAATTTAAAACCAATTATACTTTGCAGGAAACTGCAGTCTCCTATTAAGCCACTCCTAGAGGGGGGGAAAAAAGCCTGAGATATGGAGTTCAAGGCAAGCTACAGAAGTGCTTACGCCACACAAAGCTGGGATTTGGGCAATGCACTGGTAATAAGAGCCCCGCGGCTCCCACTCAAGTGGATGCAGAGCAACGAGACACCCTGGCTGGGGAAGGAAAACAAGATGCAGACGTCCTCCTCTTACCAAAAAGCCCCTGGGTGGGCTTCACAGCGAACTCACTTCTTTCCCTCTCAGGAGAGCCAAGTCTAACACCTGCATAAAACTGAGACCTCGATTTGGTAGCCAGGCCCTCCCGAAGGTGCTGTTCTCAGGGGTGGTAGGTGGAAAGTACAGTCACGTGCTAACACCCAGAGACAAGCACTTCCCATATGAGAGACTCAATTTGCAGCCTCTCTTGGCAAAGCAACCACCCAGCGCTGTGGCAAGGACTGGAAGCGAGACTTGGCTGTAACAACGTCACATGAATAAATGGCTCTCTGGCCACCTGAGCCTCCACCGCCTCCTGACATGCCCTGCTTTACCATAGTTGTGCTGCGCTATATGGCATAGAGAGTATCTGGAATGGGCTTCTAAGAAGGAGTGGTGCTTTGATAAGAAAGGAAAGAAAGCAAGAGAGCGTGGGAGGATGCTACCGAGGAAGAGAGGACCAGAGTGTACAAGGAACAGTGAGTAACTCTCTGCATAGTATTCTCGGGAAGGGAGGAATGAACGGCTTTGAACGTGGTATGGCTGCCACCTCCTCACCAACCTGACTTCAGGTAAGCAGAGGTGGCATCTTAACTACTTGGTGGCAGCTGGGTGCTATAAAGGACCACCCTCACAAAGGTCTTACGCACTAGAGTACCCAAACCATCGCCGAGGATGGAAAAGGTCAGGCTCCATGCAGCTGATCTATGTATGGCGTTGGCTGCTTATGCAGTGGCCACTAGGCTATCAGGGCCCTACAGACAGTACGCCTCAAGATGAGGCGATAGCCTCTGTCCACAAAGGAAACCAAGAGGAGGAAGTGGGCAAACATATGGGTTTAATATCATTGTTTCACCCTGGTACTAATATCAAGGGTGTTGGAGCTCAGCCTAGGCTCCCTCCCTATCCAATATAGTCTTTGAACTTACAGCCTCTGCTTTCAAAATGCATGCTGAGTCTACTCTGTCCTCATCTTCCCAACCCAAGTCTTTATCATTTCCTACCCGGGCCTCTGTGAGAACCTCCCAGTTGGTCTCCCTGCCCACTCCTCCGCGCCCTGGTCCCACCACACAGTAAGCTCTTCACAATGGGAGAAGATCAGTGTCATAATTTCTTTTACCATTCAAGCCACCAAACGGCATCCCTGCCTACTGGGTATAAAACCTGCTATCTTTTTGTTTGTTTTCTGTTTTTTTTTTTCAAGTCAAGGTTTCTCTGTGCAGCCCTGGCTGTCCTGGACTCACTTTGTAGACCAGGCTGGCCTCGAACTCACGAAAATCCGTCTGCCTCTGCCTCCCGAAGTGCTGGGATTAAAGGCATGCGCCACCACCGCCCGGCAAAACCTGCTATCTTGACGGGCTTTCAAAATGCTGGCTAACCTTGCTCTTGACTAGCTCTTTGCCCATCTCTTTCCACTCACTTCCCTCCCAGCACAGCACTCAGCTGGCTACCAGGTGTCTACCGGGAGCCCAGCATGCCCCTGCTGCTGGGAACACACTGGCACAGTGGCTCCTCTGCTTTTTACTTACTTATGTATTAGGTAAGAGCAATAGCGCAGGCTTATCTTGAATGTGCTGAGCAGCCTAGGTGGGCCTCAAACTCATTTTCCTGCCTCTGCCTCCTGAGAGCTGGAGTTCTAAGAATACACTAACATGCCTGGCTTGTTATTCCTTCTTGAATTCAATGAAACGGCTCCAGCCTCAGGGCCTTCAAGCCTGCTGTCCCCTCTATCAGAAACTAGCTGATTTAGCAGCACACGGAGCCCCGTCTGTCACCCTCAGGCCTTCCCAAACACACAACCGCAAATGTCATCCCTCATGATCAGGCTCCTCGCCCCACCTTGGTTTCTTCTCAACATCCACCTCGGGAGATCCCCTGTTTACCGTCTGCTTTCCCACTAGAATGTGAGTTTCGTGGGGACAAAGAGTGGCCTGATTCTTTTTGCTTGTTGAGCCTCCATTCATCTTAGTGAGTGCTTTGAAGCTCTCAACTGCTTGCCAGTTTTGATTGACTGGTGTAAGCGTGATCTGCAGGCTCTGGAAAAAAGAGTTAGTGGAGATCAGGATGGAGGATGAGCTGAGGGAACCACGGGGTCGGGGAGGATGTGTGTGGTTTCTGGTGCCATCTGTGGTATTGCTCCAACAAGAGCAGTGACTTTTCCATATGACAGAGGAGCCATGACCGGGAATGGAAAAGCAGGATTTGGTGTAATGGGGGGCAAACTGGTCGGAGTGACCCAAAGGTCAGTTCCTGGGGTCTCTTAGCAAACAATGGCATTGCATAGAAAGGGCAAGACAACTTTTTCCTGGTTTCCAATGGCTGGTTGCTTAGTGTGACCTTTGACCCTGAGCAAGCAAGGGACACCTGGGTGGCTGCATCACGTCTATGAGCCACAGAGCAGGTGATGGATGTTGCAAAGCCAGTCAGTGGGGCAATGGCATTCTTTCATTCATATCCCACACCCTGTGTGTAAGGGTGTATTTGTCTCTGTGCATGTAGGCTTGCGGGCACACATGCATGTATGCATGCATGACTGTGGAGGTAAGAAGTTGTCCTGAAGTATTGTTTTTTGTTGTTGTTTGTTTTTTTAAAGACAGGGTTTCTCTGTGTAGTCCTGGGTGTCCTGAAACTCTGTGGAGCAGGCTGGTCTCGAACCCAGAGATCTACCTAACTGTGTCTCCCAAGTGTTGGGATTAAAAGGCCTGCACCACCACGACTGGCATGAAGTATGTTCCTTGATCTCTTTTCACATTACCTTTTTTCAAGCTTTATTTTTATTTGTGTGTACATGTTAGCATGTGCATATTCCAGTATGCACTCTCAGGAAGTGCAGAAGATTCTTTGACACTAGAGCTATAGATAGTTTTGAGTTGCCTGATGTGGGTGCTGAGAACCAAACTCAGGTCCTCTGGCAGAGCATCGAGTGTGCTTAATCCCTACGCTGTGTTCTGTAGCCCTCCACCTTTGGAGGAAGGTTCATCACAGAGCTGCATCTCACTAGCCTGGCTCTGCTGGCTGGCCAATGAGCGCTAGGGATGTGCCTGTCTCCTCCCAGCTTCTGGCATGCCTGGGGTTGCAGACACGACACACACGCTGCTGTGGCGCTTGGTTTTGAGGCAGGTGGTGACGATCTGGGGTCCTCAAGCTTGCATAGCAAGCACTTTGCTGACTGGGCTATCTGCCTATCCCTGCCACAGCAATTATTTAGCCAGTGCTGAACTTCTCCTTTTCTAGGTGAGAGCCCCACTGAGAAGGAGCTCAGGACAGCTTAGCTTGGTTCTGAGGGTAGGATAAGCTGACAGGGCAAGCTAGGAATCCTGGGGCACAGGCAATGCAGGCGAGCACTTCCGGAAGTAGAGAGGCGATAGGGTCACACTGCTCTCCTTTTTTGGTTTGGAATCAGGTGAACAGGATGGAAGCAGGGGTCTATCCCAGGCTTGGTACCAAGTGAATCATCCATTCCTCTAAGCTCTATCTTCTTATTCTCTAGTCAATCCAACTCTTGAGAAATAGGCTACTATGTGCCTACTATTATGGTCTACTGTGTGCCACTGATCTAGATAACACATCACTGCTGATACTGAAAGATACAATCAGCTCCACCAGGAGACAAAAAAAAAAAAAAAAAAACCAAGGAAAGAATCTTCAAAATCACAAACCCTTCCTCCCAGGGTGCTGCAGAGATTAAATAAGTGACTAGAAATTAAGAGACCCAGATAAAGTAACAATTCAGTGATGTCATCCCGTCTTGATTGCTTGCTTAGGGCTGCTTCTAATTTTACTAAGTGCTGACAAGGGACTGTTACATCTCAAGATCAGGGTTGTTCCAAGTGCTATTTCCAGGACTGGGCATCACTGCCCTGGAGAACCAGTGCTCGGGAGAGAAAGCATGGAGAAGTCCGCCCGCTGTACATGCTCCCCCGAGAAATAAAGCCAGCCCAGCAGAAGTGCAAAGCATAGAGAGCCTACAGTCTGTTCCTGTCGCTTACAGAAACCCCAACACCTGGACCTGAAACGCACTGTTAAACACACCTGCAGTTGCAGCGCACAGATAACCTAAAACCTTCTTCCAGTCTTTGGTCTCAGCTCCCACCCCAGGCAAGTGTGTGATCAGAGTTGCTGACAAGCAGCAAACTGAAGAGATTCAAATTTTATCTCCTAATTTCCCCACCCACCACCACCCCATTCTGGGATTGCCTACACACAGGGACTGGCCATCTCAGAAAGATGGCCAGGGGGCTGAGGGCAGCAAAGGAAGATCAGCAGTCTGTGCCGGGGCAGCCTAAAAGACCCATTATGCCTCCCTCTGAAGAGATGCCCTGAGACCCACTCAGCATCTGAGCTGTGGATGTTGCAATGACATGCTACGTTTTGAAAAATAAAATGGAGGGCACCACTTCTGAAACAGATTGACCACCATTTCATGGTCCACCCAGCCACTCCACAGAAGAAAAATGGGGTGCGAGTGTGGGGGTATGCCGGCCATGCCATCAGGGGAACTGGCATGGAAGTAGCAAGGTGGAGTGTATTTAAACCCCAGAAAGAGTAAGACCGGCTCCCTCCCTGTTCTGAACCTTCATGCCCTGGTGCACATAACCTGACAACTCCAACTCGCCAGGTAGACAAAGGGAGTCTTGTAGCCGACACCTGGATGTAAATAGAGCATCACCAGCATGCCAGCCACAACCAATGGAATGCATTTACATCCACAACCTCTCCCATTCCCCAAGGCTCACATGGTACTTGTTCATTATGGAATAACCAGATGTAAGCTGCTTCGCTAACAAATGGACACAAGCTGATCCACCAACGATTGTCTAAGAGTTGCCGTTTCACTGAGCCGTAAGACTTGAGGGGCTGTTTTGGAGATGGCTTTCTTTCTCTGGACATTCACTGCTGGATCCTCAGAGCTGCCCTCCCGGCAGCCTTGCCCATAGGACCTGAGCTCCCATCTTTGCCCCGCCCAGTGCCCACGCTGCTCACAGCATTGGCTGCCCAACTGCTCCACTTCCTGTCCCTCTTGGCAAAGGCCTATCATCACCCAAAAGAGTTGGAACACTCCTCAGAGAAGGTCTTCTCCTCCTGGTACCCCCCCCCCAGCTGGACCTGTCTCCTGCAGGCCCCTCCTGTGCCTGATTCCACTTCATTTTTCCCTGCTTGGTGAGTGGCAGTGCCCGGACACCCGGAGGGATGGAGCGGAATGCAAAAATCTCATGTGAGCAGAAGCAATGAAGTCCAGATGATGTGTGACGTCAGTTCCTCCTGCATGAAGTCTCTTGACCCAGACACTCTTGTTTAAAATGGCAGCTAAATCAAACCAACACAACAAACGAAGAGCTCTAGCGGGTCAAAGACATTGTCTGCCTGACCAGTCTGGGTAACGGGCTGATGTTCTGAGGTGGCGGATCTGAGCAGAACCACCAGACTTACCAGGAATACTTTCAACGAGCCATTTCCAGAAGGAGTCCCTGCAGTCTGGAGTCAGCAAAAATGATTGCATCATTTTTAATTGGCGACTTCAGTCTCACACTGCCTGGGCCTATTCATAGTTACTTGAAGACTAAGGACATTTCTGGCAATAGACGTTGACCCGGTGTTTTACAATCATAGGTAGACAATCCCAGGCTGTCCAAGTTCAGTCCACAGGTTTCAAGCTTGTGTTGTTCCTAATTTACCTGAGGAGCTGAGACTGGCAGGGCCCAGGACATAGCATTCTGAAACGCAGTGCTTTGGCATCTGAGTAAACAAGAGGCACAAAGCCATGTTCACTTTCCCTCGCGCTCTGTCCTGAAGTGGGTCTGAGACCTTCATTCCCGAGGTGACCTGCTAACCAGCATTCTCATCTCTGCAGACACAGGGACGGAGCTAAATAAACAGGCCTGGCTACATCGTCTCCACCCGGTTTGCTGTCCTCAATTACATCATGCCCTTTTGTGCAATACTATTTTTTCCAACTACTACTCTTCATTAGAGCCGGGCACACTTTCTCTAGCCATTCATCTGTGGGTGGACATCGTGCCTGGCTGCGGTCCCTGGCTGTTAGCAATAGTGCAACACAAACACAGGTGTGCGGGTACTTCTGTGGCCGCATCCTCCAGGTATATACAAAGAGGGGTATCCTGGGTCATCTGGTAGTTCTACTTTTAGATTTTGGTCTTGATTGGTTTTTGAGAAACCTCCATTCTTATTTCTATATTTCTATAATGGCTATACTAGTTTACACCTGCACCAGCAGTGAATAAGAGTTTTCTCTGTATTCTTTTTTTTTTTTTTTTTTTTGGTTTTTCAAGACAGAGTTTTTCTGTGTATCCTTGGCTTTCCTGGACTCATTTTGTAGACCAGGCTGGCCTCAAACTCATATCAATCCACCTGCCTCTGCCTCCCAAGTGCTGGGATTAAAGGCGTGCGCCACCACGCCTGGCTCTCTACTCTTAATAGCATTTGTGGTCTAATTTTTCTTTTATACAGGTTCTCACTCTAGCTCTGGCTGGCTTAGAATTCGGGATGAGGCTGGCCTCAAACTCACAGAGATCCACCTACTCTCTGCCCCCCCCCCAAGTACTGGGATTAAAAGTGTATGTCTCTGTGTCCAGTTTAGGGTAATTTTTAGAATTTTAGATACGTTAAAAAGTGTTTAACATCCTTAGCCCATCTGAGAAATGCAGATTAAAACAACTTTGACCTTCTATCTCACCCCAGTCAGGAGGTCTAACATCAAGAAAACAAATGGTGCTTGACATGATGGTGCCTACCTTTAATCCCAGCACTTAGTGCAGAGGCAGGAGGATCTCTGATTCCACTTCAAGGCTAACCTGGTCAATATAGTGAGTTCCAGGCTAGCCAGGGCTACATATTCAGACCATGTCTAAAAAGGTGTGGAGGGGGTAGAGGTCCCAATTTAATGAAAATACATATTAGTGTTTCCCATTTCCCAGAGGTGAGCATTTAAGATAGTCTATGAGCCCCGTCGCTAGTGCACAGCCATCCACTCCACAATAGACATTACTCCACGAATCACCTTTCTCATTGATCTCAGTCAAAGCCACAAAATCTTCTGGAAACACTTCCCCTTAACAGCTAAGGAAACATACATGTGAGTCAATGCTGCTTAGTCCTCACCAGTCTACACTTCTTCTAGATTGTAACCTCCTGAGGACAGGAGGGCTAAGCCATAAACATCCTGTCCTTGCTGCACCTAGGCGTCTGTCTTAGTCAAAGCCACGCTGATCATCCTCACATTTCTTTAGGGATTGGCAGCGGTGTCCGCCTAGGGTGCCCAGAATCCAAACAGCAACCTCTGACTTGCAATCAGACCAAACCAGTGAGAGCACACAGCTCTATTTAGAACCCTATATTTGGCTGTTTGTGCCGCCGTGAGAACAGTCTCTGCCGCAGCTTGCTTAATTCTGGGCCCCCTCCGCTTGACTCTACGCATCACATTTCACCAGTTTTTTTTTTTTTTTCTCCCCTTCTCTCAGACTTTGGCAGTGCTAGGAGACACAACTGAGAAATATTCTACTGATTTCTAGGCTGTATTTTCTGATAGATGGTTTCATTTGCATGGTTAGGAACACCCTATTACAAAATGTATCAGGAACACCATCCGACCATGGTGACATGGTGTATAATACGAAACAGAGGGCAACCATTTCCCTATTAAAGAACAAAACAAAACAAAACCCCTTTCCTCCAAACAGGAGAGAGTGCTAATAACACAGGGAGACTGGAAGGTCAACTGCAAGCCTTTCTAGAAGCAGAAGAGACACTAAGAGGTATGTTACTGTGGCAAACTGAGAGGCAGGTGAGCATGTTGGAAGGTGAGAGCCACATAGAGATGGAGAAAGCATCTCTGGGTCCATGAAAGCTTCCTGTGGGGGCACTTTCAATGTCCTCAGGAATCCACATTCACTTTTTAAACAAATTTTTATTGAGCACATATTGTACACGAGGCATGATTCTAGAAACTGGAGATGAAAGAACGAGCAAAGTAAGTGGCCCTAAAACACTCGTCCTTCTTCCTGCCCTCTGAATGTGTGATGGGGTGTTAAATATGGGTTTATCTTCATACCGGGATTATTGATCTTCACCCACCCCTTGAAATCCAGCATATTTAAATTTTTTCTGTAACAAATTTGAATTCCTTTATTAATCAAAAATGTGACCTATCAAAGTAAAAGATTAGGGCAGGTAAGATAGTCCAGCAGACAAAGCCTGATGACCTGAGATCAATCAACTGCCACCATACTATTGTGGTGGTCAGAGGCCAATCAACAGGAGCTCTCTCTCTCTCCCACTATGGCAATTCCAGGGACCAAACTCAGCTCATCTGGCTTGGCAGCAGGTGTCTTTACTCACTGAGCCATCTCTTCAGCTCAAGGTATCTTTTTTTCTTTTGAGACAGGGTCTCATAAAGGTAGCTTTGGCTGGCCTGGAACTCATAGGTAGACCAGGCTGGCCTGGAACTCTTATAGGTAGACCAGGCTGGCCTGGAACTCATAGATTGACCGGGCTGGACTTGAACTTATAGAGATTCATCTGACTCTGCTTCCTACATGGTGGATTAAAGGTGTGCATTACCAAGACCATCGCCAAAAAACTTTTTTTGTGTTACTCTATAAACTTGAAGAACCAACCAAACAAACAAAAACCAACAAACCAACCAAACACACCTCTGAAATAATTAAAATGTATTCTTAGTTTTAATAATTATACATAGGAAAAAAGAGAATGAGAATATAGTGCCTTCACAATAAGATTCTTTCCTATTGAAATGACAGACGGGAGAATTCTTTTCTTTCTTTCTTTCTTTTTTTGAATTAGCATGAAGATAATATTGGAGGAGAAATTAAATATCAAGAGAAAAAGACTACATGACTCATTCAAAGGAGCTCAATATCAAAACATATTCAGTAGGTAGCTATTCTCCTTCCTTTGGCTTTTGGAAGTGAATGTTGTTTTAAAAATTATCTGTATTCCCTGTAGGCCCAGCTAGTGATCAATTAAGACACAGATACTTATTACATTTTAAAATAGCCTTAGTTAACCTGGGGCAGGGCAGATATCAATCCTCTAAGCTACTTTCCATAGTGTGGCAGGCATGGGATCCCTGTCTCAATCCCATGCCATCTGTTTCTAATAACTTCTATCAAGTTACCTCCCATCCATAATCCCAAATACTTGCTAATGTTTTTTATCTGGGCCGGATTCTGCATCCACGCCAGCCATGTGCTTCTCCTCCATCTAACCCATGGCGGCCTTCCTCTCTTCCCTTCAGGTCTCTCTCCATTCTCCTTGTGGCGGTCTCTCTTCTTCCCAGAATTCCACTCTCTCCTAGCCCCACCTATCTCCTTTTCCCTGCCCAGGTGGGATGGCTTTTTATTGAGCAAAAGTTGGGTCACACAGACAGCAAGCAGTAATTAGCATCAAAGTACATCAGACCATTCCCCCCCCAACAAGTGAATCAACACCCTTTCTTGAACACTGGTTGTGCCAGGAAGGATATTTTCATTGTTGCTGTTTCCCTAGCAATATGACAGGCCCTGTTGTCACTCTGCTGTGTCTCTGGCCAGTAAACACGAGAAGGTAAGACCCATGCTGCTTATTTGTTAATTTTTAAATCTTTAACTTTCAGGGGAGACTAGGAACCCAGTCTCCAACTACCAAGCAGTCAAGTCCCCCACATTTGGGGACATTACAGAGGTCAGCGCGCCACGGATGCGCCTTGCCTGGGAGAAGCACCTTCATGCTCATAGTGTCTCCCCTGCCAGGTGGTTCTAAAAGAACTCAAATGTCAAATCTCAAGAAGCATCTCCAATTCTCGGTGCACGGCCATGACTTGAAAATAGGAACAAGACTGGGACTGCTTAAGGTGGTATCCAAGCCATAGCCTCTAAGAATTTACATGCCATGATTCAACCGGAACAAGGCAAAAACACAGCCGGCATCCAGCTAGTTTCTACCTCTATTTTTTAAAAAATAACTTATTTATTTTTATTTTATGAGCATTGGTTGGTGGCTTGCCTGCATGTGTGTCTGTGTGAGGGTGTCAGCTACTCTGAAACTGAAGGTACAGTTGTGAGCCGCCACGTGGATCCTGGGAATTGAACCTGGGTCCTCCAGAAGAGCAGTCAGTGCTCCTAACCACTGAGCCATCTCTCCAGCCCTAGGTTCTACCTCTTAAAGGCTCCACAACCTCCCTAAGCAGTGCCACCACCTAAGGCACGTGTGGTCAAACACAAGCAACTGTACTGCTTAGAACATCAGAGCCTCAAGTTGTTTAGTTATAAGCAGGCACACTTAAAGGGAAAAGATGAAAAGACTAGGAAAGCAAGCGCACACGTGCGCGTGCACTTCCATCTAGGTCTACTACAAAATGACATATAGCAGAGTAATTGCTAAATGAATAGATGTACAGATGGATAGACAAACAGGTAAATAGGAGCAATAGCCATCATGTGATTCACATCTTTCAGCTAGAAGCTAGACAGCCAAATACCTTCAGAGACGGGCAGGGAACGCGGATCCGACACCTCTGCCAGCCCTGTCTTAAGTACATCACGTGCATGCCCCGCCCTTGGCCTTGCCCAAGTCCTCTGAGAAGATTGTGCAATTGAAGAAACAGAGGCCTCAGCAAGTTACAGCTTTGCAAATCCTCACAGTTTGCACACAACGTGTCTCCCTGTTGTGCATCAGGTGGTGGCACTGCTTGGGGAGGCTGTGCCACCTTTAAGGGGTAGAACCTAGCTGGATGAAGTTGGGAGGGAAAGCCGAGGATTACAGTCCAGCCTCACTTCCTGTCCTGTCTGTCTCTGGGGATACAGTCCGTCCAGTGCAGCCTCTTGCTCCTGCAGCCACATTTATGAGGGGCTGCTACAGCCCCACCTTCCCCTCAGTGAGGGACCGCCCCCTACACCAGGAGCCCAAGCACGCACTTCCTTCCTTAGTGGCTTCTCCTCAGGTAGGTGATCACAGCAGAAAAAAATTCACTAGACACTAATTTAGTGGACTGATCAAAGTCATACAAGCTGCAAATGACAGAACAAGGACGCAGGGTAGGGAGTTCTGGCTTCACGGCCAGGCCTCCTGTCACTTCCCGGAATGGAAATCGGGCTCAAAAGCGCAGGGTTCTCAGGTCTGGGCTCCCCTGGGAGTGAGCAGCCGCTACTGGGTTTTAGCAAACTGGTGCTATGCCAGACTGCCAGGACTCAGGGAGACTAAGCAAATTCTTTTAGAGAAAACTACACCTTTGGGGGCAGGAAAGTGCCTCAGTGGGGAAAGTTCTTGCTGCATGAGCCTGGACACCTGAGTTCAGATCTCGAGCACTCACAGCAAAGGCCAGGAGCAGTGGGATGTGACTATAATCCTAGGACTAGGGAGGGTCCCACATACACATACTCATGTGTGTTCATATACACCTCTCTCTCTCTCTCTCTCTCTCTTTCTCTCTCTCTCTCTCTCTCTCTCTCTCTCTCTCTCTCTCTCTCTCTCCTTCCCCCTCATCTCAAATGTGAAACTATTTGATTCTCAAGTATAACAAAGGCTTTTTTTCTTTTTCAAAAAGAAAGAAAGAGAAAAATAACACTGTGTAACCCTGTACAACAGTGCAACACCGGCTTCCAAAAGCAAGCCCTGCCTGGCGGTTGCCTGGGATCATTTCCTCTGCGGCGGTCCACTTTTCACAGTGACCCTCAAAGGAAACTATACTGTGTCTGGTGGACAGATGTGGGGATGATTCAAGCCATGAAGGCTAAAAGGACATAGGTGACTTTGCATCTGCTTTTTGAAAAGAGCTTTGATTCTGTCTTGGTCCTCAGGAGCTAAACTAGGCTCCTTGGAGCCTCCCTACTACCCAGTCATGGGCCCCAACACTGTAGTTGTTGGAGGGAGAGTCAGCCTTTGGCTTCGAGGTCACTTCCTCCTCCTCTTGAAAATACAGGAATCTCTGGGCAGAGCTTTAGGTTCAGTATTCACTATACAATGTGCCCCGTGCTGAGTGGCGGCGGTGTGTTTGAAAGAAGGGACAAGGTCCTTCGTAAGCCAGGGGTTTTCCTTAGGAAAGTTGTGCAGACAGCATGGCAATGACAGCAGTGGGAGGATGGCAGTGGGAAGATGGCGGTGGGAGGATGGTGGTGGGAGGATGGCGAGGGGCAGCAAGCATCAAAGGGACAGGCTGGGACCAGCTAATGTGCTCCCCGCAGCTCCACCCTCAGGAGGGAGGTTTGCTGAGATGTCGGGGGCTGGAGAGATGGCTCAGCCGTTAAAGGCTAGGCTCACAACCATAAATATAAGAGATGTCGGTTTCTCTGAGGCTAGGCTTCTTTCCTGCCATGTGGGACAGTTTGTCCTCTGCTGCAACAGCAAGCTGCCTCTCACATTCTGGAGAGCTGGTTTTGAAATCACCATGGAGCTATGGATGCCCATATACAAACAAGGCACTAAGAAAATTCGGAGACAATTGTTCCCCCCCCCCCAAAAGACAAAAAGAACCCTCTTAACTGCGTTGGTTTTTCATTGCTGAACTAAGGAAAGAAAGGAAGGGAAGCAGGGGATGGAGGGAATGGAGGAAGGGAATGAAGGGAGTGGAGGAAAGGAAAGAAGGAAAAGGAGAGAAATGAGCTAGATGCAAAATAAAGTCATCTACAATCTCACCAGCCAAGAGATAATCATGGCTTTGGATTTCCTTCATCTTAGCTGCAATTTACATATGCTGTGTTTCACATGTTTAACTATACATATAATTTTAAAAAGATTGAGTGTGTGTGTGTGTGTGTGTGTGTGTGTGTGTGTGTGTGTGTGTGTGATATTCAGGTGGCTGGGGAGGCCAGAAGAGCATGTTGGATGCCCTGGACACTTTTTTAGGTGGTTGCGAGTCACTTGACCATGGGTGCTAGAAAGTTTATTCAGGTCCCCTGGAAGAGCAGCAAGTGCTCTAAACTGTCGAGCCATCTATCTCACCAGCTCCGTCAGTGTAATTTTCAGGTATGTATTTTTATTTCTTTTATCCTCAACATTTTTATAGTATTATAATTCTTAAAGGCTTTAATAACTTTGTAATACTACAATGACCAAGCCACCATATTATTTATTTTACTAGTTCTATTGCTGAGATTTCAGGTTATAGCCCATTTTGCAATATCATCAAAGTGTCGATGAATATAAAACTATTTTTATTTTCACTTGATTCTTTAAGATTTATTTATAGAAATGGAATTGGGGGTAACAATGCATGCACTTTGAATTTCTTCCTATATATTGTAAATGTGCTTTCTAAAAAAAAAAAAACTACAGCAATTTACATAAATTTGTACAGTTTCCAAAAAAATTACTTATCTTTTCTTCTTCAATTTCAGAACCAACTAGTCTTCTGGAGGGATGGGAGTGCCTCCCATCCCCTGTGTATGGTGAACGGTGCTTAGGAATTGGCTGCAGGTGTGT
This sequence comes from Acomys percivali, assembly GCA_907169655.1. NCBI lineage: Eukaryota > Metazoa > Chordata > Mammalia > Rodentia > Muridae > Acomys > Acomys percivali. Next base: position 56,243,822 of record OU015749.1, on the reverse strand, counting down.
GCTTCCCAGTGAAACTTTTGGTTCATTTTGGTTTTGATGAGCAAAAGAAGCAACACTTGCAAAAAGATGCAAAAACTGCACGTTCCTGGTTTTGAAGGGCCTGGTGTGTGGGCTGCTGGGACACCCCATGGAACAGCTGAGTCTGTCCCACTCAGATCAATCAAAATGAGCAGGCCTGATGAAGTGCCCCGCTCAAAATGGCAGCAGTGGTTTACAGCTGTTCAGCCAAAATGCCCATTAGCTCTTTGTCAGAAATATTTTTAGAAAGTGCAAGAACAAGGCTTATAAGGTGAACTGGAGCTACAGTGTCACCCTCACCTCAGGAATCCTGCAGCCTTCAGAAGCCATCTGGGCCTCCCTGTGCCCTTCACACCAACAGACCCAGCAAAAGACCCCAAACCCCAGGCAACACTAAGTGCATAACTCAACACTGACACAGTTCTCCCAGTGCCCTTTCAGGACTGCCAGCATCTTTCCTCACTGCAGGCAAATTATTTCTATTGTCTGACCTTTCAGACATGGAAAAGAGAGTTGAAAGCTGAGAACTCTGTCTGGAGTAAGATGGTGTGGTTGCAAGGAGACCGTGCCCATAGATCCTGGGTGCCCGGCTGGTGAGGAGGGTTAGGGCCAGAACTGCACTGGAGGAAGTCCTTCACTGGGGGTGGGCTTTGCGAGCCAATAAGCTTGCTGCACTTCCGGTTCTTTCTCTTTGTTTTATGTTTGCTGCTGAAGATGTGATCTCTCAGCTCCCTGCTCCTGGCCCCCCACACCTGCTGCTTGCTGCCATGCGCCCCTAGCATGATGGGCAGTTAGCTGGATGGAACCATAGGCTCAAACTAACTCTTTCATAAGTTGTTTTTGGCCATGGTCTTTCATCAGAGCGACAGAAGAATAACTAGTATACATGACCTATCATTTCTCAGTGGAATGAACTGATTTGGGGAAACTTTCCGTGGCTGAGAGTCGTTGTGGATGTCACACCTTGTCATTTCCATCTCTGTAACCGTCAAAAATGTCATCTTTTCAAGGTTGTTATTATTCATGGCGACTGAAATAGCCCTGGGTGACCCTAAGCAAGTTACTTGACCTCAAAAGCCTCGAGGTGATGGCTAACCTTGATTTTCAACTTGACACCAATTAGAATTACTATGGAAATAAATCTCCGAGCGTTGTCTGTGAGGGATTTTTCTAGACTGAGTGAGAAGAGTCACCCCAAGTGTAGGCAGTATCATTTCAGGGCTGCGTTATAGGCTGAATAAAAACAAGAAGGAGCTGGGCCAGCAGGATGGCTTACCCAGGGAAGGCTACCTGTTGCCAAGCCTGATTAACATGAATTCAGTCATGGAAGGATCGAGAACTGACTGTAAAAGAATTTTTATTCTGTTGCTTCAATTGTTGTCTCGTAGGATTACTGTCTCTGTCTGGTAATCTAGGCCTAGTCTTGGAAGCTTCTAGCCGCCATGAAATCTAATCTAGGCCTAGAACATTCTCAGCCTCTGAGACTTACTGCTTAATGAGCTCACCCCTTCTTGTTCTTCCTGAGCGCTGGTTTGGCTGCTTCAACTCAGCTGTTCTGACTCAAACTCTTTTCCCAGCTGATTTATTTAATCTGGCTTCTCTCTTGGCCTGGAATTGCTCAACAATCTCCTCTAATCTTCTGGATTCTTCTCATTTTTTGGCTCATTCCATCTTCACCTGAGTTCTCTCTCTGCAACCCATCTCTCTATTACTGTCCTGGTAAAAACTGCCTCTTAAGTAGCTTCCCTTTCCTCTCTCTTCTCCTGAGAATTGGGCATATCCTACTCTGTCAAATCTCTGATTTTTCACCTTTTCTGCCACTCAATTAGACATCACTTTCAAACATGGGCGCTTCCTTCTACAAAAAACTTTACCTTCATTTGGAATTAAAGGCATGTACCACCATGCCTGGACCTAAGCTTTTCTTTACCTGATACTTGCTCTATACCAGGCTGGCCTTGAACTCAGATCTGCTTACCTCTGTCTCCTGGATTAAAGGCATGTCTGTATTCCAGGCAGATCACACAGACCTAGAAGGTCTTTAGATGTGACCTCTTATCAGAGCAGCCATGTTTTGAATTAACATTCCTCTACAACTGACACTCAGAAGCTGTTCTCTGACACACACGCACACGCACACGCACACGCACACGCACACACACTACAAAAATAAAGATAAAAGGAAAAGCTTAGCATTTAGGGCCCCGTGCTTCCTGATTGTCTATTGCTGTGAAAACAAACCACGGCAATTTTTAAAAGGAAGCATTTCATTGGAAGCTTGCTTACAGTTTCATAGCATTTGTCCATGGTCATCATGGGGGGTGGGGGTGGGGCAGGCAGGTATTGCACTGGAACAATAGCTGAAAGCTTAAATCTTTATATTCAAGATAAAGGCTCAGAGAGACTGGGCCTGGTATAGACTTTTGAAACCTCAAGCCCACTTGGTAACACACCTCTCCAACAAGGCCACATCTCTTAATTCTTCCTAAACAGTCCACCAAACGTGAAGCAAACATTCAAATATATGAGCCTATGGGTGTATGTGTGGAGGGGGACATTCTTATTCAAATGACCACAGGGACATACGGGGACCAGCCACTTCCTGCTCCTGCCTTACCTCAATAGACTATATGACCTGAATTGTAAGCCTAAATAAACCTCTCTCCATCCATAAGTTGCTTTTATGAGGCATTTTTGTCATAGCAGTAAGACAAATAACTGATATGTAATTCACTCTGCTCCCCCTTCAGGAAAGTGGGCCCCGTTGCAATGCATGCCTCACATGGGTTGGTAAAAATTTAATAAGAGCATATACATAAAGTACCTGGCATAGAAAGAGCCTCAAGCGAGTGCTGATTTTAATTCTATCGGTCAGGGTATAGTTCACAAGCAGATATGCAGCTACCAATTCCTGGAGCTCTTTTCTTTTGAGTTCCACTGCTTTCCAGCCTCACGCCAGAAGCTGTGAAAGGAATGGGATATGACCCAAGAAGTCCCGTCTGTATTCCATTCCTCTAAGCCACACGGGGGGGGGGGGGGGGGGGGGAGAACGTAAAATCCTAGCTAAATATGAAATTATTGGGTGTTCCAGTCTTTGCTTAGCATCTCTCTGAGGATATGAGGAAGCTAAGACATGAATTCTAGGACACTCAATACAGCAGGAGGACCATCCTCAGATGTGATCCTGCCCTGAAGTTCAACAGAACAGCAGAGCCCAACCCAAGCCCAAGCTGGAGGGGTGTATAGCTTCTGCCCACTTGGCATCCTAGCCTGGGCATGGCCCCACTCCACCACCGTGTAAGCAAGTTACTTCTATGTCACATAAAATAAGGTGACTGAATGAGGGTCAGGTTCTTCCTAGTCACGTAAGATGATGTGGCCCTAGGCTCAAAGCAACTTTAAGATCTAAAATATTTCACCCCCTGAGGGTCAGGTAGAAGTCCCCACTTTGTCATATCATAGTTGTTCACAATGGGGTGAGCACACCAGTCAAACAAGTCTGGGCAGTAAGTTGAAACAAGGCCACAGAGCTGCTGGCAGACTTATGGGGTTCAGCACAAAAACTCTGCCTTGGAAGTAGGTCAGGTCACCGGCGGCCAAGCACTCACACAGGTCCTCGAACAATACAGCAGCACCGTCGGCTGTGTGCAGGAACAGCAGGAGAAGCCAAACACGGGCAATATTGGTTATTCCAGTGACATTCTCCGTGTATGCTTCTTAACTGCTCATAAGTCACTAACTGTTTTACTGTAGACTATTTCCCACCCAGTGAATAGCTGCAAATCCATATAGCAAGACTGTTAGTGATACCCCATCTACATAATCATGACTTAGCGTCCCTGACGATCGGAGTAGTCCATTTTTCTACTCCTCCTCCTCCCATAGCCTCCTTTGAACACCTTTGCGCACTTTACCACCACAAGGTGTTGAATGTGGCATTCACCTGATGTGGGTCATGGAAAGTCACTGCTAGGTCCTTCCTGATAACCATGAACAGTCTGATGCACAGGCACCCAGCGAGCTCTACATACGTCCCACTTATCCCTGTATTGCAGATTTAAAAAAAGAATCGAGATCTACGTGCCAGGAGAATGGGAGAGAACAGTGGCCAAATGACAGTCCCAAGCACCCCCACCCCCACTCCTGCCACCCCATCATTCCAAATAAACACTAAAACAATGTGTGAGCTGTGTCCACACAATGGTTAGAACTGGTTCTTTCAGGCATCTTTCCAACAAGGCAGTGGTCACACTCCTCTTTCCCCTCCACCATTTATTTGTAGCCATGTCCATCCAGCAGGACTCACCGAGAGACTAATGTCCCTTTGAGTATATCTAAATGTCCCAATTGACCTGATCATACCAGTGCGACTAACCTACTGCAGTCCACAGATAAGGCCCTGGAGGCAGGGGATAGAAATCCCAGCGCACCCAGGAGAAGGGGTGTTACCCATGGACTTGGTGGTTGGTTACTTTACGTGTTGCTGGCATGGCATACCCAATACACACAGGCTAAGGAAGGTAAGGCTCACTTTGGCTCACAGATTGAGGATTCAGTCCCTCGTGGCGGAGACACCAAGGGGCAGGAGCTTGAAGCAGCTGTTCACATTGCATCTGCAGCCAGGAAACCACATATTATACAGGAGATGATGCTCAACCTGG
>OU015749.1:56228365-56239133 GCA_907169655.1 Acomys percivali | reverse complement strand
CCTAACCCGAACCTTTCTATCTCAGTATTGGCTTCATTTCCAGCCGGCATATGGTGGCAAAAGTGGCCCCAACAGCTGAAACTTCTATGCTACTCATCAAATGCGAGTGTCTCCCTCCTAGGGGGTTCTCAGGTCATACTTTGTCTGACTTGGATCATGTGGTCGTTACTTAGCAGGTGCTTAGGTACCAGCTTCTGGAGCCTGAGGGTATGCAGACAGACCACCCACAGCACGTGTGTGCGCTGACTTCGAGCAAGGGCAAATTCAAACAAAAGGATGCTCAGGAGAGCCACACAAAAGCAATTTCCGCAATGCTTTGGTGACTATATTGCTTCAAGCTCTCAGGCTCGTGATCTCTCTCTCTCTCTCTCTCTCTCTCTCTCTCTCTCTCTCTCTTTCTCTCTCTGTGTCTGTGTGTGTCTCTCTCTCTGTCTGTCTCTCTCTCTCTTACTGGACATAAATAATACTGCAAATTTCATTATATTACAAAGAGCTGTTTTAAATCAAGAATCAGAACATGGCAGTACCTCATGGCTAGCCCTCGCGTCTCTCTTCCAGGAACTACCCACCCAAAGGTAAACAATACCCTGACTCCTAAACCCACAGGCAAGTTTTGCCTCATGTTATATTTCACATAAATGGAATCATATGCCAGTACCAGTTTGTGATTTGTACATTTCTATATTACTTTGTAAATGGCTCATTGTTTTTAAATCAGCTCCGGATCTATCTTTCCCACCCTATCAACACCAAAAGTTGTAAAACTCCCAAGGGCTTCCTCGGCTCCCTCAGACACGCCCTTTTCTGCAAACCAAGTGCTCTCTAGACAGTAAATTCTTCCATCACCTGCAGTTAACTACAGATGCCCGAGATCCAGGGCAGGTAAGGCGGGTAAGTGTGGTCTGCTGTGTCTCTTTGCTTCCTACCTCCTTCCTCACAACCTTCCAGCCTCACTCTGTCCTCTCACAGGTGAACGCTGAGGATCATGACCTTTCCCGTTCTTGGTATCTGGAGAGCCACAGTGTGAAGAAGGCAGCCACTCAGGGATGATGTTTCAGCAAACTTCCAAAGCTCAGTGGACAAAGGAAAGAAAAGCAACCATTGGGCCACACTAGAATTTTAAAGAACTAATGAAAGTCAGAAACTCTTCCTTGACCTTAAATCTCAGCTGGGAATAAATCCCCACAAAAGCTATAGACTGCACCTACAACCTTCTCAGTAGGGCAGGGCTGGTGTACGTAAACCGGCAGATAGTACCGGCTATCAGTGAGATGGTCATACTTCTCTGCAGAGAGGACAGAGGGGCTCCTCGGAGCTGTGACTCAGACAAGCTTCTTAGGATAGGGAAGGAATGGAAAGGTTCTCAGAATTCATGATTCCAGCAAACCCTCCCTCAGAGTCCTGACAGCAGACTGAAGTCTAAACCACAAACACCAGCCCTGAGGGCTCAAAAAGTTAAAGCACAGAGCTACTCTGGGGGCTGAGCAAGTTTCTCTCAAGAATATACCCAAAGAGTCAAGGCCAGAGACCAAACAAGTGTTTGTTCTAGAATGCTCGCTCGCAGTAGTACTATTACAACCCAAAGGTAGGAGGGAGCAAGGACAGCGCCAAGCAACAAGTGACTCTATGGACAAAACGGGCTCTATTCACACAGCAGTACAATTGGGCCAGAAGGGGAGACAATGCACGGCAGATGAAAACCCTATGCTAAGTTAAAAAAAAAAGCCAGACACAAAAGGTCACTTATTGTATGATTCCATACGTGGAAGCTAGCCAGACTATTTAAATCCACGGAGACAGAGCAGGTTAAAGCTACCCAGGGCTGTGCAGAGCAACCAATGACGGTGACTACTTTAGTAGGCACAAGGTCTCCCTTGGGGCATGGTGACGATGTTTGAAACCTGACAGGGATGGCAGCCGCATAACACCAGGAAAGAACTAGGCATCATGGACATATAGACAGTAAAGTGGCTCATTTCACCTCAGGGAGAAAAAACAAACAAACAAATCACAAATGAAGCCAGTCCTGGGTGGGCCTCGCTATATTCTTGCTGTCGTGAGTACCCATTTTGCCCAGCGATCAGGGAGCCCTATTATTTTGGGCATGCCCAAACCACAGCCATTTTATGGACTTAGAAATGTAAAACAAAACAAAACAACAACTGTAACAAAAGCCACCCTGGCCCTGGTGATGGAGACACAGCAACAGCCTGCATGACGAAAGGCCAAGCAATTTAGGCTAAAGAAATATCTTGGTAGCTCCAGCAGGTGAGAGCAGTGTCATTTTCATTTAAAGTGGAAATAAAGCAAAAGAATTCGTTTTCACCCAATTATGATACACACAACCCTGAGAAGACACAACAGCATTTGAAGGCCGCCTAATCAACTCTGTCAGCAGACTCCGCATGGTGAGCTAGCACCCAAACATTCACTTCTTTGTTCTCTGCTTCAACGCTTCGTTCCCTTTTACAGCAAGGACACATGGAATGTTTTTAAAAATATAAATAACTTCAGATTCCAACCCATGATAAAGCTAATGGCTTTCTCACTCCAAGGCTCACTTCAGATACTCCTAAACATGCTGATTGTGAAAGAAGCCCCATTTACCAGGTATAGTTCTCCTACATCACTCACACACACACACACACACACACACACACACACACGCACACGCACCTATGCATACACATGTGCCCCATGCTCTCCATATTCATACAAACACACACCACACCCAGTTTCCTAAAGTGGATAGGCATTTCTTTGTCAGCTGCATCACCCTTACATCCTTACAGCAGCATGGCACGTTGATCCTCTCCCAGGACCCAGCTCAGGAAGGATGCTCATCATCATATCACGATCATACGCTAATGCAGTTATGCCCTGCTGACAGAGGAGAGGTGTGTATACAAAGTGCCAATACAGACTCAAGCACCTTCTCCTAGCAGCTGCCGCTCCTGGGTCTAAAATTAGAGGGCAAGAAGTAATTCATTGTCAGAGTTTAACTGTAAGATACAATTTCCATTCCTTAAGAGGCATGAAGAGTTTTCACTCCTCTTCAAACACTGAGTCTTGCCAGAAGTACGCAGGAGACAAAAGAAATCAAAGCGCAGATGGCTATTAAGCACCAACTCTGTGTAGCACACTTGAGGTGGAAAAGCTTAGAAGATACACCCTGTGTCCACATGTGTCTGAGTGGCTTTGGGTGAGGCCAGATATATTAAGAACAGACCTATCTATTCCACAAAACAATATTCTGATGAAAACATTGTTCCCAAATTGGCAGATAGAAGGAACAAAAAATCTAGGGACAGACCTTTTTTTTTTCTTTCCCTAACCACTCCACATTGCCATGAAGGCCTAATAAGCTGAGATCCAACATCATCCTTGTGTAGGCTGTGTGACCTGGGAAAGATGCCAAACCTTTCTGAACATCATTTTTCCCCCATCTGTAAAATGGGTACCATACCATCTATCTCATGGGTGACTGTGAACATCAAATTTTATATATACATATAACCATCTTAATTAATATTTAAATATACATGGATGAGGGATGGCTCAGTCAGCACAGAACTTTTAAGGACTTAGGTTGGATCCTCAGACCCTATGTGAGAATGCCAGGCCTGACGCCCAGCACTTATAGCCCCAGTCCTAGGGGGCAGAGACAGGCTGGCCCTTGGTGCTTGATGGCCAGTACATCGAGCCTGCTTAGTGAGCTTTAAGCCAATGAAAGGCTGTCTCAGAGACAACAACCCAGGTTGTTCTCTGGCCTCCGCATGCATGCACACTCATGCCTACAAACCTTCCCACTATACATCACACACACAGGGAAAGACATACCAGATGTATATACATATAGTATAAAATAAATATGCAATAGTATATGTTAAAATATATACATCAAGTAAGATCTATAACATGAAGTGCGACAGACACATAAATAGAGACTAGAGTAGACACATGGTGTAGCAGTTTCAATATAGATACCGTAGGACATGGAAATGAATGACTAGCTCCTAAAGAGCTAAGAATCGGAGGCTGAGTACACCACGCCGTGTTTATCAGCTCCATCATTACTTACTTTATAAACACAACCTAGTTTCATGGACATCGCCTTTATTAAGACAAAGTACTCTTTACAACCGAGGGGCCTGTTGATTTCAGCGTTTCTCAGCCTAGCTAAGGGAAGACGCGTCATATCAAGTGTGGTCCTGATCGGCTTTACCACAGCCAAGCGGTGCGTAAAGGCATCAGTTCTTCTGGGGCCAGGCACTCCAGGGACCTGCATAAGAGCCCTTGTGCTGTGCTCAGCTTCCGGCACCCCACTTCCCTCTCTCTTCTACCCCTCTGTCCTGTGTATTATTTCCCTTACATCAGTGTTTCTCCACAGGTGTATGTATATGCTGCATTGAAGGGAGCTTTTTCTCTCACAGGTACTGTCTGAAGATATATTTAGTTATCACAAATGAGAATTGGGGGGGGAGGGCTTACTATTAGCACTTTGTGGGTAAAGGCCAGAAGATGTTGTCAACATTCTACAATGGACAAGAAAGTCTCTTCCTCATTTAAAAAAAAATCCTATTCAAAATGTCACTGGTTTTGAGCTCTAAAAAATCCTGCCTTAGGGACAAAGAGGAAATGTTAGATTTTTTTTTTTTTTTTTTTTTTTTTGACCCATGCATAACCAGCCACTATGTCCTAGTTGCTCTCGAAACAGGAGCCCGCGTTCAGTAGCGGGCTGGCATCATTGCAAAGGGTGATAGGCAGTCCTGGGGGAAAGAAGAATTTCCCAGAAGTCACTCTCTTGCAGCAAGCCAGGAAGTCATCTCACAGAGTGAGCAGAGACAGAGCCGGCACCTGCTTCGGCAGTGTTAGCTCCTCCTCAGCTCATGATCTGAGACGGTTCTTTGAGGGTCAAACCTGGGCTCTAGGAAAGCCTGCAAGGTACATCCTCAAGTAGATGGTCCCCCAGGTCCTGGACACACTCCTGGAGGAAAGCCTGCAAGGTACATCCTCAGGTAGATGGTCCCCCAGGTCCTGGACATACTCCTGGAGGAAAGCCTGCAAGGTACATCCTCAGGTAGATGGTCCCTCAGGTCCTGGACACACTCCACAGACCCCAGGACTCTCTGATCTGCTGGGCAGCGCAGGAGCTTTGTCCAGGCAACTTTACTGATCAAGCTTTCCTCTCCCTCCTTCCAAATGAAGACCAGGCATGCTGGGCAGCACACTCCTAGGACAAATAGCTGGCCCCAGGCAGGCACAAATGTTACTTCCACAGTCCTGGTAGATAACTTAAAGCAGGGACTACCTGTCATATTCTACACGTAAGGAAAGGGAGGATCAAAACGGCACAGACAAGGGATGGAAGCAGGGCCCAGGCACTGTGCTCCTACTTCGGAGGCCAGTGCTTTCTCTGCCCCACTAGACATCTACGGAAATGACCCAGGGAAGCCTGTCTGATGTTCTACCCACCATGCAGCAGTGGTGCAGTCCTCACCACTGGAAGATAGAACTGGACAGAGAGAGAGAGAGAGAGAGAGAGATGGGGGGCTGGCTTCACTGACTGAGACAAGATTTCCTATGTCATCCCTTAGTGGTGGTTGCCATGGCTGAGTACAGGCTGGCAAGGCTCAGAGGCTGAGCATCCTCAGAAGCTGCCGCAGGTGGGACAGCCTGGGCTAAGTCTGAGGTCAGTAGTAGCCTCCCTAGGGAGACAAAGCAGTTATCAAAGGGTGTAGAGCTCTGGCATAGAGCTACACTGCTTTGCTCCTTCAGGAAGCATTATTGCACACTCCTGGGCCAGATGTGCTAGGTACAAATTCAGAAAGGCTGATAAGATGTGTATCTCTCCAGAATCAGAGTGTGTGTGTGTTGTGTGTGTGTGCGCACCCGCCCAAAGCATATAGATTATTGTGGGAAGGGCTAGAAGATAAATCAACAGAAAACTACACGGAGAAAATACTGGGGAAGGTGAGAGGCATGCTCATACAAGATGAGTGTCTTGGAGGATGTTGCATTTAAGTTGAGGCCTAACAGTTAAGAACAACCAGTAATGTGAGGGTAGCTCTCCACTCAGGCCTGGGGCTTAGGCGTATAAGGTCATCTTCAGGGCATGGCTGGAAGCTCCCAGAGGTTCTTGGCTAGCCAGCAGTGACAAGGAGGGGGTCCACTGTGCAATGTGGTCAAGGCTGGCCCAGCAAGGCTGAGCTCTGTGTACCAGCAATGGAGACAAAACGTTGGAAAGGGACCTGCAATAAAGATGCTGAGTTGAAATCTCATTTAGTCACCATTAGTGGGATGATCAGCTAGGAGCAGGAAGGGGTTTATTCTGGCTTGCAGGACTTCTGGTGTGTGTGGTGTGCGTGTGTGTGTGTGATGCAAGTGTACCTGGGCAGGGGACCCTTGGAGATCAAAGTGTAAGGAAAGACCATGGAGCCCCTGATGGCCACTTGGTGGGATGAGACAGGGGACTGAAGGTGATAATTGCCTTCCTGACATGAAGAAATTCCTAAGTGAACAGAACTGAGATGGGGAAATCTCTCTAAGAAACAGAGACAGGGATGCAGGCAGAGCCCAGCACTGCAACTCTCTCAGCCTTAGAAAGACTCTCACCCTTAGCCTTATTAGTAATAAATAGTTATTGACTGGGTACCATTGCAAAGCAGTGTCACCAACACTCACTTTCTAAATATTCTAAGGAAAGGGGGAAAGCTTGCAAAACACTAGGCAGAATGTGACCGCACTTGAGGTTGTGTGTGAAAGACCGCACAGAAATACACAGGAGCTTGTTGTAAAGATATTTCTAGTCTTGACTTCATACTTTATACTTTCATAATAACATTTCCTTAAAGAGATGACAGAGGGTTCTAGGGGGAGATGACTTTGTCAGTAAGGAGGCACAGAAACATGAGCACCAGAGTCTGCTCCCTGGAACCCACATAAAAAGCAGGGTGCTATGCTGTGCGACTGTAATCCCAGTGCTAAGGACGTGGGGAATGGGAAGATTCCTGGAGCTTGTGGGCCAGCTGGGCTGCTAAGCTGGTGAGTTCCAGGTTCAGGGAGAGACCTCATCTCAAAACAAACAAACAAACCAACAAACCCCCAAACCCCATACGGTAGAGGGCAGGAGAGACAGCTCAGTAGTAAAGGCACCTGCTGCCAAGTGTGATGGCCTGAGTTGTATCCCTAGAACCCACAAGGTAGAAGGAGAGCACCAACTACTGACCTCTGACCTCTACATATGTGCAACATGGCATATACATGCATATCTACACAAGTCATTACATAACTAACTAAATAAATACGTGTGATTTAAAAAATAAGATCAAGAGTGTTTAAGGAAGACATCCAATGCTAACCTCTGGCTTTCATACACACACACACACACACACACACACACACACGCACGCACACGCACACGCGCGCGCGCGCGCACACACACACACACACACACACACACACACACACACACACACCCTATTGTTCCACGCATCAAGATGAGCTCAGTCATCAATCACCTCCTCCAGGAAGTCTTAGTCACCCCAAACTCTTAGTAACTTATGGTCCCTTCAAACACACACATGTCTTTTTTATTTGTTTGTTTGTGGCAGGGTCTCGCACAGGGCCAAGCTGGCCCTGAACTTGCTATGTGGCTGAAATAATGTTGAATTTCTTATCCTCCTGACTCTACATCCTGAGTTCTGAGACCACAGCCATGATCCATCACTCTAGTTTTATAGGGTGCAGGGACTTGGACTCGTAGCTCTGTGCATACTAGGTAAGCACTCTACCGGCAATACTATAATCCCACGTTTTAAAAAAAGAATATATTTTCATTATTGTATTTTCCCACTATGCTACATTCTGAAGAGACACAGACATCTTCCATCAGACTAGGTGCTGAGATTAGGCCCCTGCTACGCTCTTTGGCTCCCAACACTTTCTAACACTGATGGCAAAATTCCCCTTCTCACAAAGCCACACAACTTCAGGCGAATCCAGAAACTTGCTTTCCCATCTTCCTTTGCTGCCGGGCCACAGTCATGTGACTTGGGCTCTGCCAATCACAAGCGAGAGGTGTGAGGAAGTGGCTGTCTTTTGTGGAGGCCATTTTGGCAAAGGTAGTTCATTCAGTACATGCCATTTTCAGGGACAACAGTGGCCGTGACTCTTCCCACAGTTTATCCTCACTGAACTCCTATTGAGGCTTAATCAGAGACGCAGGGGACGAGGTTTTGTTACCTGTAGTGAGGCTCTAAGGAACAGATCAGTGCTGTCACGGTCACGCAGGAAGACTTAATTCCTCTCACAGGGGGAAACAGCACTGGGAAATTTTATGCAAGCAAAATGCTTCTGTTTTGAAATCACTTTTGGTCATGCTGAGAGGAATGACCTTGAAAAGATCAGTAATAGGGTTATTCCAGCTGAGAATGATGGGCGGTTGTCATGTTAGCCCAGTATCCTTGGCTTTCTCTCTCCTCTCATCATACTACCTCTTGGTCCACTGGCCTTCTGCTCTGTCATTAGTTAGAAGCACCAACAGACCCTCATCAGAAGCAATCAGATGTTGGATCCACGCTCCTGGGACTTCTAGAAGTATGAGCCCAAATAAACCTTCACACTTACCTAGCCTCAGGTGATCTGTCACAGTAACAGAAAACAGACCAGGCCATCATAGAGCAGTGTCTTATGCTTAGCCTTGAGAACTGATGCCCATAGGAGCAGGGGTCAGGGGCCGCAAGAATGTCCCTTTAAATGGGACCAGCCATGTTCATTTGGTTTTCATCACGATGACAAAATGCCTAGGATAAATTAACTTAAAAAGAAATATGATTTTTTTTCCTGTTCATTGTTTCGGAGGTTTCAGACCATGTTTAGTTGACTCATGGGCTTTGGACCTGGGCTGAGGCAGAGTGTCCTGATGGGGACTGTGGTGTGTGATGGAGTAAAGCTGCTCACCTCATAGCATCCAGGAAGCCAAAAGGGGAAGGAAAGGTGACGGTCCCAATATCCTCTTGTCATTAACGTTTCTATTGCTGGGTTAATGTACCATGACCAAATGTGACCTATGGGAGAAGGAGTCCATTTGGGTCATGGTTCCAGTGAGGGGTAAGAGTCTATCATAGCGGCTAGCAGCAGGCATGATGGCAGGACCAGGAGGCTGGGAGCTCACATCTTCAGCTACGAGCATGAAAGCAACAGCGAGTAAAGTGGAAGTGGAGGGAGAATTTGAACCCCAAAGCCCACCCTCAGTAACATATTTCTGCCTACAAGGCCGCATCTCCTAAACTTCCCCAAACAGAATCACCCACAGGGAATGAGTTGTTCAAATGCCCAAGACTATGAGGGACATTTTTCATTCAAGGCACCACACCCTTCAAGGGCATCTTCCCATGTACCTACTGTCTTCTCACTGCACTCCACCTCCTGATAGTATTATGGGCTGGGCAGGCCCAAGCCTTCAACACAGGGCCCAAACTCTAGCAGCTTTTTTGCTTCCAAGCCAGCTCTGTCTCTGCTAGCAGCTCTCTGTTTGAACAGCAAGAGCATACGCCGTGGTGTGTGACTTCCTTTCTCCCTCTCTCTCTTCCTCCATGTCCTTCTTGGTGTAGTAGTGGTGTCATGGATCAAACCCAGGGCCTTGAGCACTCTAGCATAAGCTACATCTCCATCCCCTTAACCAAAAATTTACACTAATAATTCAGTGTCTTAAGCAAGAACAGAATCCCACTCATTCAGGACCACTTACGCCTGGCAGAGTGCTATGCATTTTTTGAAGATGATCTATGATGGTGAGCAAATGAATGTCTTTGTCTTAGTTAGGATTTCTTTTGCTGGGAAGAGACTATGATCATGGCAATTGTATTGTAAAGGAAAACATTTAGTGGGAGCTGGCCTACAGTTCAGAGGTTTAGCCCACTATCATCATGAAAGGGAAGCATGGCAGCATGCAGGCAGACATGGTGCTGGAGAGGGAGCTGAGAGTGCTACATCTGGATCCACAGGGAGCAAGAAGTGACAGTGACACCCTGGCCAGGCTTGGGCTTCAGAGAACCTTAAAGTCCACCCCCCAGGGACACACCTACTCCAACAACGCCACACCTACTTCAACAAGACCACACCTCCTAATAGTACCACTCCCTATGGAGAAAATGTGTTTAATAGAAGGACTTCGTCAGCTCCAGAAACAAACTTTTAAAATAAAGTAACACCTGCTACTCGTCAGCAAGAGCAGTGGAAAGCAAGTGTGCGAGCAAACACTGTGAAAGCGAACACTGCAAGCAAATGCTGTGCAAGCAAAGGCTGTAGCAGAAAGTCATGCTGTTGGGCTGCTCTGCTTCACCTCAGCTCCCCCCTCCCGGTGCTGTTTGCTGGCTGGAATTCAGATGGCAAGACAGCCTCCTATTCCCTACCAGCAGATTTGCTCCCTGTTTGTCTAAAGGGATCCATTAATTCTACATTTACTGCATGGACACCACTCACTCATACATTCTTGGCCATCTGAGCTATCTTTTAGTAAAAAAAAAAAAAATGAGGAGGAGGTAAGTATACAAAATAATGCTTTGATGACATTTACATACACACACACAGCATTTTTAAAATTCACACATGCCCCTCAATCACCTTACTCCTCCCTGCCGTAAGTTCCCTTCTTCCTCTAAATAGTCTATCTTTTGCTCTGTGTATGTGTGTGTGAGAGAGAGAGAGGGAGAGGGAGAGGGAGAGGGAGAGGGAGAGGGAGAGGGAGAGGGAGAGGGAGAGGGAG
>OU015749.1:56212612-56227664 GCA_907169655.1 Acomys percivali | reverse complement strand
CACACACACACACACACACACACACACACACACACACACACACACACTCCTCTTAGGCCTTGTGCTGGCTCTGGCCCCTTGCAGAGTGGTTTCTAGAGCAAAGAGCATTTGAAAGGGGCTCTCTGGGTGGTGTAACCCCTTGGAGGGCTCCTGCCTAATCCTGTCAGGCATCCTCCCACGCTGTTCCCTTCCCAGGAGGCCACCAGTAGCTGCGGGTACAGCTGCTCCAAATTAACACCCAGAGTTCTGTTGGGTATAGAGGACTAAAGGCATGTGTTAGGAGTGACCCCTGAGGCAGCAGAGAGGCCGGATTTCCTGAAGAGAAGCCACGGCAGATGGAAAGGGACACTTCAGCCTTGGCTTGAGAGGGTAGAAAGGACTGGACCTGTTACTCATGAAGTTAGGGGAAAGGGTGGATCTGCAGGGGATTAGCCACACCCTCCGACGCTTCACCCTATCCCAGGCCCAAGGGTTGGGCGGGACAATAGGATTGGTTCATCTGTTCTGCCCATTGCTGTTGGATCACCAGTACCAGTTTCCCCATAAAGTGTGAGGGACTACAGGACAACTCATCTGAAGTCTGTCATAGAGCACCATCTCGTTGTTGAACCGGAAGTGGAAGCAAGGAATGAAGAACCCCTTGGCTTCGATGGCCAGGGACCCCCTGGGAGAAATGGGTCTAAAAATGATTGTAGTCTTACAATGGCGACGGTCAAGTGATAATAAATATATTTAAACATTGCCTCGGCCTAGATGGGCTCTCCTTGTGAATAACACTGGGATTTTGAGCACATGTCTGGGTTCAGCATGACGTATTAACAGAGGACCTAGCATGGCTTATGATTGGGCCTAGAGTTGCCAAGGCCAGGTGCTAGCATGCATCCTAAGCATGCTTATGGTCTCCTGGGCAGACATGTTGAAGCAATGGTCTCAACCTTTGATACAGTTTCTCATGTTTGGTGACCCCCAACCATAAAATTTTGCTACTGCTATGAATGGTGATATAAATATCTGATATATGACTCCTGGGAAAGGGTAGCTTGACCCCAAAAAGGGTCTCGACCCACAGGTTGAGAACTGCTGTTTTAAAGGATGCCATCTTAGTTGGTACTTCCTGAGGCAAAGTAGAAAGTCAGGGAAAATTCAGAGGTCACGGGTGAGGAAAGAAGACCCTCGCCAGCTGAGAATTTCAACACCACGAGAAAGATAGTATTCCTTTCACACATGAATATTTTGTTGTTATAGCAACAGCCAGGTTGAAGGCCAGCATGTATGTGACCTTGGGTAGGGTCCCCTTCCTTTTCCCAGGCATATTCTGGGAATCTCAAATAAGAAATTAGCTGTTTCCAGTGGCGATCTTCTGCCTTCCAGCGTCCCTGTGATTTAGACTTTCACCTTATCAACTGTAATCCTGTCAGGAGCCACCCTGTGATCTCACTCAGGTTCCTCAGCAGACTTTTCATTATAATAGCTTCAAACCCCACAATGAAGCTCAGCTCTCAGTAAGAAGCCCAAAACCTATGTCTGAGGTGTGTCTTGTTTCTTCCTACATGCTCTTTTCTTAACCCTTGTGCTTAAAATCTATATTTAAAAAAATGTCTTTTAAATGAATTGCAACTCAAGGCTGGAGAGCTAGCTCAGCGGTTAGAAGGATGAGCTGCTCTTTTAGAGGACTTGAGGTCTGTTCCCAACACCCACAAGTTGCACAGCTTACAACCTGTGACTCCAGCTCCCAGAGATCCAAAACTCTCTGCCACTTCTAATGGTGCTCATACTTACATGCAAGCAAGTACGCATGTGTTCTCTCGCACACATACACAATTAAATCTGCTTTGTTCATATTGGCTTGCTTTGAGATTCTTTGTGTGGAAGGCAGGGATCCTGTTTTGCCTGAGGTAAGGGCCATAAACGATTAAGGAAACCTCCCCAGCTCCTATGTGTGACAACACAGCTGTGTCAGCCTTTGCCCTGGGCCCTTCTCAGTTCTCAGACCTTACACTAATAGCCTGCAGCCTTTTTTCTTTTCTAACATGTTCAGTCAAGAGGCCGTAACTCCTCCTGGGTTCAACTTTCACTTGTCACATCCTGCAGAATCAGGTACTATAGACAGCCTTACTCTTCTGGGGCCACTGCTTGCCCAGGCCTTTGCCACAAAGACACTAAGGGCCACTTTCCATTCTCCATCCTGATTCCTGACCAACCATGACTTCCCCACACACTCCTGAGTGACATGCTGTGCCTCCTGCTTCTAGGGGCCTGAATGTAAACTTCTTGCTCTTGGCAAGCGTCTCTGATTGAAACAAATCATAGGTAGGTTTTGAGACAGATGGCTGAATGTGAGTATGAATAAGTAACCATAAATTAACCAATCTCTTCCAAATTGCACATCTTCTTCAAAAGAAAGGAGGGATGTGTTGGTTCTATCAGTGTGTGTGAGTGTGTCTCTGGCTGTGGGTATGTCTATGTGTGTGTGAGAGAGAGTGTGTGTGTGTGTGTATGTGTGTGTGAGAGCAAGGGAGAGAGAGAGGGAGAAAGACATACACATACACACAGAGAAAGAGAGAGAGAGAGAGAGAGAGAGAGAGAGAGAGAGAGAGAATACAAGTGAGAGAGGAACACAGTTTTGGGAGAGGATAGGCCATGCAGTTAGTCCCTCAGTCATGTGTTTGGGGCAAGAATGACAATTAAAGAATGTACAGAAGGACAGACAGCCGTCCTCCAACACATTCCCTGTAGAACTTGCCCAGGCCAGGGGCACAGGACTGGATGATCCAGCCAACACTCTCTGCATCAAAGTGAAACATCACATCCTCCCTTTCAGGGATGGATGCATACAAACCAACAGAACAAAGAGGTGAGGGAAATGTCCCTTTTGTGTGTTTGCCTAATGACACCGCTGGAAGCTCTCATTTATCTGGAATGCTGAGATGAGATCCCAGGTGCATGGAGCATGCTGCCCTGTGTCTGTGAACGCTCACAAGCGAACGCTCAACAAATTATGTGAGCTACTGTCACTGCTCTCAGCAAGTGGTGAGCAGATTCTCTAAGCGGCTTTTCAACAACTTTTAGTTGACCAATTACAAAAAGTCAGTAAAATAAAATTCAGGCCACACGGTGGCTGGGCTATTTATAAGTTCATCCTCCTTGGATGATTATGGTCCGTTTTAAGATGCTGTATAGCTCCCAACGTTATGAGGAACCTTAATTGCCTCTGTATCTTAATGATCATAAAGAATATCCTGATTACAATTTGGTTCTTGGGTACACACACGGTGACTCTGCAGAGAATCCAGGTGATCCGCCGGGTGCTGGACCAGGACTTATCCATGGAGCATCCACAGAACTATGACCCTTCCCAGATGTGTCAGCCACGTGCACATTCATCTCCAGGGAGAACCGATTTACTCTTGAGCCAATGCTATCAAGTCCTCCTCTGCTAGACATTGGACTTTGTTTTTGAGATAGGGTCTCCCACATTCCAGACTGATCTCACACTAGCAGGGGATGACCGTGAACTTTTCATCCTCTTCCTTCCGCCAAAAGCTGGAAAGACAGGCGTGTGTCACCACACCCTTCTACACAGTGCCGGAGACTAAAGCCTCATGCTAGGCAAGCACACTGCCTCCATTACCAGATCTCTACTAGAGAGACGCTACAGAAAGCAGGAATCCACAGACTATCCCACTGCTTCAGCATCCAAAGAGCTGCCCAGGTTCCACAGAAACAATGATTCCCATTATTAGAAATAAATAACATAAACTGCAGTGTCTATTTCTTCATAGTCTCCTCTGGGGGTTTTATATGCCTGAAGAGACAAACCTTATACAGCAACACATGGCCTGAAAGAGCACCTCCAAATGTACTGTCACAGTTCTGAGTTCCAGATACAATAGTGTGGGTACCCAGTAAACAGTAGCCCTCCAGAGGCAAGAAGAAACAGTCTTTCCTTTGGAGATGTGAGGTTGGAAATTCAGCCACTCGATTACCAGCTCCCATCCTGAGGGTCTTCAGAGTTTCTCCTGCTATTCCAATTACACAATTTCCCTCTCTGATGGCTTAAGCCTCTCCCATTTATTGATTTAATACCAGAAGGTCAATGTAAGCATTGCGGAGCAGCATGGAAAACAACGGCCACGAAAACCTGGACAGTGTAGAACCCATCAGCAGTGCAGCATCAGGAATTACAGACACATTCACAACGGCCAACCAGAAACCTCAGCTAGAACCAGTACTTGGGGACCTGACCCACCACAGGTACCCTTATTTCCAATCCAGGGGAAAACTCCTGGAAGCACCCCCAGAGCCAAGGCTCGTGCATGGTGCTAATGCCCACGGGGTCTTACATCATGTACTGATGCCACAGGGTCTTACATCATGTTCACAGGGGTCTTATATCATGGCGCCAATGCCCACTCCCAATGATACACCTCTTCCAACAAGACCGCACACACCTCCTAATCCTTCCCAAACAGTTCCACAAACTCCGGACCAAGCATTCAAATATATGAAACTATGGGGACCATTCCCATTCAAACCACCACATGGACCCACAAAGGCACTGGAGCATCATCATTTTTACCTTTGATGTGAGCACTGGCTTCAGTTTTCCCATCTTTCATGGCCCCACAGCACCTGACTCTCAAAGATGGCTATGTTCAGTACTTCATTTCACGTGCACGCATATCACTCCTCACTAGAGACCTAAAACCTGCCTTTCTGTCCCTTTGAGGCTGAGCTGCTCAGTGACAGCTGCATCAATAGAATGCAGCAGAACTGACCCCATCTCTCGAGTAAACCCTGAGCTTCCATGGCAGAAGAAGGTAACCTCGCTAAGAGGACCATGTGGAGAAAGCAAATGCAAAGGGAGAGGCACTGGGGCCAAAGAGAGAAAGAAAGAAAAGGTTTACTCACCTTAGTGCCTCAGGTAAACTCAGCCTTCCCACTCCTCCCTGCCTGGACCTCTGACGTAAGAACAGAGCCTTCCTAGACCCTCTGGACCAGCCCCAGTCACAAGCCGAACCCCACTTAAGAGACCCAACAATCCCACATCAAGAAAAAAAAGTTGCTTAGCCAAACTCCACCAAAATCCTGGCCCACGGAGTCACAAGCTTATATAAAATGGCTGGATTGCCTGGGAGCAGCTGTGCTCAGGGCACATTCACATCACAGAAAGACAGAAGCACTCCTCAGGGCTCTGGGCTCCCCATGCTAGTGCCCTGGAGTCTCACCACACCCAGGGCTGGACTGGACCCTGTATTTGGAAGGATAAACCATAGTTCTGCTCCCCCGGAGCCATGGCCTCTGCTTACTGCCAAGCTCTCTCCTAGGCTGACATGTACAATTCCTCAGGAACTCAAGTTAATTACTGACTTTAGGCTCAAAGGTTCTAAGTGTTGTCTATTTATTGTTCTATTTTTAAGGGCTACAAAGGGCAAACACCTCCTCCTTCTAAGACTGGTGCCTTGGAGAGTGGCAGTTAGTGCCTGAGCTATAGCCGAGAGACTAGGGTTGAGACCCGAGAGGCAAGCTGCAAGGTTGTCTTGGATAAGACAGCCCCCCCCCCTGCACCAGCCATAGGGTGACCACAGACCGCAGAGATGCTCCGTCTGCTAAAAAACTATGTGTGGTCCTAACGCTTAAAGGGTCCAACTGGTACATTTTGTAGAAAAAGATGTGACAAACTCAGGGTCAAAGGAAACAGTGACAAGTACAGCCTGCCACTCACCTTGAGTGACAGTTGAGGAGTAACCAGCTTCCTCCTCCTACCTCCCTGCATGGACAGCGGAGGTGGGGAAAGGAGGCTGGCAGTACCAGGAAGATGTTTCTTCTGTCACACACCACTTGTGCATGTCCATGAGGACTGCCTTGGGTTTAGACACATAAAATCAAGCAACTAGCTTGCCTTTTCTCTGGGTCTTGGTTATGTCCTGGTCTTGGGAAGCAGTATGAGAGATGGTGTGGACTTTGGAGAAATGGCGCCTAATGGGAAGTCTCTGGGCCATTGTGGGGCTCACGTCTGTCTCTCTTTACATCGTTGATTCACATGTAACTGTGTGTTCTGACACCCCCCTGCCATTGCCATCTGATTCCCTCCCCAGAGGCTCAACCCAATGGGGACCACTCCATCTCAGCTCCAAGCCTCCCAAATTACAAGCTCAATAAATAATTTCTGGGGCCCATGAGACGGCTCACCAGGAAAAGGGGCCTGCTGCCGAGGTTGACCACCTGTGTTCAATCTCCAGGACCTACACGGTGGAAGGAAAGAACAGACTATACAAAATGTCTTCTGGTATCCATGTGAATGCCTCTCCCTACGCACACATGAAATAAAATAAAATTGTAAATGTTAATTCTTAGGACATTTAAAAGTAAAAACACTTTATCTTTAGTCAGTCATCTCAGGTTTTTTATTGTAGTAACATGTTTGTAACTAATGAAGATTTCTATGCAAGAGCTTAATGACGCTTCACGCTTAGAAAACTGATATGCTTCACAGCTCTCTTTTAAATTTTCCCACCCTTAACATATATGCATGCTCACTCGCACGCGCGCGCGCGCGCGCGCGCGCGCGCGCGCACACACACACACACTCAGTAGCTTAGGAATCGTACATTTTCTGGTTTAGTGGTGTGTGTGTGTATGTGTACTTTCTGCCCTTTAATTAGAATGAATAACATGTTTTGCTGTAAAACCACAAGGCATGAGCCTTGCTGGGTTTGTTGCAGCAAAAAGGACAGTCCAGATCCCTTTGCCAAGATCTGTCAGAAATGAACGGCTGCCTAGTCCCCAGCATCTGGACATGCCCTCAGAGGCTGTGACCTCAGCTTAAACACCCAGGGGGAGATCAAAACAGCCCCTCCAACAACAGTTCATCCCATAGGCTAGCCCCTGGAATGAAATGGCTTGTGAAGTGTACTTTTCATTACAAATGCTAACTCCCAGTAGGCCAGCTGCTCTACCCAGGCTTTGCAAGCAAGCTGCAGTAGTTTGAATAAACATGGCCCCCACAGGCCCGCAGGGAGTGGCACTATTAGGGGGAACGACCTTGTTGGAGAAAGTGTGTCAAATTTTCCCCTGCTGCCTTTGGATCCAGATGTAGAACCCATCTCCTCTCCAGCACCATGTCTGCCCGTGTGCTGCCATGCTTTCCGCCATGAAGATAATGGATTAAACCTCTAAACTGTAAGCCAGCCCCAATTAAAAGTTTTCCTTTATATAGTTTCCATGGTCACAGTGTCACTTCACAGCAATAAAACCCTAAGACATGAATTATCTCCTTATCCACCACGGTGATGTGACAAAGTGAGGCTCTCAAGCTTCTTGTATTTATTTGTATATGAGGAAACTGGGGCTCAGAGACATTTAGCAAGGGGGTTCAAAGGAGAACATCAAAAGCTGGGGTCTTTCCCTAATCTTTATTGTGTGTGTGTGTGGGTGTATATGTGCGTGTGTGTGTGTGTGTGTGTGTGTGTGTGTGTGTGTGTGTGTAAAATGAAATTATTTACAAACAAATGATTCCAAATTGATCTTGGTCTGATACCAGGCTGCAAGTTCAGACTCAAGCTGAGAATCTCAGTCTCCTAACCTGACAGATGCACACACTGTACAAGGCAGCCTGGCTTTAAAAATCACTTTCAGAGAAAGAAAGTATTTCCTGGTACTGTGAGACCCAAGCATCAGTTGTCCCTTTAAAATATCTTTAAGGGTTCTAGAAGCTTGAGGGGGGAAAAAGCATAATTCCAGCCTAGAAGACAGCCAGGGAGAAACAAATGCTCCAGTTCCTGCCACGCGGCCCTTCCCTCAGCCCAGGGGAATTTATGGTTGGAGCCGGATGCCAAAAGTGAAGGGTATTCAGTGACCATGATAGCCCTCGACTATCCGCTCCCATGATATGCAATTTTGATTTGCAATTGTGGGTGACTGGTATCTGAGATCAGAGTGGAGCAGGGCCAGGCAAGGAGGGGCCAGGGATTTAGATAAAACGGTTGCGAAAGCTATGGTGGAAAATGCCAGACCAAAATTGAAGAGATCGAACACAATCAGTACAATCTATATGGGCATGGCCTGCCCTGTCACCCAATGCTGGCCGCAGGCCACCCATCTGAGATGATGGCCTCTGAGCTGCTGTGACCGCCATGAAGAGGTGAGACAGGGCCAATGCGTAGGAGCAGAAAAGGGGACAGATCACATTTCAAGTCTGCTAAAAATGGACAACGCTGAGATGCTTTAGGCTTTGGGGACCAAATATGAACTGGCAGTAGTCTCCTAGTGGGAATGAGTCTGTCCCCAGTCCTCCTATAATGTGTATGTTAGTTGCCACAGGCTAGATGCCCTTTGTCATCTGGAAGCCGAGTATCAAGGTCCCATGCCTTCCTCAGTGTGCATATATGTGCTGCAGGAAGGGATTTCCTGGTGTGTTTTCCTGCTACAAGGATCCCGGTCCTCCTGGAGGATCAAGGTCCCACCCTTCTGGCCTCCAAATTCAGTCATTCTGGGCTTTAGAGCTTTATCACATGAACTTGGCGGCTAGCAGGACGAAACTCAGTTCTTAACAAAGGGAACAGGTTGATAGGGGGTGTGAAGGTTGCTTTGTTTCTAAGTCAGCTTTCTCACCACATTCTCCCCATAGGTTCTTGCTATGTACTCTACCTGACTCAGGAAGCTGCTCCTGGTCCCCAGCACGCCCAGCTGCCAAATGCACCACCAGGCTGACTCTACGCAGCACTGTCCCTTCTGATGGGACGTGCGGCAGTCCAATACTTGTCCCATTGTGAGAAACAAGCAGGTCAAATTCTGTCCCCACTGCCATCAAATTTGTTCCTTATTTATAGACTGAGGTTATTTCTATTTTTAAGTTTTTAAAACTACATTTATTTATCTATTGATGTGTATGTATATATGTATTCATACATGTGTGCCATGGCATGTTCATGGGAGTCACTGGACTCAGATTCAGGTTTTCAGGCTTGTGGCCAGTGCACTTACTTGCTGAGCCATCTCATCAGTTCTCAACCCCCACCCCAATTCCCTCTCTCTCTTTCAGACAAGGCGTCACGGTGCTTTGATTGGCTTGCAACTCACTAAATACACCAGGCTGGCCCTGAACTCACAGAGAATACATTACACTATGTGCTTTCTCATCAATGCAGTTGAGAGTCAGAGCTGCATCTGCTATTACCAAATACTCAAGAGCTTGTGGCAAATATACTGGTTACTCCATCCATTCATTCATCTACTCATTCATCCATCCTTCATGCAGCAAATATTTATGGAACACTTGCTACATGAAGTCACTCCTCCAGCGATGTGGGACCTGCCAGTGAGCAAACCCAGCAGAGGGACCTGCTTATCTTTCCTTCCTTCTAAATATCATTTAGAAGATATTTGCTGTCTTTTTTCCCTCCCAAACATACTGGGCCCTCAATATTTCTTGTTTCCCATGAGTCGGGGGTCTTACATTGTAGTCCAGGCTGGCCTGGAAATGACTGTGTAGGCTCAGCTGATTTCAAGCTCATAGCAATCCATCTGCTTCAGACTCCCAAGTGCTGAGATTATAGATGTGAGACACAATACCCAGCTTTTCAGTCTTATTACATGTTAAATCTTATTAAGTATATGTTTTTATCAGAGTCAAATTTGCTTTTTGAAATTTTTAGGGGGGCAGTAAAATGGCTTAGCTCAGTGGTTCTTAACCTGTGGGTCACGACCCCTGTGGCAAACTTCTATCTTCAGAAAAAATTTACATTATGATTCGTAACAGTAGCAAAATTACAGTTATGAAGCAGCAACAAAAATAAATTGATGTTTGGGGGGTGTCACCACAACATGAGGAACTGCAGTAAAGGGTCGCAGCATTAGAAAGGTTGAGAACCACTGACTTAGCTGGTAAAGGCATTTGCTGCCAAATCTGATGACCTGAGTTCACTGACTTCAAGCGACATGGTGGAAGGAGAGAACTGAGTCCCACAAATTGTCCTCTCACCTATGCACGTGTGCTGTGGCATATACTTCATACACATACACACACACACACACACACACACACACACACACACACACGAAAAAAAACTCAAATATAAGAATTTTAAAAATTGTTTTTATGATTAGCTGGGCACAGTGGCACATATCTGTAATCCCAGCACTCAGAGAGGCAGAGGCAGGTGGATCTCTGTGAGTTCAAGGCCAGCCTTGTCTACAAAGTGAGTCCAGGACAGCCAAGGCTACACAGAGAAACCCTGTCTCAAAAAACAAAAACAAAACAAAGGTTATGATTTAGAGAGAGAAACCTTCAAGAGTCTATTCTCGCCTTCTCCCATGTGAGTACCAGGATCAAATTCAGGTCATCAGGCCTGCAGGGAAGTGTCAATGAATCATCTGGCTGGTCATTTTTTAAAGATTGATTTTACACTTATTTTATTCTCTCTCTCTCTCTCTCTCTCTCTCTCTCTCTCTCTCTCTGTGTGTGTGTGTGTGTGTGTGTAAAGTCCAGTTGCTTTTAATTACAAATAGGCAGTGTCATTGTAAGGAAAATTTAATTGACGTGTGTAATATACTAAGCATGTTGCTTGAACTCAATACAAGGTAATTTCTATCTTCCTAAAGCCCAGAGAGCCTTTAAAACCAACTTCTTTTCCTGCCTCCTCTTAATGCATCAGCCACATAGCTTGTAGTAGCCTCCCATGTGTTTTGCTCTTATTCTTTCTTGCACGGCAGGGAGTGAACTGCTGGAAAAGATGTGACATACAGTGTATATTCTTCATGCATAGGATGCAACCCAGGCTTATGCACAAGGTGACGCACTGTGCAAACATCCTCTCCCATTCTCACTTGCCTTTGACCTTTTAAATTCAACTCTGTTTATAAAACAACATGTGGTTTTGAACTAGTGTCAATGGAATTCTTCTGCATTCAAAAGAAATTTGATTTGCGTTGCTAGAACATGCTTGTCTTTTAACATACGTGAAAAGCAGTGATTATTCAAGCAAAAGAAACACTTCACATAATTAGAAGCAAAGAAGAAGGCTATTATGATACTTTCTATAACAGGAAAAACTGGCAGACAAAATACTTGAGGGAAAGCATCCCAGTTAAATCACCGTGAGGCCGTCCCTGGACTGAGGATTATACATACTTGTTTTCCCTGTCCAGACAGGGTTTCTCTGTGTAGCCCTGGCTGTCCTGGACTCACTTTGTAGACCAGGCTGGCCTCGAACTCACAGTGATCCACCTGCCTCTGCCTCCCAAGTGCTGGGATTAAAGGCCTGTGCCACCACCGCTCAGCTTATACATACATTTTTGTTCTTTTTTTGTGTTTGAGAAAAGTTCTCACGAACCCTGTCTTAGTTAGAGTTTCTATTGCTGCAATGAAACATCATGACCAAAAAACTAGTTAGAGGAGAAAGGGTTTATTCAGCTTACACTTCCATATTGCTGTTCATCAGCAAAGAAAGTCAGGACAGGAACTCAAACAGGGCAGGAACCTGGAGGCAGGAGCTGATGCAGAGGCCACGGAGGGGTGCTGCTTCCTGGCTTGCCTCCCATGGCTTGCTCAGCCTGCTTTCTTATAGAACCCAGAACACAGCCCAGAGATAGCACCACCCACAGTGGGCTGGGCCCTCCCCCACTGATCACTAATTGAGAAAATGCCTTACAGCTGGGTCCCATGGAGGCATTTTCTCAGTTGAGGCTCCTTTCTCTCTGATGACTCTAGTTGTGTCAGGTTGATGCACAAAGCCAGCCATATATCCCAAGCTTAGTTAAAACTATTTAGCCAAGGGGGCTGGAGAGATGGCTCAGAGGTTAAGAGCACAGTCTGCTCTTCCAAAGGTCCTGAGTTCAATTGCTAGCAACCACATGGTGGCTCACAACCACCTACAATATGATCTGATGCCCTCTTCTGTCTTGCAGGTATACATGCAGATTGAGCACTCATACACATTAAAAAAAAAACTATTTAGCCAAATATGTCCTTAAACTTCTGGTCCTCCTGAGTACAGGTGTGTGCCAGGATGCCCACCTTATGTGGTGCTGCAGGGAGCGGGGGTCAAACCCAGGGCCTTAGGCGTGCTAGACAAACACTCTATCAACTGAACTACAACCCCAGCCCCTCGTTATTTAAAAAAAAATCTTTCAAAAGGTCCTTGGTGAAATGGGAAGATGTACCCAATATACTGTTATACTTGAAAAAAAGTAGTACAGAAATGCTTTGATACGAACAGCATCTATAGGTGGTAAAATTAAATTTACTTCATTTTAAAATATTTTTCTATAATCTAAAGAGAGAGAGGCTGGGGGAGGGAGGGAGAGAGATAAAGAGAGAACTGAAAACCCCTCTTTAGCAGGGGCTGCACTTGGGCAACAGGAGGATCACTGGTTACTGTGGGGGTCTGGCTCTTCCCTTTCCTGTTCCTAGCGTTCAGCAAATATTCCATTAAGTCATAACAAGGGCTGCATATCTTTAAAGAACCCTGTAATTCAGGCTTTCCACAGAGTCCAATGGACGTTCTTCCCAATTACAGCAAACGCTTGTCTGGAAGTGAAAAATGAATATTCTGTCATCCTGTTGAGAGAGGAGGGAGCCCTTCACTGCTCCACATAGGGGTGGGCTGGGAGCTCGGCTGGGGGCCAGTAGTCATTTCCAAAGAGACCAGGGAGGGCTGTACACAGTCAAGCAAATGGGAGGGCACGGGCCATCCTCCCCACTTCCTCTCCTGTCCTAGCAGGCTGGGAATGGAATTCAGAGCTGCTCCGCAGCATCCCACCAGAGCCCTAGCCAGCATCCGTGTGGGTATTTTTAACAAGGCATAAAACTTGCAATTCTATTAAAAACACATGTCTCTTGTTTCAAAGCACAGTTAGCAACAGACATCGAGAATGGGTAAACACCCTGTCAACCAGGGGGACACTCTCGTTCGATTCCAAGTCTCCCATTCTGCACTTCTGGGGACTTTTTTTTCCCTTCACTTCCTGAATTAAGTTCTTTTGGTGGTAATAAATTTGGAGAACTCCTCATGCTTCCCCCCTTCCCCC
This sequence comes from Acomys percivali, assembly GCA_907169655.1. Classification (NCBI taxonomy): domain Eukaryota; kingdom Metazoa; phylum Chordata; class Mammalia; order Rodentia; family Muridae; genus Acomys; species Acomys percivali. The sequence continues at coordinate 56,214,635 of OU015749.1, read as the reverse complement.
TGGCCAAAGTCCACAAAATGTTGTGCTACCTGCTGACAAAGACTAGCTGGGGCCATTTGAGCTAATTCTTAGAACAAGGAATAAAAAGGGAAAAAAAAAAAAGATTGATAGGGTAGAATTTGACATGTGAGAGAAATGGAGAGGAGATAGCTAATGAACAGCAGAGAGAAGGGCAAAATGGGGCCTCAGGGTTGGAAGGCTGGCTTTTGTTGCTGTTCTGTCATCCACCAGAGAGAAGGGCGCCTCAACTGGGAAAATGCTTCCGTAAGATCTGGCTGTAGCTGGCACATTGGCACACACCTATAATCCCAGCACTTGGGGAGGCAGAAGCAGGCGGATCTTTGTTAGTTCAGTGGCTGCTTGGTCTAAAAAAGCAAGTCCAAGACAGCCAAGGCTACACAGAGAAACCCTGTCTTGGAAAACAAAAAAAACAAAAACAAAATCAAAACAAAACAAAACCCTAACAAGCCAAACCAACCAAACAAAAAAGATCTGGCTGTAAGCAAAAGCAAACCTGCAGGGCATTTTCTGAACTACTGATGGATGGGGGGAGGGCCCTGCCCAATGTGGATGGTGCCATTCCTGGCCTGGTGGTCCTGGTTTTTCATAAGAAAGCGGGCTGAGCAAGCCATGAGACCAAGCCAGTCAGAAATATCCCTCCCCTGGCCTTTGTATCATCTCCTGCCCCCAAGTTCCTGCCCTGGCTTCCCTCAGTGACAAACTGCCATGTGGAAGTGTAAGCCAAAATCAACCCTTTCCTTCCCAACTTGCTTTTGGCCGTGGTGCTTTACTACAGCAATAGGAACCCTAACCAAGAGTTGTCAAGCATCCAACTCAAGTCCATCTGAAGTCAGTGTCTGGGATAGGGTCCCTGGGATGTCCCTTCTGGGGAAGAGTCCTTGGTTTCTTAAAAAATAAAGGAAGTAGACAGAATGCGACTCCCCATAGAGTGCTTACCTAGCATGCACAGGGCCTAGTCCAAGCCGAGCACTAAAACATAAGCAAAGGTTTGTCTCCTCAGTAAAATACACCCAGTGATAAAGAGCTTGGTCCTGCTGTTAGACAGACCCAGTTTTAAATTCATTCCCCTATGTAATGGCTGCAGTAGCTTAAGTTGTCTAGGCCTTTGTTTTCCCATCTGTACAATGGGAAAACAATGCTGCCGACCGATTTGTTCTCGGTTTTCACTTTTCCTGCATCGTAACTGGATGCAGGGGTTGGGTGGGCAAGGATCTTTGTTCACTCAGTCCTCTCTTAGTGGTCCTCTTTTTTTTTTTTAAGATTTATTTATTTATTATTATGTATACAGTGTTGTGCCTGCCTGCACACCTGTAGGCTGGAAGAGGGGCATCAGATCACATTACAGGTGGCTGTGAACCACCTTGTGGTTGCTGGGAATTGAACTCAGGACCTTTGGAAGAGCAGGCAGTGCTCTTAACCATTGAGCCATCTCTCCAGCCCTCTTAGTGGTCCTCTTATCTCCCTAATCCGCAAGCAATCCGCGATCAGCCAGTGAGCTGCTACAAGTGTGGACTCCGTATGCAAGAGCCGACGTGTCATCCAGACCCAGGTTGTGTGGGAAGCCAGTTCCCCTCACAGTAATTACGAAGCCTTTAAACGCTTCCCCTCAAATCCTCATGCTCTGGGTAGAGGAGAAGGCAGGGAGGGAACCTCCAGATCTGGTATTTTAGGCCGCAGAAAGGGAAACAGGAAGCTTTATTTATCTGGGCTCCCCAGCTTGCTAATTAACTTTCGGACTGGAAACTATTCTCGCGTCGGCGCCTGCACATCTTCTCATTATTAGAAAAACATCTGCTCGTCATCTCCATGGTTTCCGACAGCGAGAGAGGACCAGAGTTCCGTTCCCAGATGCAAATGTGTGACATCAAAGCTGCCTCGAGCACTGGCACCACCCTCCTTATCCCCTACCCTGAAGGGCATGGGATTTGGGAGATTAGAAAAGTTATTGGATTTTCTAAATAAAATTGGGTGAAGCTGCAAGGAGCGTGAGCAGAGACATCTG
>OU015749.1:56196906-56212602 GCA_907169655.1 Acomys percivali | reverse complement strand
TGTGTGTGTGTGTGTGTGTGTGTGTGTGTGTGTGTGTGTGTGTGTGCGCGCGCGCGCGCGCGCGCAGCTAGAGGCATGCTGTTGAATGGGTCAGGAGAAAATACTTACGCTTCAGCTTGGCCACATAAAAGTTTGGGCCACTGGCTAGACATTAATGAGGGGTCCACCGTGTGCCGAGTGCTGAGTCCGTACAAGGCTCGTCACGGAGGACAGAGAATTCATGTCTTGGACAGCAAGTGGCTCTAGAAGCACAAACACAGTCTCCAGTACAGTCACAGGTGACCCAGGTATAACCTGGCAATTGTTTCTCTGAGATAGAGGGGCTGCAAGTCCATGACACAGCAGCCCCTGGGAGAAAGGGACATAAGCTCAGAGCACACCCTACTCCCAGCACATCATGTAATCAACAGTACCCCTATTTACCCAAGGCTGAAAGGAAACCTGGCACTGAGGACTTCAATGCTAAACCAGGCCGGTCCCCGCAAACTAGGATGATGTGGCTGTGCCTTCTTCTTTCTTTCTTCCTCTGATCAGACAATATCTTCATTAACCTTTTGCTATGAAATTTAGTTTCCTTATTTATAAAGTCAGAAGAAAGGCGAACAGTACCTACCACAGGTGCTGGGAGAGGTGTGGGGCATGGCAGGGCGGGCATGTGCTGGTTCAGGGATCAGGAACACAGCAGGAGAACAAAGGAAGTGGGGTGGGGGAGGGGGAAAGGAGGGTGGATTCGAGCAGAGCCTTTAAACTCTACACTTACAACCAAAGAAAACCAACTATTTAACTCATGGGCTCTTCCTGCTCATCCGTCAATAGGCCCCTTCTTTGCAAAATCTGCCTTGTCCTCCAACCCTTCCCTGTCTGTTCCTCTGCAATGAGCCTTGTACAGACTCAGCACTGGGCACACGGTGGACCCCTCATTAATATCTAGCCAGTGGCCCAAACTTTTATGTGACCACTGGAAGTTGAAGCATAAGTATGTATTTTCTCCTGACTTATTCAACAGCATCACACACACACACACACACACACACACACACACACACACACACACACATGTTCCCTTCCATCTACACACACACACACACACACACACACACACACACACACACACACACACGTTCCCTTCCATCTCCTGAGAGCTCTTCCATTCCACTCCAGCACAGTCTAAAGTCAGGCAGCATCCTTCCTTCCTTGCTCTCTGGGCCCATCCCCCCCTCCCATCTCATTGTGAGATGCTCCTCCTGATCTGGCTCTCACATCTCACCCCTTCAAGTCCATTCCTCCTGCCTCTGTGCAGCTCTCCTCCGGCTTGATTGTCCACTGTGGCGAGCTCATCTTCACCTCTTCAGAAGTCAAGAGTTGGTCTTTCTATCACAGGGAATTGACTTGTAAAAATTACACAATGCTCCTTTAAGCTTTTGGGGCTCCATTGGTATCTGCTCACCCAAGGGGAATCCCCTCCCCCTCCCAGTTCCCAGTGGATGCTCAAAACCCTGAGAGGGCTGAGCCCTATACACACTCTGCTTTTCCCAACAGCTACACTCCCATGGTTGTACTGTACTCTCCCAGTTCATGTCCTTGGCATATTTGTACTGCCAGTCTCACTGCTTTTAAGTCTGGGGCCTCGTTGTGTGATAAAACTTCTTCTAGGGAGACACAGCACATATATCTAACCCCAGATAAGAAACCCACAACAGACCAAAGTACAATATTACCAATGTCCAACTTGGTGAACCATGAGTTTTACTGGGGTTAATTACATGAGTATGGGTGAGGGGTTACTTACAGGAGCAGAAATTGCTCAAAGGCCCACCCCAGCATGGTGACTGTTCACAAAGCTGGACACCTGGGGCACACCGCGTAGCCTGCAAACAGAAGAGCATCCTTTCCAGGTGTCTAAGTTGGTCTAAATCTCTTTGGGGCATCTTGGCTGGTTTTTGCTTCCTCCAGGCAGCTGGTCTGGTCTCAGAATCTTCTTCACAGCTTGGCTTGTCTGAGAGTCTTCTTTTCAGCTTTAGTAGTCTGAGAGGGGCTCACAACTTTTATAGCTGACTCTGGCCTGGAGGGGCCATGAAGGTGGAGAACCGTCACCAACATTCCTGCTTCGCTACGGCTCCTGCTTCCTAAAACACAGCATACAATGTACGATGTGCCTGCTTGTGCAATAGTGGCTCAGCTGTCTTGGGCAATAGCAGCAGCTTTCCAATTTGATTTAAGGCCTGCTCCAAAACAGTTAGTTTAAGACTGGTGTTGTAAGCCAGAATCAAAACCTGGCTTTGAGGTTCTAGGTCCCAATGGGAAAGCAACTTTTGCAGTCTTTCTAGACAGATGTGGTGTGCCTATCACATTGCCTTTGAAATGTGTTTGCAACCATACATAGATCATTGTTGTTAGCCTCAACTCATAACCACCGGTGAAGCTCCTGAGAACAAATAGCTGTCACTGTGGCACGGTGACCTATTTCTTAGCCTTAAGTGGACACCTATACACCCTGCCCCACCAGGCTCAGGGATCATTGCAGAAAAGATGGGGGTGAGTGGGTGGGGCTGGACAGGACATAAAGAGCCAAGAGGTAGAGTGTTGTATAACAATGCCTTCCAAGATTGAAGCATTCCATCCTGCAGGGAAGCTCCTCAAATAGGAAGGTTTAAACAGCTACAGGAAGTCCCTGAAATTTATCAGAATCACTAGGCTCCTCCCACCCAGAGTAAGCAACAAATGCTGAAGAGTCCTTCTTAGGCAAACCAAGCTACAAAGAAGACTCTCAGACTTTCCAGGCTGTAAAGAAAACTCTGAGACTTTGAGACTAGACCAGCTGGCTGAAAAGGTTTAGACCAACCGAGTCACTCAGAACAGACACTCTTCAGCCTGTTGAGCAGCCCTGCAGGCTGAGCAGTGGACTCCAGGTTCCTGGCTTTGTGAGCTGTCACCCATGCTGGGGAGGGCTTTGGTGATGCAGCCAGCTCTGCGTACTTTCTGCTCCTGTAAGTAACTCCTCACCCATACTCTTATAAGTAACACCAACAAAACTCATTGGTTCACCAAGTTGGACTTTGCTGGTATCCATACTTTGGTCTCTCATGGGCTCCTAATTTGGGCTCAGTAAATATGTGTGGTATCTCCCTGGGAAAAGTTTTGTCGCATAACAGGCTTATGATGTTAAAAAACTATTTTATTAAGTATTCATACATATAATGTGTTTTGATCAAATCCATCCCCCATTTGCTCCCATTCCTTACCGATTGCTACTACCCCCCACCTCCCATTTCATGTGCTTTCTTTCTTTTTAATTTAATACCTACTGTTGCCTGTGTGTGCATGGGTGTGGGAACTGGTTCTCCCTCTTCAAGCAGCCATAAATTGTCAATTGTTTTCAGATAAGGGTGGGACTTTGAAAGCCCCTCCCCAACACTGTCCCCCACCCCCATTTTTTGAGAAAGAGTCTCACTGTGTAGCCTCAGCTGGCCTAGAATTTACTACATAGACTAGGCTGGCCCCTGTCTTCCAAATGCTAGGACTAAATGCATGCCCTATCCTGCCCCACACATTACTAAGTAGTAAGAGTGATTTAACACAAGCACTCCAATATGGAGACTGTGGATCTGATGACTGAAACAGACCAGGAAAGCAGTGGGCAGTGTGTGTAGCATGGATACAGTGGACTAAGAGATGACTCAGGTTTGGGGCAGGACAGTGTACAATTTCATCACTTTGTTTACAACAGTGTGTAACTCAGACTTTAAGAATCACATCTCTACTACTGCAGGCTCATCTCCCACCCAGGAACCAAGAGGTGTTTTTTTTTTTTTCTATCATGCGTAGCTGATCTCAAAATCCTATCGTGGGTCCTCTAAGCTGCTGTGACTGCAGAAAATGCCTTTCCAAAATTTTCCATTTAATCATTTCTGAACAGATGTGACTAGAGGTTAACGAAAACTGCCAAACACCAAAGTCTGGATGAGCAGGGGAGGGATTACCCAGTCTTCACTCTAACTGGGCACACTTCTGGGCTCTCTACTCTGCCCTCTGCCCCTCCAGTCTAGCTGTCATGGACATGGGTGAATTCCTACACACTCCGTGAAGCTTCACGGCTCTCTGCCTTCCAACTCCAGCTCAAAACCTGTCCGCTCTGAGAAGCATTTCTGAACTGACCCCTCACCCACCTTCCTTAGACTGTTACGGATTTCAGTACACCTGTTTCCCGTCCCCTGTACTCTTAACACGGTTACCAAAATATAAATCAACCACAGAAAGACTTCATACCACCTGACAGAGTCTAGAATCACTCAGGAGGCAAGCCTCGGGCACAGCTGTGATGGAATACTTAGATCAGGTTAACGGAGGTAGACAGACCTGAATGTGACCAGCACCATTCCATGGGCCGTGTGGCCCCAGAGAGCATAGAAAGAAGTGAGCTGGGCACAGCATTCCTTCCCCCTTCATCCTGACGACTATGGATTCAGTGTGACCAGCTGCCTCCAGCTCCTGCTGCCATGATTTCCCTATCGTGATGGACTGTAACTGTGGGAACTATGAGCCAAAATAAACCCTTCCTTACACTGCATCCGTCAGGGTGCTATATCACACAAGCAGGAAACAGACTGTGGAAACCCGCGACTTCCGTCCCCTCGGGTGGCACACTACAATGTGTAAGGGATGAATACACAAAAACCTGCAGCCTGGTACGTGCCAAATAGCACTAACCTTGAAAGCAGTCAGATCACCCTTGAAAGCAGTCCAAGCAAAGATAAACCCCTCTTCTCTTACCTCCAGACTCACCACAAAGCCGGGGCCCTGGAGGCAGTTGGCTCAGGGCTGCAGGTATCCTTGGTAACATCAAAAGCCCCTAGCTTCCTAGGTCCTCAATCATAATAGGGGATAATAATGACTCATGCCATGATGTCATGACGAATAAATGAAGTCATGATATAAAACTGTTAGCAGTTAGCAAATGCCTAGTACCACCCAGCCTCGCTCCCCTTCTCTCCCCTTGGTGCTAGGAGAGTCAGAGTCTAGTAAAACCTGGGTTCATATTGTACACTGGAAGCTCCCATCTCCTGCACCTTGGTCTTAGAAAACAAGGAAGAAGACAATGGCTAGCCCTGAACTATGACCCTGAAGTGACACTATTATCCAAAACAGGGTGACTGAATCCCAAGGTCACCCAGACTCCTTGGCTTGGAACACAGGCATCTCAGAGGCCTCTCCATACCCGAGAAGCAGCTTCAAGGACTTCGTGCCAATGCCCTCCGGCATCCCACACTGACTCAGTGGCAGGGGAACAGCCTAGAAAGTAGCACAGGCAGAAACTCACTCCCCAACCCAAAAGAACATTATTTTTCTGCAAAGAGAGAGATGGGAAAATATCTGACAAGACCGAGAGGACGCCTGCATCCTTGAAGAAAACTATCTCTCTCTCCTTCTTCCAGATGCCAGCAACTGCCAGTCACTCCACAGAGATGGGTGGGATTTCATAGGCCCCTCCCTAATCAATAAGAAATGTTTGTTGTTTTTTGAGACAGGTCCTTACTATGTAGGCTTAGTGGGCCTGAAACTAGCTCGCTATGCAGACCAATCTGGCCTCGGCTTCCCAAATGCTGGGACTAAATGCACGTGCTACCCAGTTTGGCCCATTAGTAAGTAATAAGCATGACTTAACACAAGCACTCCTTGTATTAGCCTGGCCTATGTCAGAGAGCAAGATTCTAGGCAATTTAGCATTCTTATATCATTCCCTACTTTCTTAGCTTTCTACAATTACATACTTCTGTTGTCTGATGGCATTTACAATGCCTGTGGCATTTTTTTTTTAATTTTTAAAAGTTATTTTAATTATTTTTCATATACTATCCATTGAGGTAGAAAGGATCTTGTATGGGGGGAGATTTTTTTTTTCATGTTGTTCTTAATGATGGACCAGTTCTATGCCAGGAGAAGGTGGGACATCAGATAACTTATGTTCAGTGTGGCACTTTGAATGAGAACATTCATATATTTGACTACTTGGTCCCCAATTGGCAAAACTATTTGGAAAGGACTGGGAGGTGTGGCCTTGTTGGAGGAGGTGTGTCACTGGGAGCAGGCTTTGAGAGTTCAAAAGTCCATGCTACTCTCAGTTAGCTCTCCATGCTTATGGACCCGATGTTAGCTCTCAGCTACCATTCCAAAGCCATGCCTGCCTGCTGCCAGGCTTCACCATGATGGTTGTGGGCTCTAAACCTTTGCGACTATGAGCTCCATGTTAAATCCCTTCTTTTATAAGTTGTCTTGGTCATGGTGTTTTATGACAGCAATAGAAAAATGCCCAAGACACTTAGTATTGGGGTCAAGTTGTAACCGCCCCCCAGGCATGTTCTCTGATGTTCAGATCTCTGTGGCCTGGGGTTCAGGGATGCTGTGATGACAACGGACCAGTGGGTCATCAAGAGTATCCTGACCAACTATTACAGAGGGATCGAAGTTTCTCTCCCAAGACAGGAAGGGGGGGAGGGGGAGGCGGGCCATTCTGATACCATTAGGTGTCCTGTTGGCCAGTACTCATGGGTCAGAGGAGCCCAGAATTTATGATTTGGGAGAAGAAAGGTACCTCAGGTCCATTTAGAAGCATTGGGGGGCGGGGTTTATGTGCAGCAGTACACACCGGTGATCCCAGTGCTTGGGAGTGTGGGGCGGGGGATCGTGAATTTAAGACCAGTCTGAGCTACATAGTGAGACTCTATCTGGAAAGTGACAAACAAAAGCTGTTGTGAAAGAACACCTCCCCCAGGCATCCCATCCAGCTCGCTCAGGCTTCATCTTTAACCCTTTCATTCACCACTTTTGCCGTAAGGCCCTCTAGGGGGCAGTATTGATCCCTTGGGGCAGTATAATTAACTAAGCCTGCAACTCCCACCACTGCTGGTGCTGCCATCTTTCAGGGATTTTTAAAGAATAAAACAGGTGGACATTGGCTTGGCTTAGAGGCTGTAAAAATCCAGGGCAGCACTGAGATGCTGATTTTTTTTTTCTATCTTAAGAGGTTGTAGAAATAAGAAGGATAGGAGGAGATAAGACAGCTGGCAGGAATGAAGAACTCTGGGCGAGAGAATCAAAAACTGTCTTCAGTAGGATTCTGCGGATGCTCTGCTCCTGTCTTCCCCATGAAACTGTCAGTAAAATACGCATCCTTCAGCAAATGCTTTTGATGACTGACTGGGCAGAATCCAGTGAAGCGCTATTTCTGTTCTCAACATGAGGGGGAGGAGGAGGTGGGAGCAAAAGCTGGGCATGGAGGCCCTGCACCAGTAAAAAGAGGCCGGCCCTGCCCACACGGTTTGTGCTGCTGTGGGAGGGAAACTTTGCAACTAGATAAACACCTGTGGTTGTGTGTGCCAAGATACGCACTGAAGGGGATGCTGGGTAAACACCAGTGGTTGTGTGTGCCAAGATACGCACTGAAGGGGCAAAAAGTTGAGGGAGAGCAAAGCAAAACAAAAGCAAACAAAATGTTAAGGGAGGGGCTGGAGAGATGGCTCAGTGACCTAAGTGCACCAGCTGCTTTTTCAGAGGACCTGGGTTTGGTTCCCAGCATCTACATGGCAGCTCACAACCATGATCCACATGATCTAATGCCCTCTTCTGGCCTTCTCAGGCACTAGTCACACACATGGCACACATACACGCACTCAGGCAAACATTCACATACATAAAATAAAGATAAGTAAATCTTAAATTAAAAATAAATAAGTACATCTTTTGTTTATATATTTGTTTTGCATTTGAAGTGAGCACAAGGTGGACTCAAACTCACTATATAACTAAGGATAATCCTAAACTTCACATCCGCCTGCCTCAGCCTCCCGAGTGATGGGATTATAGGCATTCATTACATATCCAATTTTATATGGCACTGGGGACCAAACCTAGGGCATCACATACGGTACACAAGTATTTCACCAATGAGCTATATAAGCCCAGCTCAGCTACTGTGGGCAGAGCTGAGGTGACATATAAATGAATGTAGCTGAGTCACTGGAGTGTATGGTAGGATGCTGCCTCTGTCACTACTTTTATTTATTTATTTACTTAGGACAGGGCATGTGTGTCGCAGCATATGTGGAGGTCAGAGGACAACTCGAAAAAATCAGTTTTCTCCTTCTACCATGAGCAACTCAAGGATCAAATTCAAGTTAAAAGCCTTGGTAGCAAGTAGCTTTACAAGCTGAGCCATCTTGCCAGCCCCTTGGTCTCCTATTTCAAATGCACACTAGATTCAACAGAGGTTTACTGGCATTATCTTGATTGTTTTTTTAATATGCTGATATTTTTAAATATCATTGACCTTGATAATGGAGATTTTGGACATCTCTTCAGTCTTGTGAGTGGTGAGCCCTGAAGGAACAGAGAAATAAAGAAAGGGTAAACTCAGCAGAGGAGGCCAGGGAAGGTTTCTTGAGGGCTCAGCAGCCTGAAGGTGGACTCTGAAGAATAAACATCAACTAAGATATGAAATAAAAATGAATAAAACTATACAGGCCGAAAGCCCAGCCTGGGAAGAGGCTAGAAGAACCATTTGTTTCCCTCACTGGATTGGAAGGCTGGAATAACCCAGAAGGACTGATTACTGGCCCCTTGGAGCTCATAACAAGCCCAGATAGGCCCTGGCTGAAGGCTGCACTCTGGTCCTTTCCAATAGCTAAACTTACTGAAGCACAGTTTCATTGTTGACACTTTCAGTGCCACCATCTATGCAAACATAGCACAGGCGTTGCCCACATTACATTATTTTGTTCAAACTGTTTTTAATCCTATGCAGCTTCCTAGGGACAAATGGTTTCACAAAGACCTCCACTGGAGGACACGCTACCTGCTCCTCTCCCAGGCTGGGCAGCAAGCTGGCTTAGCACTCTCGCCTCTCATTTGTATTTATGCAATTTCCTCAAAAAATGTCTTGACTAGAAAGCCAGAACTGGGATGAGAGTCCAAGTCTCCTAACTCTGAGGCTCTTCACTGATCTTAGCCTTAGGGAATGAGCTGGTGCAATTTCTCTCTAGTACCTTCTAGATGGCTAAGTAACTCTCTGAGTCAAGCTGACCTCTGGGAGCTTCTGAGTCTCCTGCTGGGGTGCTCTAGGAGGCTGTGCCACCCCAAAGCTCCATCTATGATGAAGACAGAAGAGTTTTCCCACTCTTCTGAACCCGCAGGCTCAGAGCAGACAGTCTGGACCTTCATCCAGTCACAGCTGGCTTCTAACTCACAACATCCTCTTTACCCAGAATGTTGCCGTACACATGTAGTGTATCGCCAGATCCCAATGCTGCCTGCCCCCACCTTAAGTTATTAATACAAAGAAACATAAAAGTGATGGGCAGGAAGCTAAATGAGACCGGAGTCTAGACTCCTCCCTGGATGTGCTAGCATTTCTGTCTTCTTTGTATTGTCTTTGTCGTTATGACTACCACGATCATACCACACAGTATTTACATCTTATAGAGAGGGCTGGATGGTGGTCCCCTCCAGTATCCACATCTTAGTTGCAAAAACCTATGAACGTCACATTATTTGGAAGAATGGTCCTTGCAGATATGATGAAGGGAGGGACCGTAAAAGGAGGTACTTGGCTTGTATCACTCAGGTATTCCTGACATGCAATGCTACATATGAGTACACAAAAGACAGACGATGACCAGACACAGAGGTGACAGCAGAGGACAGCAAGAGCGACAGCCATAGATAAGGAACCTGTATGTCTCCTGGAGCTTGGAGAGGGAAAAAGAGGTCTCTCCCAGTTCCTTCAAGAGGCAGTATGGCCCTCTTGGCTATTTGCTTTGGGGTCTAGGGCCTTTGGAATTGGGAGGAAATTAGTGACTATTTTTTTTTTTTTTTTAAGATCAACGCTGATCTGTCAGGAGGGGAACATACTGACCGCTCTGAACAGCAGGAGGACGGCAAGTGTCTCCGGAGCAGATCTCGTGCATTCCAGGCACCAGGCACTGTGCAGTTATCCAACAACCCCATGCACTGTCTCCATCTATCAGATGGGCAAACTGATACCAAGTGAGGAAAGTTGGCCAAGATGGGTTGGGATGGAGGGAACATAACCCTACATGGACTGCTTGCTCCAGCTGAAAGACCAGAACTGCTTGGACCATGTCCTGCTCCTGTGCAGCCGCCTCAGGAATTTGTGCATCGGAGCTGAACTTATTTTTCGATCTCACATGATATTTTTACCAGACTTATCTCTGAGGTTTGGCTTCTTTCTAAAAGTCAGGGAATGACTAATTGTGGGGACAAGAAGACAAGATCTCAAATGACCTGAGTGCTGTTGCTGATGGATTCGCCAGCACCTAAATAGCCCTGAGGAGCCTGTGAGGTATCTCCTCCTTCTTCATAAGGAAAGCCTTGGAAGCCAAGACACCACCCAGAGATGCCTCAGTGCTGACCGTAAGAACAACAAACAAACAAATAAGCTTGCCCTGTTTGGAACAGAGACTATGATGAATTAAACTCAGAAGGAAAGTATAATGTCCCAGAAATCTGCCTGACCCAGAAAGCAGTACACCAGAAACAAATTCCTAAAGTTTCTCTTGGGGGGAAATCAGTCAGTTGTGCCCAGAAATCTGTGAGTCCGATTCACCATGGTAGTGTTCTGCAGAATCCGGCAAGAGAGGAGAAGTGTAGGGACTAAACTAAACTCCAGTTTTTTAACTTACCAGACACTCCATATAGTTATACATGGCCCTGAGTCATTTGAACAGCAATACACCTGGTAGCTACATGTGGCTTTCTCAGGAGGAGGAGCCTGGACAAATCCATCAGAAAACCCATAGCCTTCCAGCTCCCAGCAGTCCTCGCATATAAGAAACAAGTTGCTGAAGACTTTAAGACTGCTGCTTGGGTAACTGAAAATGCTAATTGCCCCCAGGGAGACTTGTAAACTCACTGCAAAGCTCTAAAAGCATAGCTTTGTCCCCATGTGAATCTGGCTAACCACCTCCTGCTTAAAGAAATCCAATTCTCTCAAGCACAGCAAATATTCAGTCAAAGGGGCCATGTATTTATTCACTCTCCACAGAGAAGAAGACAGAGAGAGAGAGGTCCCTTAAAGTGCTTTTCTTTAGCTTTTTGGAGAAGACAGCCTGCTGGGCCACCACCTCTCACCCCAAGGGCTCAGCCTGTGTGGTCTCCAAGGGTAGTGAGCTCTTTGCTCTGGGTCGCCTGGAGCACTGAAGAACAAGTAGAAAAAAAGCTTTGGCATGGGACTTGCTGGTTGTGCCACAAGGAAGCGGGGGTGGGGGGGGCAGGGGTAGTGAGCGGGGGGGGGGATGGGGGGGTGTCGCAAGGAGCACAGATTGATGTTAGCCTCAAGGTGCTCCTATTCTCTAAGTGGATAGCCTCAAGGCTGGGGTCTGGGGTTAACAGATCCATGTGCAGAAGAGGAGCAGAGCCTTGTTTGATTCTCCCACCCTCACTTCCAGATCTGTTTAGAGCCACTAAGACCTTTTCTGGGGCAGGTCCACAAATCTGGAAGTCTCCAAACCAAACAGTGTTGGCCCATGTGTTTTTTGCTTTAAAAGGCATGTGGCAGCAAAGCGTTGTCTGATATGAAGTGCTGGGCCGTTTACTCTCTCTTTACCTGGTCCTTATGGTAGTCTTACTTTGGGCTGCTGCACAGGTAATTCACTTGAAAACAAGGTGTTAGTCCAAAGCCCGCCGGAAGTACTCCCTGATACGTACATCTACCACATGATCTTTCTAAAGATTCCTCAAAGGCTGCGCTCTAAGCCACATCTGGCCCCAAGGATCCCCAATAAAGAACAGTGGATGTGTCATTCCAAGAATGAGTGATGAAAGTACTGCCATCCCTTGCTCATGTGCTGAAACCCCAATACTCCCCCAACCCATTTGTACCACATGACTTCAGTAAGACAGAGGATTTAGGGGACTGAAAGAAAAGTGCTTGCTGTACAAGCTCAAGAACCTGAATCTCTTGGGGCTGGAGAGACGGCTCAGTGGTTAAGAGCGCCGCCTGTTTTTCCAAAGGTCCTGAGTTCAATTCCCAGCAACCACGGGGTGGCTCATAACCATCTGTAATGTGATATGGCGCCCTCTTCTGGCTTGCAGGAGTACATGCAAGCAGAGCACTGTATATATAATAATAAATAAATAAATAAAAAAGAAAGAAAGAACCTGAATTTCATGGAGAAGCCAGGCATGGCCACCCACTTCTGTAACCCCAGTGCTGGGGGTGGGGAGCTGGAGATGGCAAGCTCCATGCTCAATGAGAAACCCAATCTCAAGAGTAAGGTGAGGACAGATAGAAGAATCTTATATTAGATCCCACATGTGCACACACAGGGGAGCATATATAGGTGAACATACACAAAGATGGGGCTTTAAAGGGACAAAACCACTCCTTATCCCCAACTTCACTCCCTCTCTGTCCCACTTGGCCATGTGAGGACACAGAGAGAACTCAGTAAGCCAGGAAGGTAGCCCTCACTAGAATCAGCCATGCTGGTGCCTTGATTTCAGGTTTCTGGCCCCTTTAGGTCACTCAATCCTCTGAGTTTTGTTATAGCAGCTTTAGCTGATTGATACTGAGACACAGAGTACTGTTGTGACAGATAACTAAAAATATGTAAGTAATTTTGGAACTAGTATTTTGAGACAGAGCTGGTTGGAAGAGTTTTAAGGAGTATGCTAACTAGAAAAAGCACAGGTTGATATGAATAGGATGTTGGGACAAATATGGATACTGTGGTGGTTTGAATGCAAATGTCCCCCATAGGCTTTTATGTTTGAATATTTGGTCCTCAGTTGGTGGAACTGTCTGGGAAGAATTGGGAGGTATGGCCTTGTTGGAGGCAGTGTGTCATTTGGGACAGGACTGAGGTGTCAAAAGAGACATGTCCTAGCCTCCTGCTTGTGAGATGTGAACTCTCAGATGTTCCTGTCACCACACCATTATTGGCTCTAACCCTCTGAAACTGTAAGCCCCATTAAACACTTTCTTTTACAACTCGCCTTAGTCGCAATGTTTTACCACAGAAATAGAACAGTCACGATCACAAACACTAAACAGATCATTCTGGTCAGCTCTCAGAAACAAACGAAGGACACAAGGCTGGGAAGCGAAAGAAAGGCAGTTCTCATCGGAGAAGCCAAGACATGGCTGAGCTCGTATTCTGGTACTTCTCTGCGGGCGTGAGCATTCTCCAGGAAGCCTATATTGACCAACCTACCTGGCTCTGAACAACCCAATCTTTCTCATCCTCGCAGGCTTCCTGATGGCTTCATTGTCAATTTAGCTGCATCTAGAATCAACTAAAACCCAAGCTGTCAGGCATGCCTTAAGGAGTTTTCTTTTTTGGATCATTTGAGGCAGAAAGGCCCACCCTAAATCTGGGCTCCACCTTCTGGAGGCCAACCACATAAAAGGACACAAAGAAAGAATCTATGTTTTTTTCCCTGTTTGCTCTTACTCTTGTTGGCATGTTCATCTACCACACTGCTGAAGCATTAGAACTTGCTTCTTAGGGATTCCAAGATCAACAGCTCTCCAAGAATCCACTAGGACTCCAGCACCAGGAAGTACCAAGATGTCCAGCCTTACTGAACAAGTACCAGAATTTTGCCCTTTCCATTGCAATATAGCCACTGTTGGACTACCCAGACCACAGCCTGTATGCCAGCATAATATATAAGTGAATTTATATGTGTGTGTGTGTGTGTGTGTGTGTGTGTGTGTGTGTGTATATATATATATACACACACACACACATATAATGAAAATTCAATACAGTCACAGATTAGACAATATATAAAAATGATTAATTCTAATATATGTATGTATATGTGTACATATAGAGAGAGAGAGAAAGAGAAGAATTATAGTGGAGCTGGGATGGTGGTTCGCGCCTTAAGGCCAGCACCTGGGATGTTAAGGCAGGAAGGCTGCCATCTTCCCAGCTCCCAGATGAAAAATTTAGGTCAATAAGAGTCACCTTTTAGATTAAAAAGCTGAAATTGGGTGTGGTAACTCATGCTTGTTATCTCAGTATTTAGGAAGCTAAAGCAAAAGGATGGCTACAAGTTCAAGGCCCACCCAGGCTGCGTAGTGAGTTCTAGGCCAACTTAAACTGAGGCAGGTAGATCTCCGTGAGTTTGGGACCATCTGGTCTATTCAATGAGTTTGAGGCCAGGCAGGGCTACATAGCGAACCTCTGTTCAAAAAAGCAAGAAAACAAAATAAAACTTAAAGGTAAATGGTCCCCCTCTGTAAATCCAATATGAATCCAATTATAATGCCAACAGGGAGTACTTTTAGAAAAACCCTCTAGGAAAAGAAATATAATAGCCGTAGAAATTATGAAAGAGGGTTTTGTGAAAGAGAAAGCCTGGTCTTGTACGCATTAAAGCTTCTTGTGAAGTTGTAATCACAAAAGGAATGTGGAGAGAGAGCAAACAGACAGGATACAGTGCGAAGTAAAATTCTAAAAGCTAGCTCAAGTGGTTACTGCCCATCACGCACTGTTCAAGGTGCTGACTAACGGACACCAAACAAAACGGATCACAGTTCTCACTATTTTAATTTGTGCTTTCATGTGAGACCAGCTCGCTGGCCGCCAGCATTGCCAAAAATTGCAAGCTCTAGGACAGTGGTTCTCAACCATCTAAGTGCTGCGACTGTTTAATATAGTTCCTCATGTTGTAATGACTCTCCCCCCGCAACCATAAAAGTATTTTTGCTGCTACTGCACAACTGTAATTTTGCTACTGTTATCAATTGTATGCAGGATCTCTGATATGTGACCCCCAGAGGGGTCATGACCCCATGGGTTGAGAGCTGCCTCAATCAGGGACAGACTGCATCAAAGGAAAAAGGTTAACAGTGAGAGAAGACACAGATAGAAGACACCCTTTGATTCTGTCCTCTCTGCCTCCCACAGTGCTGGGATTGCAGGTGCACACAATACCACACTCAGCGTATTATATAGGAGCTGGGATCCAAACCTAGGCTCGTGGTAGTACAATAAGTGCTCTTAACCACCAAGCCATCTCTCTCTCTAGCCCTGTATACGTCTTTAAAAACATCCTCCTGGGTACCATTAAAAGAAGGGAAGAAAAAAAAGGACAAAGAAAGAATATGGTCCTACCCCCATTAGACTGTGGACAATTCACTTTAAATCTGTGTGAAACTCTTAGGACCTTTTTGGTGTTTGTTTGTTTGTTTGTTTTGAATGTTCTGAGATTTTGTGCCTTCAGGCGCTGTTGGAAGCAGCCTGTACCCAAGGCCAAGCTGTAGAAGTTGCAGGGAAGCCACAGAGCTGCCAACCAGGGTGCTTAATGAGCAAAACTTAAGGGCTGGATACAAATAACTAGTAAACACCAGATGGCAGGGGTCAGGCAGGAGATCCCTCAAAGAGATAAAGTCAGAGCCTTCGGTCAGGCCCAGAGAAAGATAAATGACTCCATCTGATTGGGGGTAGGGAGGGTGTCATGGGTTCACCCAGCTGGTCCATGCACTCATGAAGGAGTTAAGAAAAAGGTGGGCTGTCTGTTTTTGTCTTTTTGTTTCCCCCATACAATGGAGGCTAGAAAGTCAGGGAAAAAAAATCTTAGGACAGAAAAGAAATAAGACAGTTTATGGTAGACATGAACTGTTACACACACACACACACACACACACACACACACACACACACACACACA
>OU015749.1:56147912-56196896 GCA_907169655.1 Acomys percivali | reverse complement strand
CACACACACACACACACACACACACACACACACACACACACACACACCCTGAAGATTGAGAGTGAGCTGTTCTATTTAATCTGAGAGACAAACAAATAAAACCCAATTAAGTTGTTGCCAAGAACTTTAAATGTGAAAGGGAGTTATCCAATGGGTCTTTATTTGTACTTTTAAAAAGGGCTTTAAAACTTTATGCCTTGTTTAAATACAAAGTTAATAGTACCAGGTAGTGCTAGAGTCATTTGCTGCAATAAAGCCTTGCATTTAATTGGAAGCAGGAGTCTGCCATCCCACTCCCCTAATTAACTAGCGTCATAGGAAGCCAGGCTTCTGGAGACACATGAGGCGTTGATACTTTCCCTAGGTGCACTTTCCCCAATTCTAGACGTAGTGCTTTGGAACAAATCTATTAGCATTGGCTTTGCACACTCACACTGATCACATACCTGAAAAGCTTTTCAAACAAACGCTGGCCTCTGTCATGATCAGGACTAACCAAGATGCTGGCAACACTGTGGCTGTATCCAGCCCTGCCTCTTCACCTCCAGCAGAGGTTCTCAAAATATGGGTGATGACCCCTTTTGGGGGTCAACTAACCCTTTTACAGGCGTCACATATCAGATGTCCTGCATACCAGATATTTACATTACAACTGATAACAGTAGCTAAGTTAATTATGAAGTAGCAATGAAAATAATTTTATGGTTGGGGGTCACCACACCTTGAAGAACCGTACTAAAGAGTTGCAACATCAGGAAGGTTGAGAACCACCGGTCTACAAGGAAGTGCTAGGCCATCAGTTCACCCCTTGCTCTCCCTTCCTCTGGTATAACCAGTCTTGGCTCCTTTAAACTTGCCTCCTGGGAATTATTTTCCAATCTTATAATTATCTCTGTGGGCCTTAGAGAGAAAAAGGAATATGGTGTTTTGAAAAAATTATACCCTTCTTTTGGTCCTATATTAAGCATTTTCTACATCTGGTAAAGGAATCTAAACTATGTTACTATAATATATTTAGTTGGTGTGAACACCTCTCTATCATGCTTCCTTTTAGTTGGTGTGAACACCTCTCTATCGTGCTTTCTTTCAGTTGGTGTGAACACCTCTCTATCGTGCTTTCTTCTAAATGTGCTTTTCTTTAGAGAAACCAGCTTGGGTAAGCTGAGGTTTTTACATAAAGATTTCTATATTGCTCAAAAGCATGACCCAACAACACTGAGGATAATAAGAGCTGCTAAAATCAGCTTGCAAGTATCACAAAATGACATCTAACCTAGCTTTTCTAAAGGCAAATCTTTTTATTACAGTGATTAGCCCAAGAAGAGCTCTACATGGCAATGTGAGATTCACTATGGCAGGAAGACTAGTGTGGACAGGTGTGGAGCCACCGGCACACACGGACACATATGCGTACATCTCATGAACCTGAAATGCTCATATATGAGAAATCCATACACTGGGAGAGAAGCAAAACCCAGAGTTTTAGTTTTTGAGGTCATAAAATTAATAAACAGAAGTAGCTGCATCAGACCAAATTTGGACAATTAGCCCAATGGAATACTCTATGGCATCCCAAGGTTGACAGCTGGCGATCAGGATTTGACTGTCATTTAATTGTTATCATAAAGATGTATTCTCTGCAAGAGAAGCCACAGTTGTCCAGTCACTCTGTATTGTCCTTTCAGTGCTCGGAGGTAAGAAACTCTGAGATTAAGCTGTAATGCAACAAAGAGCTCTGTGGGATCCTGGACTGAGTCCTAGAACAGATGAAGGACAGTCATGCAATCTGCATGAAGGATGGAATTCAGTTTAGAAAAAATGCACCACGACCGAGCTTCAGCTCTGACACATACACACCATGGTTGTGTAACGTATCAGCCACAGTGGAAGGACACGGTAGTGTGTGACTCTGGCCCAGCACTAAGCCTACCATGTCAGAGCCCTGGGGGTTGATCCCCAGTACCTCAAAGATCAGTAAATAAATAACTAAACAGAACGGGACAACCTTTAATATCTAGGTACGTTTCCTGTAGATCTAAAATAATTCCAAAATTAAAAATTCATGACAAATAAAAGAAGCTGTCATTAGCATCGACAAACCAACATTCCTAAGCCCTTAATGTTTATCACAAGGCAAAGGAAACAGAAGTGAATTCCCTGCCATTTATTGATAATACGGCAGCAGCCTCCATTCATGGAAAAAGCAGAGCCATTTGCATATACAGTGGCAATTATTTTTCAGGGGTCGACCTTGAGAATAAGAAGTCTCAGGGAGCCCAAGGAAGAAATTGAGCTTTGGCCAATCCCCCAAACGGGCATCAACAGTCAATCATCATCTGAGAAGCCCAGGCTGGTTAAAGAGGAACAAGCAAGATCCATTGCTATGAGGCATCTCTCAGAACTGCAGGAGACAAGTTGCCCAACTAGGCACCGCTGAACTGTACCCACAATAGGAGGCATTTACAAACCCAGCAGGGCCTGGCTCCTGCTCAGAGATTTCAAGGTCAGGCCAGCATTGCTTCCAGAGAGCTACAGAGCAATTAAGCTCTCATGTCCAGGCAGAAGGCTGGCAGGGCAGGCTGAGGAGTCACAGTCTTGTTCCTGGCTGGCGTGTGTTCGTCACCAAGGTCTGGGCACACACTTGGGAGCAGTGTGCAACTTGATTCCAGCCCCTCCCTTGGCAGCATGGGGGAGACTTAGCTTCTGAAGGCAGGTTTGTCTCTGAAAAGTGGCCTTCTGAATGCAGAGTTTTCCCCCAAGCTCTCTGGTGACTGAATCCCACACCCAGCTCAGTCTTACCACCCAGAAGCAGTGGGTCTCAGAGATTTTATTTGGACTCAGACCTATTTCTTCTATGATCTGAAAGATGGGTAGAGGTCTTTCTCTTACAATGTCTTCAGAACCCATGTTTCCCATTTCCCCCAACATTGGCTCTATTTCCCATCTGGCAAAAGCCTTTCCTGGAAAGGGAAGCTAATGTCACATCAGAGTGACTCCCTACAATCCTGGTGACAGAGAGTATGATGGTTTAAACATGGTTTTGTTCCTCAGAGGGTAACATGCTGGAAGCTTAGTTCCCAGTGCAGTGACGTTAAGAGGAAGACACTGTCACTTGGTGGGATTGAGGTAGTGCCCGGGGGCTCTCGGTTCCTAGAGTTAGCTCTTCTTAGTGGAAGTTGTCCTGCCTGGCTTCCTCTCTCACCATCAATCACTCCCTTCTGGAAGCCCTGTCACTACTGTGATGCCATAAGGCCTATACCGGAGCAGAGTCAATGCCAGTGTTATATCCTTGACCCTTCAAAACTCCGGGCTGAATAAAGCCCTTTTCTGTAGAAATACCAGCTGAAGGTGTTTCAGCATATTGACAGAAAACAGATTGCCATGGACAACCACCATGGGGTCTTGCTTGTCTCATCCCATCTCCACTTAGTTTTTCAGAGACAGCTACTCTTAGCTGTACAAATGAAAGGCTGGGTGGGAGAATGGGAACGTCCTTAGTCTTCTAAGTCAATTCACGAGCACGAAGCACACCAAGGCATACAGTGAACCTCCATCTGGTACCCAGGCAAGAGGGAAAAGAAAATGCATTTAAAACTTTTGGAGCTGAACATTTGGGGAAATCGTGCTATTCGAAGACTTGACAAAATAGGACGAATTCAGTGCTCTTCTGTAAGTTTAGGCATTCCCAAGACACCTTGGGGATCCTCAGTTCACGCAGGTTTGGTATTACAGGGCCTGAGACAATCAGAAGGGAACTTTCTAAATTCTGATGTTCAATCCTGAAGCAGATTGAAAACAGCTCAGTGTGTATAAGTATGTGATTCTGCAAACTTATAGTCCATGAGTCAGAGGCCATTCTTGCTCACTTCTTAAAGGTATTTAGTCTACATTTGCTTGTTGGAAAGAGTAAATGAAATGAACTAATATGTTTGGGATGTTTGGGACACAAGGAACAATGCTTGGCACATGGTAATCGACACTTAGCAGCCTGATACATAAAAATACAACTGGATGCCATGCAAGGAGGTACAGTGACCAGTGTCTTTTCAGGTAACAGCACCTCACAAGACGCTGGGAAGCAGCGCTGGTATCCTGCCCAGAGATACCATCTCGTGGGTGAAAAACAAGCTGCTTTAGCCTACTTTCTGAAGCCTTGCTTGTAAGAGGGGCACCTTTGAAAGCATGCAGTGCCAAGAATGTCTTTAAGCATAAGCTGCTTTGCAGAAATGAAAACAAACATTTTGTTTGCCACCAGAAATTCTGGAACTGAGCCACTCTATTGTGGAAAAGGGAAAAGGACCTGGCGTCTTAACAGTAGGTCAGCACCGTGAGAAAGGCACTGTCTCCTGAATCTACACATCACCCACTCCTCAGAGAAGGTACCGAACAGTTAGTACACTTTCCTATACACAGAGACACACACAGACACACACACACACAGACACACCCCTCTGATAAAGAACAGTGTACATCAGGCACATCAGGCACAGTGGTAACTAAGAACAGAGCAATATAACAATTTACTACACGGGCAGCTATGCGGACGTGAGTACTCCCCTCCTCCTTCTCACCTCACAAAAAGAGTCAAGACAAACATTAAGATGTCCAGTAAGAAGGTGACTGTGAGTAAGTGACATCACAGAAGGTGAAACTTGATTAAGGGGTACCATGCCTGTCCTCTCATGCCCCCACCCACCCCAGTACACATAAAAAGAGTGTCTTCCTTGGCTCAGAAGCCAACACAGCCACCTTTCCCCCAAACAGTCCAATAGGGCAACATTTATTGATATCATCAGTGACTAAAGGAGTTGTGAGACCCGTCAAGCAGGAGCGGACCCTAGCCAATCTCTCTGATCAAATAAAGAAGAAAAATAAGAGACAGCTTTGTTTGGACTCCAGAGATGGCTGTGAAAGCCCACTGACACTGCGTTCCAACTGATACCCACAGCCCAGAAGCACCTGCACACGGCCCTCAGCCACACGGTCCTCAGTAGCTGCTTCCAATGTGGGAGGGTAAATACCAGGCTCCCAGACCACAACTCAAGACTAACTCTTAAGGACTGTCCTAACCCAGAGATCCTTATATATATATATATATATATATATATATATATATTGCTGTATTGTGGTCCAGCTTTTCCTTCGGCCCAGTCTCTCCTCCCACCTTCCAGGCATGCTTTAACCACTCAGAATTCAACACACATCAAGTCCTAGGGGATGCCCTCAGACTGTCTCTCAGCATGTTTGGGGTTTTATAAAGAGCTTTGTTGAGGTGTCATTGATGTGCATAACGTGAACTTAAACCATGCAACTTGATGTGTTTTCTTTTTCTTTCCTTTTTTGCATTAATGGGGATTAAAGTAACGGCCATGTGCATGCTAGGCCAAGTACTCTACTACTGAACTCTTCCCTCAGTTTCTATGCTGGCTGGTTGATATAGGCTAGAGTCATTTTAGAAGAGGGAACCTCAACTGAGAAAATACCTCTACCAGACTGGCCTGTGGGCAAGCCTGTGGTGCATTTTCTCTTTTGTTTTTGTTTTTGTTTTTTCGAGAGAGGGTTTCTCTGTATAACAGCCCTGACAGTCCTGGGCTTGCTCTGTAGACTAGACTGACCTTGAACTCCCAAGTGCTAGGATTAAAGGCGTGCATCACATTGGTATGGGAGAGTCCATACCACATTGTGGGGGATGCCACCCCCAGGCAGGTGGCCCTGGATGGTCTAAGAGAGCAGACTGAGTCAGCCAGGAGGGGAAAGCAATAAGCAGTGTTCTCCCATGGCCTTGGCCTCAGTTCCTGCTCTGACTTCCTTCTATGATGGACTGTGACGTGGACGTGGATGTGGAAGTGAAATAAACCCTTCCCTCCCCAGACTGCTTTTTGGTCATGGTGACTAGCACAATCCTAACAGTGACCCTAATTAGGACAGCTTCTTTCTCTCCTTTTTACCTTTTCTTTCTTTCTTTTTTTTATTTTTTTAATTTCTTT
Organism: Acomys percivali; assembly: GCA_907169655.1. Lineage (NCBI taxonomy): Eukaryota > Metazoa > Chordata > Mammalia > Rodentia > Muridae > Acomys > Acomys percivali. Next base: position 56,190,909 of record OU015749.1, on the reverse strand, counting down.
TAGATTCTCACTGAACCACCATGGCTGGCTTTGAACTTGTAATCCTGTTCTCAGCCTTCCAAGGAGTTTGGATTACAGACAGGTGTACACCACCATAGTCTAACATCTAAAATATATGCGTGTGTGTGTGTGTGTGTTTGTGTGTGTGTGTGTATTCATCGCAACTGTCATTAAGACAGTGAACAAACCCATGTGCCATCCCCACCCTGAAAGTTCCCTTTGTTCTTTTTCTCTCTTCATCCTATGTCTTTCTATCCCTACTTGCCAGAAAAATGCCCGCCTGCTTCCTGTTAACAGAGTTGTTTGCATTTTTTTAATGTATTTATTTTTGGAAGAGGGTGCCATGGTGCACCCGCAAAGGTCCGAGAACAACGGCATGATCAGTTCTCTCCTTCCAGGGATCAAACTTAGGCAAGAGTCCTTCCCTGCAGCACTCTAGCCTGCCTTTTCTAGAACTTTATTCAAATGACTACATACTGAACGGACCCATTCTGTTTGGCTTCTTTGATTCAGGACAACTACTCTGAGATTGGTCCATACTGTTTCACCTATCAGCCTTGGTACTGCTGAGTTCTAGTCCACCGTATATCTCCTAATGATTTTGTCCCTGGAGTTCTTTGAAGCCCACAAGACCAGAGAAAGCAGGACATTCCCATCTGCCCAAGAAACCCAGGGATTGACAGTAACATGGCCCTGACTTGCATTGGAACCTGTTAAGCTTTTGGCTCTTGTCTGTCTTGTCACCCACTTGGGCGATTCTCAAAATCACTTTATTTTGGCTAGTTGCCCATAAGAAGCCTACATCAAAATAGCGCTCCCCGGCAAGTCAACAGTCTTTGTATATATAGTGCTTTTCCCTTCCCTATCAGGAGATTGTGTGGTAGTGATGAGATATTGGGGGGTTCTGAAGGCCCTAAACAAATACTTTTAGTCTCTGCCCTACTCACTCCTTCATTTTCCTTCCCAGACAGATCTCACCCGAGCCCAGAATCAAGTGCTCCCACAGACAGTACCATAACACAACAATGGCCTAGTGCCTCTCAAATTGTAGGCTCACAAAGTCCCATATCTGAGTCATCCCCCCCACCCCCACCCCCACATCTGCCTTGCTCAGCGAGAGGACCTTTTCACTCTCTTTTCTTCTGGCCTCATTTGTAACCCCCAAAGCAACAAGAGCACCAACCTCAAAAGGCTGTCACACTGATTAATTGGCATCTTAAGAGTTGGGGCTCATAGTACTGCATTCTCAACAGACAGCAGCCATTAATGTTTTCATAATTATGGTTCCCAAATGGTCCATCTGTCCCCAGATCCATTCCGACCACAAACTCTACATTTTCTAAAAGTTCCTGATATCACTGGGCAGCCCATATTCAGAGGCACCCACAGAGAGCCTGACACAGACCCCGTCCTGCTCTCCTTCCGAGGCCCTCCTTCCTGCTGATAACACCCAAGTCTATACCCCCATCATGCCTCCTTTCCACTTTTTGCATTTCCCAATGCTGTGGTTTTAACACATCTGGATTTTGCAAGCCAATAAAACATTGTATAAGTTATTGTTGGAGTAAAACTATTCCAAAGGCTTTTGCAATTAAGATACTAAATAAATACAATTGTGTAAGGCCATTCTTTCATAGTTTAATCTCCTCCAAGCAAGGGAGACACAGCCTGGCCCACAGCACTGCTCTTTAAAACACTTATGTGGCATTAAGAAAAAGTTCACTGTATTAAGTTTGTTTTCCTCATTTCTCAACAGACTAACACTTGAGTGATGACCAGTACCCAGCTCTGCATGGACGGCACTCAGAAGCCCATTGACCTGTCTTCTTCCTGTCTGTCTTAATCTGCATGAGCTGACATCACAGAGCAGCCCCACAGACTGAGTGGGAATCTCATGTCGCTGGAAAACAGCAGTCATCTCCTCCAGTTCTGGAATCTGAAGGTCCAGGATCAAAGGGCCAGCAGAGCTGGTCCCCGGTAAATACCTGCCTCCTCATTATGTCTTCATGGGTGGAGAAGGGACCAGATTTTCACGTGTCTTTGCTTACGATCAATGATGCCTTTGTGTGAACTTCATTCTCATGTCCTAGTGACCTCCCAAAGACCTTACCTCTACCTGCCACCATGTGGGAGATTAGGGTTTCAACATGGAGGAGACAACTGCTCAGTTCTTAGCACTGACCAATCTCCCTCCTGTTCGGTCCATCAACTGTTCTTAGGTGTCCCCTTCTGCACCCATACCCTTCCTAATGGACAATTGAAGGATTATGTTCTTGTTGTAGGGCTTATGAGATAGAGCACCCCTAGTCCGGCCAATAGGAGTTCTCAACATACCCGTCTGCAGTTCAGCATTTGCAATACACTGTTCCATAGAAACAGTAAGGAGGATGCTCCCTCCAACCAGCACAGTCCTTGCAGTCCTTCAGAACCAGTGACCAGGGGTAAGAAGAGTCAGGCGCAGTCAGGGCCTCCACCACTGATCCTTGAGATTAGGTCCCCTTTGCTCCCCACACAAGAGTGCTTTCTTGGAGGACTTTCCCAGGACAGTAGCCACCTCTTTTTCTTTACAGTATCTCAACCTTCTTGCTAAAAGCACACAGAAGAGGTCTCGTAAGAATTCTTGCTGCTCCTAACAATAGGAAACAGACAATGGCTAAAAATAACAATGGGCAAAGTGACAGCACTTCTAGGAGGCTGAAAAGAGTTTCATTAGCAGAATTCCTGGGGTTCACTGGTATGTAAGAGGGGCCCTCCCCTCCAATCCCATCTGCTTAAGGCCTTCCCCCACTCCGTTGCATAATTAAGGCTACTCTTCCGGCTCTCCAGATTCTCTCCCCTGTCCTAGAGACTCTAGATTTCCCCAGTGTTCAGGCCAAACACCTGTGCCTCTCTTCTTCCACAAGGACGCTCCCTCCTATAGTCCCCCTTAAAAAAAAAAAAGAAAAGAAAAAGGAGACTTAAAAGGGCAATTAGGGCTTTCCAGAGACTAAGAAGGCCCTAGTGAGATCCTTAAGCGCATCAAACGAAGACAGATTCACTGTCACTCCTGGAGGAAAGCTTACCCCTCCCAGGACAAGAAAGGCTGGAGGCACCCAGCTAGAGGGGGTGTAGCGGCAGGGGTGGGAGGGGTGGAGGGTAGGGAGTGGGTGGCGGGGGATGGGAAGGAACTGACTCAGATGTCTTCCATCTGGGGAAGTTGAAGGGAACCAGGGGTACAAGTTATCAGTTCTTTCATGGACACCTTTGAGCCTTGAATGTTACTAGAGATGTGCACTCACTTGTGTGGGCCTCTCCTCTGAGCATGAGCCAACCAACCTGCAGTACCAGCAGTACCTAAAGACCAACCTGCAGCACCAGCAGTACCTAGAGGCCAACCTGCAGCACCAGCAGTACCTAGCCATCAATGGAGATGGACTCTGGCTCTCCCTGGGCCTCCTGAATTCCCATCTGCATTTGAAAAAGGCTTCCATCTAAGTCCCATGGGTACCAAAGCCTGAACAAATTCTAGAACAGTGAAGTTAGGCATTCTCAAGGAAGATGATGTTTGTTTACCTTCCAGCGTATTTGGCATGTCTGAAGACATTTTGTGTGTCCCTGCAGAGGTATAATCATGGTGGGCAGAGCCTAGGGTAAGGCACAGACAACTGCAATGAGCAACTACATGGGGCCAGGTATATTGGTTCATGTTTATAACCCTGATGCTCATGATCCTGAAGCAGAAGGTCTGCAAATCCAAGGCTAGCTTGAGATATCCATCAAGATTGTGGTCTTTGTCCACAAACTTCGGGGTGGACCAGGGTCCAGCGGGGTCTGCTCAAACTATGGCACTAACCAAGGATAATACAAGCAGTAAACATCAAACCCCTACTCTGATCTAGCCAATGGACAGGACATTCTCTACAGTTGAGTGGAGAGTGGGGACTGACTCTGACATGAACTCTGGTGCCCCATATTTGACCACCTCCCCTTGATGGGGAGCCTTGGTGGAACTCAAAGAAAGAATAAGCAGGCTTCCAAGATGAGACTTGATAGCCTATGACCATATAATTGGTCATAGACATAGGGGAGGGGAATAGGGTAAAAGTGGGAGGGAGGGAGGAACCAGGAGGATACAAGTGATGGGATAACAATTGAGATGTAATCTGAATAAATAAATTAAAAAAAAAAAAAGATTGTGGTGTTTGAATGAGAATGGCTCCCATAGGCTCATGTTTGAAAACTTGGTCCCCAGGTAGTAGAACCATTTGGGAAGGATTAAGAGGTGTGGTCTTTTTAGAGAAGATGTGTCACTTGTGGGCTTTGAGATTTCAGTGCATCCCCCTGTGACCAACTCTCTCTGCCTAGTGGTTTCAGATCCAGCTGTTCCTCGAGTCCACCATCACAGACTCTAACCCTCTGACGCCATAAGCCAATTAAACACTTGCTTTTATAAACTGCCTTGGACATGGTATCTTGTCAAATCAACAGAAAAGTAACTAAGACTAACCCCATCTCAAAATACCAAGGGAGCAGGGGAGCAATTATCTGTCCCAGAAACTACTAGAGTCCAGGATGAGAAATCCTGCTGTAAGAGAACAAATCCAGGATAAAAAATGATGAGTGGTCCCAGAGCCTTGTTCCTCCACGTAAAGACTGAAATAAAAGAGTCTCTGCACCACCACCCCTCAACCAAAAAAAAAGAAGGCACATGACCTGCAACTACAAGACCAGAACCTCCCAGCAGCCTCGGAATTCTCTGTGAACTGCATGTATGCTCTTTTGCTTCTAGACTTGTCAGTACGAAGAAATGGTGTAAGCCATGAGAACCTGTCCGTGGATGGCTGTCAGGAAGCCCAGGCTTGGCCAGGTATCAGCAGTGACAGCTGCTATCCAGACCTGAAGAAGGGCAGGCTCCAGCCAACACGCAGGGTCCTGGAACTGGCACAAGACTCTGAAGATCGATGGATTGGGAGCACTCCTGTTGCTGGGAGCACAGCTTTTGGACCCCAGATCTTCATGTTGACCACATGAGAAACTGGGCATGACAACCCAGTGGAAAGGAAGAATTCACACAACACCCCTCAGCATTATGTGTGCTGACCCAGAGAAGAGATCAGCGAAGATGCCAGTGTCAATGAGAGGGATGTGTCTAGCTTCTTGGTCACTCAATGTCACCTTCTCCTGAAGGTCTTCTTTCATTTTCCCTGACTGAGCCTCACCGTCCTCCCCCTCCTCTCCCTCCTCCCCCTCCTCTTCCTATTGCATTCCTCGTAGTTCTCTTCTTATTGTCCCACTGACCTGTGAGCTTTGATCCTCCTCCTGCCTACATGATTGTGAGTCCAGGACTACAGCAGAAATGGCCTCTCTTCTGAAGATCACCAAAACACAGCCACCAAAAATGCTCTGGGGTCCTTCATTCTCCCCAAGGAACCCTGCCGGGGGAGGTGCCACTGTGCACCCAGTGAGGGAAGGAGGGCGAGACTCAGTGGTGTATAACCTGGAGTCCATGCATCATGGTGGGACACTTCTAAGGCATGTTTCGAACCCTTGTCCTCTCTCTCCTCTCACCTCGTCTTTGTCATCACCCCTGTACCACAGCCTTGACTGCTCCTCTGTCAGGAATCAAACTAGGACAAGCATTTCACTCACTGCTAAAAACTCAGTGTTTAGCCACACACACCCCGACACTGTGGACTATCACACACACCAAGTATTTATAAAAGTAAAATAAAAGTCCCTCCGTGCCTTGACAATCCAACACAACAGTAATCAGACAAACTAGGAAAGCCTTTGTGACAAGACTAGAACACATCTTTCCTGCGATTTTTTAAAAAAATCAAACCACATTAAAAACAGCCTAGTTTTCTACCTACACTAACAATTCAATTTCTAACTGTCATACAAGAGCTCAGTGGCGAGAGATGCCAGCTCTGGAGGCCAGTAGGCCATGGCGTGAAGTCTAGCCTGGCATCCTCCTGACGTATTGGAGTTTCAGATGCATTACCTGGAAAGCTGTGCCTGCAGGGTTCTGGGGAGGATTTAATGAAACAGGACTCATTAGAGGGTTTGATCCATTTAGTCCTGGCCAAGAAAAAAACCTTCAACAAATGGTTTTCACACTATCATTACTATTATTTCATTGCCCATACCAGGCAATCTCCGTGTTTATGAGGTGATTGATAGGGGCAGAGTGCCAGCTACATGAAAAACACACAGTAGTGAGTTACTATATAAATGATGGAACTATCCAAATGTAGAATGCAAGAGGCATCCTGAGTGCATGATATAGATATCACAGAGGCTAGATATAGATGCCAACTTTGAGTACTGTTTCCTAGGAACTGCCCATCTTGCTGTTTAAGACAGTCTCTCTCTCATTGGCCTGGAGCTTATGAGGTACGCTAGGCTGGCTGACCAGCAAGGTTTAGGGGCCCTCCTATCTCACAAACACACACTACATACAGCTTTTCCTGTAGTTTCTGAAATTAAACTTGGGTCCTCCTGCTTGTGCTCCCAGCACTAGGCTAGCCTTCTCCCTAATGCCCCCTCCCTTTTGGCCAAAGCTCTTACCTGTATCTCTGGCAGTTCATTCAACCTACACTGTGACTAAAAAGCAATATGGACTTAGGGAAGTCACTTCATCAACCCACAGCCCTCCCTGTGACCGTTAGATGAATAGCAGGCCATTCCTAGGGCCCTCCCACGTCTCCCTCATTGAAGGTGAGTAGTTTGCCCCGAAAGTTAGGTCAGAACAACAGGTCATGATAGGTAGTGCTCAGCCTCCTCACTGTTGATAAAGGAAAATGGGTTGTTTGGGGCTTAAGGGAGCCATCTTGAATACGGTCAGACCACCTGTAGTATTATATGTGACCTCTACTCCTACCTAACCCAGCATAGCCAACACTGTTGTCTGCAGACATCACCAAGTGTTCCCCTCGAGCAAAAACCAGTCAACTCGAGAGTCCCAGGGGTGAAGGTTCAATTCCATAGTGGCCCACAGACAGGGGCAGGCCCTGTGATCCAGCCCCGGGCCCATGTCAGGGAGGGGTTGGTATGGCTCCTCTGCCTTGGTTGGCCTGGTAACAATGACAAGAATATTAAGACTCTCTTCGCCATGCCTACCTACCCTTTTCTCTAGCCAGCTCTTGCCTGCCTTGCTCATCCTTCCTCTCCACTACACTTCATTAGAGAGCAGGCCTTAGAAAACGAGCAAGCATTTGCTGCAGAGTTAAGATTATTTTTGTTTTCCCTAGTCTATCATTAGCTACATTTGCCTGCAAATAGGATTGATGATTTTAAAGCTCATCTACTCACAACTCCAGAATAACACACCCTCGCCACGGCTATCATGATCTGTTTATGACATTAGAAACAGCAGGAGACCCAAACTCCAAAGCTCAGATGATCCTGACATGCAAATGTGTCATGAAATCCCAGCACAGGCAAACGATTTCAAAGGATTTATTAACAACACTGTTGCTCCTAACTAGAAAGATCGGATGGCTTTTCTGGGCGATGGTCAAGGTCGCTGCACAATGGGATGTGAACCCCAGCTGATTTGATGAAGGTCAGAGCACCCCCCCCCCAATGGACCAGAGCCTGCCTGGAGGTGGGCAGCACCAGGGTTTGGAGGAACAGGGGACAGCCTGATGCTCTGCCAGCTTGCAAATAAACAGGTGCTCAAGGTTGGTTGGGCACATCAATTCCCCCTTTATATGGACAAACAAATTCCTGTAAAGACCAAGCAGCACACTGCCAGAGCTGCATGTGTTAGAGCAACGAGAAAGTCAATTTGCTAGAGGACATAAGTCATTCCACAGTCTTCCTTTTTTGCTTTCCAAACCAGGGCAGGGCCACCTAAGTACCATTAACCCACAGAGAAGGCAGCTTCTAGTGATGCCACCATTGGCCCTTCACGAACGAGCAGAGTCGCAGGGCAGGAGCAATGGAGCGATAGAGAGGGCTGCTGTAGTGATGGCAAATGGGGCCATGGAGACAGGGAGGACTGATGGAGTGAGTGGCAAGATGGATGGATTGGCAGGGAGGACTGCAGTGGAGGGCATGGGATGATGTTGTGTCCTACTTCAGTAACTAGGAAGAGTGACAGAAGACCGCTGTGGTGATGGGGTGGCCTGCTGCTATGAGGGGGAAGACTGGGGAGGATAACTGTAGTTCATGTGAAGGGACATTCCACTCTTTACCCCAGCCCTTGTCCTTGAGTTTTTGTCCCGTCTCTCTCTGCCTCTCTATCCCTAGCAATCAGTGCCTGACTGACTTCCTCATTGTCCCAGTCTCTGTGTCAAAGCCCTGTCCTCAGAGTAGCCTTGCCTCACAGCAGCCCACCCTAAATGCTCCATACTCCTTAACCTGTTTTATATGCCCTTAAGAAGCCTTTAGTTCCCCAGTTTCACTGCCTATGCTTTCATTGGCTTTGTCCCCACTCCATATGTGACTGCCACGAGAGCCAGAAGCTTGGAGTCTGGCTCCCCAGGCACACAGTAGAAGCTCTGTCAATATTTAGTGCATGAATAAAGGTCTAAGCCTGGACTGTCTGGGTGGCCAAGAGACTGAGGGTTCGTAAATGGTGCTAACCAAGAAGGCTTCAGCGTGTCTGACCTTAGAGGTTTAGTATCACATCTCTGATACTTTGTCCTCAGTGGCATCAGTCCTCAGAGCAAGACTGATCTCTCCTGATACAACCAGACCCTGGCTTCAGAGAGCCAAGCCTGCAGGCTGCAGACAGCCAATGGCATTACCCTGTCCCCTTCCTAAGGGAGTCTGCCAAGTATTTGAGCACAGTTCAGTGGTCTATTTTTAGGCAACTCTAGCGGTAACCTACCCAGTAAAAGCTGCCACCACCTTGTAAACTCAGGATCAGCAGGCACTTGCATGTATGAACTTGTCAAAATAACTGCAAAAAAAAAAAGCCCTTTTCCTGGAGATCATTAAAAATAATTAGAAGAGAAATAGTTTTTGAGTAAGGAGATAAGCTCGGCTGCAGAATCATGCTCATTTTTTATATCCCACATTAAAACCTTTGTAAGGTCTAGGGCCATTGGGACATGAAGACACATTCCAAGATCACCTCGGTCCTGGAGGATTCTGTACTTTGCCCTTCAGCTTCGGGGCCAGACTGAGGCTGGCTGGGTAAATAACTCCTTCTGGCCTCTGGGAAGACACTACCAGAGGAGTGCTTGGCCCCATAGAAACACGAAAACATTCCTTAACCAGCACAAAACTCTTCTGACTTATTCTCTGGAAATTAGCCTCTTCAACAGACTCATGAAAGGCAGGACGAGAAGTGTTGCTGAGGATTGCAAGTAGCCTGGTCTACTTCAGAGGGCTGCAGGGCTCCCCTGCCACTGGCTGGAAGGCGTGAAGGCCATTCTCCCTCCCCCTCCCCCCTCCGCCCCAGCAACCCCCTCCCCCACCATGATCTTAAGGCTTTCTTGCCTCTCTGTTCTAGTACTAAGGGTTACAGCACATAAAACTTCTGTCTGATGAGGACAAGTGCCTCCCCAAGGGCCCTCATATCCCAAGAAATTATAACTTGTCTTGAGAGACAGCCAGAACACACACCTGTGACCCTGATCCAAGAAAGGATTCTGGGGAAAGTGCATCCCACTTTTATCCCTGATGGAACGAATGCTAGGTCTGCAGAGGAAGGTCACAGTGGGATGGGGAAGAAGATCAAAGACCAGAAGGGGCGGGTGCAATAGAGAGAAAGACTTAGAGAGGCAGCTGGAGAGGCAGCTGGAGAGGCAGCTGGAGAGGCAGCTGAAATCAAGTTCAGAAAGGACCAATTCCCCTGCACACCAACCTAGTTCGTCTCTTCACTACATGGGTAGTGCACCAACTACATTCCAAGGCCCAATAGCAGAACCTGCAAAGTCCACATGTTCCTGAAGCCCAGATGTTCCCTTTTATAGAGCACAGGCAGACCCAGAACACTGCATTTCCTATCCTGCTTGCATCTGACCAGGGCCATGTACTGGGTACCAGCTCCAAACCAATGCAGCCCAAAGAGACAGACATGATACCACCCTACCATCTCTAGGCCCTTCTAATGGCCAGAGGCAAAACATTTGCAACCCTGAGAAACTGGAAAACAAGAAAAGACCCCTGTCTTTGACTTTCCATGCAGGGAAGAACCACCTGCTGACAAGAGGTTATTATGTGAAAGAGAAGTGATTTTTTTTTGTTACGTTAAATTAAAATAAACCACACTAAAATGTGGCAGTTGGGTGGTCACCAGACCTATCATTACCCTAATCTAACAGAGTAGATACTGTTGTACTGATTTAATGTTGATAGGAGTTCCCCAAATGTCTGAACACTGAGAAGTGCATTTATTAAATCAACCCTGGGGTAGATATATACATGTCTGTATGTACATATATGTTTGCATACATGTAGAGGCCAGAGGTTGACATTGGGTGGTTTCGTCACTCACTGTCCATCTTAGTTTTTGAGACAAGGTCTCTCACTGAGCCTAGCTCAGCTAGAGTGCCTGGCCAGTGGAGTCTTGGTAGCCCCGACTGTTCCCAGCACTGGGAATACGTGTGCACTGCCACACTGAGCTTTTTACTAGTCCTGGGATACCAAGTCAGGACCTCATGCTTGCACAGTAAGCATTTAACACACAGAGCCATCTCACCAGCCTTTTGTTGAATGAGCCTAATCCGTTTTTTTTTTTTTTTAAAGAGGACTCAAATCCCAGAAAATAAAAGTTCACAGAAATTCTTCTTCTTCATCTCATCATTGTCAATCATCATCATCATCATCATCATCATCTGTCTCTGTCCTTGTCTGTCTGTTTCTCTCCCCCCTCTCTTACATACATACATACACACACACACACACACACACACACACACACACAGGCATAAACACATGTACACACATGCACATGCACCCTAAGCTCCTGCACCAAAACCACATAGCGTCATGGCCAAGCCTACTCTGCCTATGTGTGGTTAGTACAGTAACAGAGAACATCCTAGAAACGGTCTTTCTAAGGCGCCACCGCCCGGCATGGGTATCACATACAGCCAAATACCGAAAAAGAAAACTGGAGCAGGAAAGAAAAAGTCATTTAAAAAAAAAAAAAAGTCCAGATTTCTCATGATCTCACCCGTGAGTCAGATTGGCATTTGGGATAACAACTAACCAGAACCGACCAGAACAGTTTGTTTGCAAGATGCCAGCCTGCCAGTTTCAACAGCAGAGAAGGTACACTTTCCAAATTGGCTTAAAAGGACAAATCTAGAGTACTTGTTTATTTTTTTTTCTCCTTAAAAATATGTCAAGGTGAATGAAATCTCTCATTTAAAAATGGTCCTTTTAGAAATGAAACTGTAATTTTTTTTTTTTTTTTCCTAAACACGGAGTGCCAAGTATCCTGCAATTGGAGCAGTGAGAAAATCCCTTGCAGGAGTCTTTGCTGTGTGGCTCTTAGGAAGCTGCCTCAGCTTTCTGGGTTTGTTCACTTATAAAACATAAATTAGAATATATAGCCTCTGAAGTCTGAGGAAGAAACTTCCAGTGAACAGGAACTGATTTATTTTTATTTTATTTTTTTATACCTTGTAACTCTTTTGTTGCCATAGAACTTACTCCTAACAGAAATGCAGTGGTATCTTCCTGAGAGGCTTGGTTTGGAGGAATTTATTCCTCCAGGCCTGAAGACCAAGCCACTGCCAGTGTGATTGAGTCTTAGTCATGAGACAGGAAAGGAGTGGACACTCTTGAGCAAGGGGCAGCGCTAACGTCTGAATGCCTGTGGCTTGCCCCTAAGCATACGGCAGTGGTTCTCAACCTGTGGGTCACAACCCCACAGTAGTTTCCTATCAGATGTTTACATTACATTTTTCTAACAGTAGCAAAATTACAGTTAGGAAGCAGCGATGAAATAATTGTATGGTTGGGGAATCAACACAACACAAGGAACGGTATTAAAGGGTCACAGCAGTAGGAAGGTTGAGAACCACTGCCTCATGGGGAAATCCAGCCCCATGGTGCTAATAGAAGCGGGTCTTTGGAGCCTGGGGTGGGGGGAGGGGGGGAGGGTGGCTAAAAACTGAACACTTGTGGCAATCACAGCTCTTCTCTGAAAGACCCAGTGAGTAGCCCGACCCTCTCTACCATTTGAGGACAATCCACCAGCCAGCGTGATTATGCAGGTCTCATGGAAACCTGATCTGAACTTCTCCGGCACCAGAACCGCCAGAAATGCATATTTGTGTTGCTTATGAGCCCCATCATTTATAGTATTTTTACAGAGAAGCCCAAAAGGACTAAGGCAGGCAATGTAAAGACAATGTAAAGGCAATGTAAAGGCAAAACAGTTTCAAGTTAGGATGGTTTCTTTTGTTGTTGTTTGAGATGGGGTAGTCCAGACTCACCCTCAGGCTGGTTTTGAGTTCCTGACCCTCCTGTTCCCTCTCAGGCTCTGAGATGACAGGCATGTACCGCCATGCCTGGCTTATTTTGGGGTTTGTTGTTGTTTGGACACGGGGTCTCACTACGTAACCCAGTCAGGCCTTGGTCTCCTCATGCCTGAGCTGGAATTACAGGTGTATATATGTTACTACCACTGGCAGGGACACGGTCTTCTCTTATTTTAGTTTTAAAACAAGAGCTCTTGTAACCCAGGCTGGCCTCAAACGCACTTTGTAGTCTTAGATAGCCTTGAATGCCTGGTTCTTCTCATGCCTAAGTATGCTGCCACACCCAGCTGTTATCTTCTTAGGTTTTTCCAGAAAGGTGGCTTTGGGATTTACTAATGGCTATCACTTCCTCTGAGAGTGAGGAAGGTAGGGCCTTACCCAAAATGAGAAAGAGAGAGAGAGAGAGAGAGAGAGAGAGAGAGAAAGAGAGAGAGAGAGAGAGAGACAGACAGACAGACAGACAGACAGACAGACAGAGACAGAGAGAGGGAGAGGGAGAGAGACAGAGAGAGAGAGAGACACGGAAGTGTCTAGACGAGAGAAGGGGTCTGCGGATTTTGCCCCTGCTCCCACCCCATTCTTCCACCAACCCTTTCTGCCCACCCACACCCCCCACTCCACTTGACACTTTTCACCTGGGCTTCAGAGAAAAGGAGTGAAGGAGCTGACTATTTCTGTCTATCTTTAGGGTGAGGAATTATTGCAAACTTTAATTACACGGGCCGCGGCAGTCCCTCAGGCCCACAGGCTGAGCGAGCTCTGTGCACACTGCAACAGTCATGATAGGATGAGATGAAGGAGGGAGAGAGTGGCTGCAAATTCAGAGCCTGTGGAAGGATGGGTTCTCCTTGAGTGCTGAGAACAACCGTTAACGAGTGCTGTCCAAATAGCAGCTCACAGAGCCTCGACAGCCCTGGTGTCAGATCCAGACTCAACTGCCCCTCTTGCCCTTTCTCCTGGTTACTGCCCTACGCTGTCTGCAAGGTTGCTGCTTAAATCAGGTGTTTAAATCAGGCTTTTGTGTCCTACCAGTACAGTGGCTGGCAAAAAAAAAAAAAAAAAAAAAAAAGAAATCTAGAGACAAGACATTAAAAGAAGATAAATATTTGTGTACACACACACATATGTGTGTATGCATATGAATGTACATTATATATGTGTATATATTATATATTCTCTACTTGAAGTCTTTCCCATATATGCAGTCGTTTTCCTCTTTTGCCAGCTTATAAAGGAAGACCCAGGATGAACCTCATCAACATAACCACAAACTGTTTACCCACAGCCAGGATCCTCCTAGGCTGGCTAGGCTCTGCATTTAATTATAACCCTTTCTAAGTAAAGCAAAGAGTTAACCAAGCCCTCCTCATGTGTCTCTTCAAATGCCCTGAAAATAGATGTGGTTGTCTATAAAGAAGACTGCACTGGGTGTTTGTAGACATGGAGGGAACAGTAACATACAGAAGCACAGGGCCCCCTCAGGGAGGACCCAGGCTCCAAATGTGAGCTTCAAATCACAGGATGGCTTCTTTCTATTATCCTCAGAGGTTTAACTGTACCAAATGAAGAGGCACAGCCTCACTCAGTTGACCTAAGGTTCATCTCTACTACCAGATGGAAGACAGTGGCTTTACTAAGAGAAGGCCTTGGGAATAGCGGCTCTCCTGTGGAAGGCTATCTGCTCAGCCATGCCGCCTTAGGAAAAGCTCTTGTCTCTGAGACTGGTTAAAGAGTCTAGCAATCCATGAGGAAGCCAGGGTGAGGTGGCTTACAGACAAAGGAGATGAAAGGGCATGGTTTGGTGCTGGAGGGAGTTGCAACTTAGAGGAGCCATTAGGTGCTACACAGTCTAATCTTGGCATATCCATCTTCCAGTCCTTTCTTGATGTCTACAGAAAAAGGCAGCTGCCAAGCTCTCCGTGTCTTCACAGAACAGAGAGAAAAATTTCCAACATGGGACTGCTTCTCTAGACATTAACTGCAATGCTTTGGCCCTGGTTCTGTCTCTCAAACCCAAAAGAAGTCTTATACCGTGAAGCCACTGGAATGGTTCATTAGTTGGCCACACATGGATTAAAGCTTCAAACCAGACAAGCCCAAGTACGGGGGGTATGAAAGAGGCAAGGGATGAGCCAGGGTTTCTCATTTAGAGGAGCGCCATGTTGGGTGTTGACCAACCTAGGCGACAGAGGAAGAGGAGCAGGCCCGTGGTGGTGGTGGTGGGGATGTGACAAATGTAGTCTGGGACATGTTGCTTCTGAGGAGCCAGGGTTGGGCCCAGATGGAGATAATGGGTCAGTTACAGCTCAGAGACTGTGTGCACGACACAGATGTAGGAAGGACCAGTCCATAGATAGATAGCGGATAAAGTTTGACGATAAGCCTCGGATTGCTGGGGTTATAGTGGGAGGGCAGAGTGTGGACCAAATAAATAAATAAATAATAAATAGATGTTATAAAGCAAAGCACAAAATTCAATCAAAACAAGTAAACAAGGCCAGGAATTATGGCCTATGCAGGAGGTTGAGGCCAAGGGCTGAGTTTGAGGCTAGCCTAGCCTGGACTACATAATAAGACCCTATCTCCAAAAGTACACTGAGGTTCTAAAGGTTGTTGCAGAAATTCACTGAGAGCTGCCCTGGATAGGGGCTCAGGCCGAAGCTGGGGGAGATGGAAGGAGATCTACAAAGGAAGTGACAGCCAAGAGTCCCTGAGAATAAAAGACTCACAGCGAATGGTGGTGCTGAAAATCCCTTAGCGGATTAGGTATTGGTCCCCACAGGTAGACACAGCGAGCGCTAGAAAGTGCTGGAAATCAGACCTCATAGCATACCCAAAGATTAATGAGAGACTTGGGAAGCAGGAACAGCCAAGAGGGACCAGTTTTTCAAGTGACTTGCTGATTATGCATACGGGGCAGAGGCAGTTTTAATTAAAGAGTGGCAGGCGAGGAATCTCCCATCGACACAGAAAGGCTAAAGGGATGCTCCTCATCAGAGACCCTGAGTGAAGCCAGAGGAGACAGTCACCCCAAACCATAAACTTCCCAGTGAAATCGGATAGGAAGGAAGGCACACGGGCTGGGTGTGGGAGGGCTGTAGTGAGAGGGAATGTGGCAGGGGGATCTCTACTGCTTCTCTCTTTGAAGACCACACTAACATTCTCTCCTAAGAGGCAAGGAGAAAGCAGTGGTAGGAGCCGAAGAGAAGGGCAAGAGTTAGGGTAGATGCTAGAATGGGAACAGGTGTGTGTGGTCCAGGGGACAACGGTCTGGTTAGAGCACTAGCCTGTGCGTCTGCTGAGCTTAGAGACTCACTCTACAACAATTACCACCACAAGTCACTGGGTGGATCTGGGTTCAGTTTGGATTTTTTGTGTCTGGTGATCAGGCTGGCCTGGAACCTGCTGGGATCCTCCTGCCTCTGCCTCCCAAGTGTTAGGATTTCAGGCATATACCCCAACACCCAGCTTGAGTGGGTTTTATTTGTTTGTTGTTTTGTTTTGTTTTTTTTCTTCCTTAGACATGCTTTAGCAGTCAGACCACAAGGGCAGAAAATGAAGGTGGCTGAATTTGTAGAAACATTGGAGGGCCTGGGAAGAGGATAGGAAGCTTGTGACAGTAGCCAAGGAGCTGATGAAGTGACAGGGCACAGGCTGGAAAGGGGAAAGTCCTGGAAGACAGCCAGTTTCTCTTCTGGAATTCTATGTTATATATATATATATATATATATATATATATATACACATATACATATATATATATGTATATATACACACACACACATACACACACACACACATACATACACACACACAAATTACAAGGCTCAGATATTATGTTGTAGAGGAGTTTCTTAAGCATGGGGGAGAAGGGAAAGGGGGGAGGGGTACCCCAGAAAGACAGAGACAGAGGAAGAATGAGAAGAGAAAAGAAGAGTAAGAGGGGTGAGAGAGGGGGGGAGGGAAGGAGGGAAGGAGGGAGGGAGGAAGAGAGAGAGGAAATAGAGACCACTAGGAGGGTTTATTCTTTTATGTGGCCCTGGGCAGGGCCACGCCCCCATGGCAGTAAGCAGTGATATCATAGGCGTACTGAAGAACTCTTAACACTCTCTCCCACTGACTCTTCTGCTCTGGGCCCTTCTCAGTATGTCACCTCATGTTTCCCCAGGCAGCAGAGGCTGGATGTGGGGCACTGGGGCAGAGCACCGTGCTGTGTGTCTGGCCTCACACACCCGGGACTGACCTTCTTTAAGAGGCACACCACAATGAAGCGCTAAATCCTTTCCACAAAGGCTGCTCTTAAGACAGGCTCCTGGCCATCCCATAATAAACGCAGTTGGCTTTTTCAGACCTGAGTACAAGATCTTCGCTGGAGCCCTTGGCTGACTTCTGCGAGGCTTGGCCTCCGCTTCCAGTCTGGTTCCTGGAGTGAAATGAGGTCACTGTGTTTCCCAGATCTGGGTCATGAGCAAATGGGATAAACATGTCACCCACGCCTTTTTTTCAGGTTTTTGGTAAAAAATGTGGGAACAGGAGCAGGGTAATGCCAGTAGCAGAACTGTGCCTGGCGCTCCTTCTCTGGAATCTTCTCTCCAGGTGGACACCAATCCATAGGCACCTTTGGGTACACAGCTGGTCACCTTAAGATCTCTCCCCCACCCCCACCCTGCTCCTGTGGCCACATGCTGGGCACGATGTTCCATTTCTGCCTGTGAAGATATCACTAAGGCTGGGTGCAGTGACACATGCCTGTGATCCAAGTGTTCCATCCAATAGGAGAGGCAGGAGAATGGCGAGCTTGAGACTAATCTAGGTTACACAGCAAGACCCTGTTTTAGACAAGACAGTGAAGAGATAAAGGTATCAACCATTCATGACCCAGGCTGGAAAGTCTGGATCAACAGCTCCCCTGTGGTGAGCTGGTCTGGTAACCTTACCTCTTCAAGTAAGAATACAAAACACTTTTCTTTGCTGTTCCTTATTCACCTCCAACCAGATGGAGATTGCTTTGTCGCATTTTATAGCTTTGTAACATTTCCTGTCTCACCAAGATATCGCTTTCCCTTAAGCCCTACCCCCACTCCCCACCCCTCCCCGGGCTTCAAAAGGACATAAAGGTGTTAAGGACTTAGTTTCAGACCTTCCCCCAACTCTAGTGTATCAGGTTACCTACTTTCCCAGGCTGTTGAAACACAGAATGTCACCCAGACAATGTGACTCTGGTTGAAAAGTAACCCCAGAGGCTGGAGGGATGGCTCTGTGGCTAAGAGCACTAGCTGCCCTTTCAGAAGGCTTAGGTTCAATTCCCAGCACCCAAATAGTGCCTCACAACCATCTACAACATAGACATCCATGGCATCCAATGCCCTCTTTTGGTTTGCAGACATATATGCAGACAAAACAATCATAAACATAAAATAAATAAATATATCTTAAAAACACATCAAAACACAAGTTTTTAAAAAGAAAAGTAACTACTTGGAATAGACAGATGAGCCCTAAACATACCCCACTGACTTGTTTGGCAAAGTCATCTCAGCAGGCCTCAGATGCAATGACAAGTCTACCCCTTTGCATCTGATTTTGACATTAAGGCCAAATGTGATGATGTCCGGACTTTCTTGAGTACTTTTTCAAATAGGGTCCAGAAATCCTGGGGTTTTAAATCTCATAGATATATATATTCAGTTCCTTTTCTTTGCTCTTAGGACCCTTTTCCTCCTACTGGGTTGTCTCATCCAGTCTCGATATGAGGGCATGTGCCTAGTCTTATTGTACCTTGTCATGCCATGTTCGTTTGATGTCCCTGGGAGGCTCTTTTCTGAAGGGAACCAGAGGAGCAGTGGATCTAGGAGAGAGGGCTGGTGTGGGGTATGAGGTAGGGGGAGGCTGCGGTTGGGATGTATTGTATGAGAGAAGAATAAATTTAAAATATGATAAAATGAGAATGATATAGATCAATGATGAAACAGTGGGAAATGCCAGGGTGATTATGAAGGGGATAATCCCTCATTACGAAGGATGTAGCAGCCTTTCCCCCAGGCAACTGTCCTTAGATAATGCTGTCCATGCAGTAAACAGCAATAGTTTAAGCAATCCATCAGCATCTGATTACTGCCTACTGCTAGGGACTCAAAGAGGCAGGGGCAAAAAAAAAAAAAAAAAAAAAAAAAAAAAAAATGGCCTGGCCCTAGAGAAAATATAGGGAAAGGGGAAAGTAGCAACAAAACACAAGATGCCCTCAGAAAGGGCTCACTTGCTATATAGCACAAACTGGATACCACGGGACTGTGCCAAACAACCTGGGAGGAGCTGCCAGGCAGGGAAGAAAGGAAGATGAGTCTTCTCCTGAGCCCCAAGAGATAGACAGAATTTAGACGCTGAGCACACAGACATTGGGTAGGGGCTGAAATTGTACGCAGCTCACTCAGGCAAACTGAGTTTATAAATAGCCATAGTCAAAGCCCCTCTCATTAAAAAAAATAAAAATCTAAGGTTAAGCTGGGGAGCTCACAGAGAACACTGTAATGTGGGGCCTGCTCATCCCAGTCCAAGTTCAGCCAAGGTTATACAGAGACAAATGTCCAGAACACTCACTTTAATAGGATGCTCCAATTAAAACCCTAACATGCTACCCTACATAGCACCAGTTTTATTAGAACCAGTCGCTGCAATTTATGTTTTGAAATGAATGGGTTTTCTAAGAATATAACAGCATATGCCACAGACATAAAAATCCACGAAGGGGAAAAAGAAAAAAAACAACAACAGAGTTCAGCTCACAAAGCAGTGGTTTGCAACCCTGGGTTCACATTAGAATCACCTGGGGAGCCTTCAAGAACCATCAGCACTTGGGTTGTACTTTGTGCCAATTAAATCACAGTCCCCGAAGTACACATATTTAAATTAAAAATACCACTGATTCTAATTCATTCTCTCAACCAATATTTCCTGAGTGCCTGCTACTAGCCAAGCATTTTGTAAAGGTTGGTGATATAGCAGTGAGCCAAACAGACACCCCCGCTGCCCCCCAGAAAACACCATCAGTCTCACATTGCAATCTATAGGCAGAAAAGGAAAGCAAATCAGCAGTGTGTGTGTGTGTGTATGTGTGTGTGTGTGTAAACTAAAAGAAAATAAAGCTGAGAATGGAGCCCAGGAAACCTCAAGATGGCATAGGGTGGGCACAAAAGATTTTACCAGTGGAGGAGACATTTGAATCAAGACTCAGAAAAAGTGAAGGAGAACTTAGCTATATAAGAGACAAACATTCTAGAAGGAATGGCATCCTAGCCCTAAGGCAGGAGCCTGCAAGCGTGGCTAGAGCTGGCATGAAGAGTTAACAGACAAGTCAGAGAGGGAGGAGCAGGACAGGGGAGCACCAGCAAGGGCCTGGTGGCCATGTGATGAGCAGGCTTTTGCTTCGAGTTTGGTGAGAATGTAATGGAAATATCCGAGTAGAGAAGTGACATGGAATGACTTATATCTTACTAGAATCATTCCGGATGCTCCATTGAGAATAAAATACGAGAGGAAAGGGGGAAAGTAGCAAATGGGAGTCTCCTAAAATAGCCCAGTTGAGAGAGAAGAGCTTGGATGAGGAAAGTGATGAGACATGGTCAGGTTCCAGGTATATTTTAAAGGACCAAGTGAAGACGTATCATCTGAGCTGAACATGGTGGCATATGTCTCTAACTCCAGTCTGAGGCAGGAGAATCCTGAGTTTGAGGCCAGCCTGGGCTACATGTCAAAGAGAGAGAGAGACAGACAGACAGACAGGCAGAGAGACAGAGACATAGAGACAGAGACAGACAGAGACAGAGACAGACAGACAGAGACATAGAGACAGAGACAGACACAGACAGACAGACAGAGAGACAGAGACAGAGAGAAGCAGGAAGAAAAGAGGACTGGGAATATAGTTCAGTTGGTAGAGTGTTTATCTAGGGCACACGATGCCCTGTGTTTGACTCTAGCGGCACATACAGCGGGCGCAGTGGCTCCCACCTGTACTCCTAGTACTAGGGAGGTAAAGGTAGGATCAAGAGTTCAAAGTCAGGCCAGCCTAAGTTACACAAGACTGTCTCGAGGAAGAAAAAGACAAAGGGAGGGAGAATGGAAAGGGGACAGAAGAGGAGGAAGAAGGGGTGGGGGAGGGGCAGGAGGAAGAGGATGAGCCTTATGGACCAAGTAAGTAGTTCCATATGGAAACAGTACGAGATGAGGATAAACTGGTGAGCATTCTTGACTTCTGGGTGGCATTCAGAGCTGCAGGATGAGTGACATCATAGAAAGACAGACAATCCAAATGTGCAGTCTTGGACTCCTCTGTCTTATTAGAGGGATAAGGGAGAAGTGAGGAGGCAGCCTTGAAAAAAAAAAAAAGAACGCTGACTGGGTAGCAAAGAGGAATGCCTACAAAATGTGGCATTCAGAACCAGGGAGTACCTCAAGGATAGCAGCGGATAGACTGACAGTGTCAGATGTTTGGAGGAATCAAGTACCAGGTGAGGAGGTATCTTAGGATTCGGCAAATGTGGCATCATCATTAGCAGCCTTCAGAAGAGCAGTTATAAGCAGCTGGAGATGAGGATCATGGGAGAACAGATGCTCTGCTGGACCAGCTCATGGGATGTCTGTCTGTCTTACAGTGATTGAAGGGGCTCACACATAGTAGAGCTCAAGCAGATACTGGATTTATTGACTTAAGTAAGCAGAATTGCACATGTATTTGCACAGGACATTCAGAAAAGCATCTAAAATAGCATGCAAAATGGGGCTCTTCCCTTGTGGAAAGTGGCTGTTTTTGATACCATAACTCTATAGGGGCTTCTATCAGCAGGTTCATCAGCTGAACTGGAATGTCCCAAGGGAAGTGCCATCTCAGACCACAGCATCCCCATGGCTCAGCTGTGAGCACATTCCCATTTCTTCTCAACCACCATAGACATGGCAGCCGAAACTAAATTCATTCATTTAAGAAGATGCTTCATGAAGAACGTATTACAGTTCACGGAGTGCTTGAGTCTCAGCAACACCATGCCACCAATCTTCTTTTTCTTAGTTATATTTCGAGCATGTGTGTGTGCACATGCATGAGCGTGTGACTGTGTAGCCATGACTGCACATGTGCCACAGTGTACCTGCAGAACCCAAAGCATAGTCTGTTGAACTCAGTTCTCTCCTTTCATTGTGTGGGTTCTGGGAACCAAGCTGGGGTTGTCAGGCTTGGTGGCAAATGCTGTTACTGCTGAGCCATCTCGCTGGCCCTATGGTCAGTGTTGTTTTTTTTTTAAATTAATTTATTCTTGTTACATCTCAATGGTTATCCCATCCCTTGTATCCTCCCATTCTTCCTTCCCTCCCATTTTCCCCTTATTCCCCTCCCCTATGACTGTTCCTGAGGGGGATTATCTCCCCCTGTATATGCTCATAGGGTATCAAGTCTCTTCTTGTAACCTGCTGTCCTTCCTCTGAGTGCCACCAGGTCTCCCCCTCCAGGGAACATGGTCAGTGTTTTTAATGGGCCTTCCACTCTACTCTTCTGACCAATGCTGACACCAAAACTGGCTGTGCTTTAGACAACAGTTCACATTCAGGTCCAACCACCCAGACCCACCGAGCTCTAGAAATGTAGCACAGGAGGATCTGGGGCAGGGGGAGCAGGTGGACATTAGAAATCCTTCTTACCAAGATGAACCTTACTCTTTGAGAGACGCTGTCTCACTGAACCTGGAAACCATCACTTTAGCTACAGCAGATGGTCCGTAGGGACCTTCCTGCTGGAGTCTCAGCACTCACAGTTATGCTTGGCCTTCATGTGGGCACTGAGGGGTTGAACTCAGGTCCTCATGTTTGCATAGCAAGCAATTTACTCAGAATCCTCAGAAAATGGGGCTTTGTGGGCTCACTACGGTCTTTTGTTTTTTAAAGACAGGGTCTCATGCAACACAGTTTAGCCTCAAACTCAATACTGAGGGTGACCTCGGATGCCTCATTTTCCTGCCTCCTCCTCCCAAGAGCTGGGGTTATAGGCATGCAGCTCCACACATGAAGTCTGGGGCATGAGGGCA
The DNA here is from genome assembly GCA_907169655.1 of Acomys percivali. Lineage (NCBI taxonomy): Eukaryota > Metazoa > Chordata > Mammalia > Rodentia > Muridae > Acomys > Acomys percivali. The sequence continues at coordinate 56,168,408 of OU015749.1, read as the reverse complement.
AGAAAAGACACTGGAAGCTGACGGGACCAGTAAAGTATCAGACAAAGTCATCATGGAGTGAATACAGGCCGGAAGGGGAGGACCCGAAAGGTAGCCGCCATCATTCTGTCTAGTCTTTCCAGAATGTCGAGTACATTGACGTACTTGATAGTTCAAATATGATAATTCAAAGAAATCTGAATTTCATTTATTTCGCCACGTACAGAATGAGAGACATATATAACATTTCTTTATGTGTCATGTGTTAAATAAATATTAGCTGAATGAAAAAAAGGGAGAAAAGGTTAGTTTGAGGGCATCAAGGACAGAGTGTAAGCCATAACAGAAAACTGAGCATCCTGCTGAGGGGAAACATACGACCTCCTCCGTGTGTTTGCCGTGCTTCCTCAGCTTTCGTTGATTTTTATGGGTAGCTATCCACCTCCTAGCTGCAGGAAGGACCACTGCTGTTATAAAGTTGGCATGCTGTGCCAAGACCATGATCAGGAACAGCAGCTGAGAGCGTGTTATGAAAAAGTAGTACGTCCAACTATCCTACTGTGCAGGCGCTAGCAAGAGTCTGAACCAATGAGATTCCAGAAGCACACCATGATCCAACAAGTGAGAACTGTGGTGGGCGGCAACAACTCCACGTGAGGGCGGCACGTAACATCCATCCTGGCTCCGCTGTGACTACCCACCTGCCTGGTAACAGGAACAATGAGCAGCTCCTCTTTGGTAGATGCTAAAAATAAAGGGTACTACCAATGAGTGGCACTTTACATGCACAACCCTCAGGCAAGTTCTAGTTACCATAGCAAACCCCACTTATGACAGCAGAGGTGGAGTGCATGATGTTTCGAATAGCCAGGGTTCTGTCTTCCCCCAGGAAAGCAGCTATATTTGCCACAAGTACTGCTCAGCCATTGTGGCTCCCTCCACGACGAAAAGCCACGTAACACTTGTGGGTCTTGGGAATTCTCACAACTACAATCGCTGTTTGCCAGAAAGAGTAGGGTTTCTCCCCACCACCCCCAGATATGGATGTTTACTTCCTGGCATGCTGATGCAATGTTCAGGATTGGCCTTGTTTTTAAGTGGAGGTCTTGACTGAGCACAGTGGGTCAGGCCTGCTGCCCTAGCTATCTATCCACAAGGCTGAGGCAACAGTAACTTGAGCCTAAGAGTTCAAAACCAGCTTTGGCAGCAAGGCAAGACTCTGTTAAGAAAGTAAGGAAAGAAAGAAGGAAGGAAGGAAGAAAGGAGGGAGGGAGGGAGGGTGGGAGGAAAGGGAGGAAGAAGGGAGGGAAGAAAAAAGAAGGGGAAGAGAGAAAGACAAAGACAGAGAGAAAGAGAGATTGATTCAACAGCAAAGGGGATAGGGTAGCTACTTTCTTCTTGGCCTCTCCCATGACTAGCCCATAGCTGATGACAGAGAGGCCAGCCTTTTAGCAAGACTCCAGGAAGTAAGTTGTCTACCAACCTACAGGTTCAATTGTACCCAGGGGCTCCATCGTCGGTGAAAAGATGCAGGGGCCACAAAACTCAAAAAGTACAGAAAAGTGCTCATGTGTAAGGAAAACCAGACTAAAGGCTAACGGCTAAATTGGATTCGGCCTCCTAAGCCCAAGTTCTCAGCCATGTTCCACATGGAGCCTCTGAGAAAAAGGAAGCACCAGGGTTCCTACGGTCCCGCAGACGTCAGAGCCTTCTAGTCCTTTCCTACCCATCGCGGCGATGCTCACACCGCTGCATGCCAGGACTCCAGCGGCCATCTCTACCTTCCCTGGGAGGGTTCAAGGAAGGCGCTTTTTAGTCCGTCAAGTCTCAAGATGGAACAGGAAAAAAAGTCTTGAGCCCGAAGTGGAGAGAAAGCAGAATTAACTCCTCAGCGGCTTCTCGGGTTTAAGTCCTAGGCCAACTTCTCAGATCCCCTGGAACTGGAGTTACAGGTGGTTATGATCTGCCATGTGGGTGCCAGGAACTGAATCGAGGTCCTCCACCAGAGAAGCAAGTGCCCTTAACTGGTGAGCCATCCCTTCAGATCTTGAACTATGCTTTTTTAAGGACCCATTTAGGAGGCAGAGGTAGATGGATCTGTGTGAGTTAGAGGGCCAGCCTGGTCTGCAGAGTGAGTTTCAGGCCAGCCAGAGCTACATAATGAGACATTGTCTTTAAAAAAAAAAAAATGAAATAAAAATATACATTTAAAAAGTTTAAAATAATTTGGCTACAGGTGGTGCACACCTATAATCCCAGCACTTGGGAGGCAGAGGCAGGTGGATCTCTGTGAGTTCAAGGCCAGCCTGGTCTACAAAGGGAGTCCAGGACAGCCAAGGTTACACAGAGAAACTCTGTCTTGGAAAAAAAGAAAGAAAGAAAGAAAGAAAGAAAGAAAGAAAGAAAGAAAGAAAGAAAGAAAGAAAGAGAGAAAGAAAGAAGTTTAAAATATCTGAGTGGGTTATAGGAAGAAAAGGATTAACAGGAGAAACACAGGATTTTTACGGTAATGATAATACCCCATATGCTACTGTAACAGTGGTCTTCACGTATCTGCCAAATGATGTAAAAGATAGACCATAGGTATTAACAGTATTCAGCATAACAAACACAGCATCCTAGTGGAGAACGCTCAGAACAGGGCGGGCATGCATGCATGGAGGAAACTTGTGCTGCCCTCTTATTTTGGCTGTGCACCTCAAACTGAAATAGGAAAATATAAACTCTTCAAACAACCCCCTCCGTCTGCTCAGAGGAGAGAAGACAAGCGTTCAAGAAAGTTTTCAGACAAGGGTTCAAGATTGTCTTCAGGCTGAGTGGTGGTGGCGCACACTTTTAATCCCGGCACTCGGGAGGCAGAGGCAGGAGGATTGACGTGAGGTCGAGGCCAGCCTGGTCCACAGAACAAGCTCCAGGACAGGAGATTCAGTTGGACAAATACAACAGGAAGGTCTGTGTGGCTTCACTGGAGGTGGAAGTTTGGGGTAGGTACTAGAGGAGAAGCTGCCTATAGTTTGGATGTGGGGTTACAAAAAGGACGATAATATCAAGAGTAGCCACTAGATTCCTGGGAATGAGGTGTTGGGGGGATGGGGGAGTCTCTGAGAGAGGGAGGGAACTCGTCGGAGGGAGAACTACCCCATTGGGTTTGATTTCTGCTATCTGTAACTCACCCATGTGATGAGATTCAGTGGGGGTTGACACATGAGTGTTGTGGAAGGTTTGGTTTCTATGTAAACATGGTTTTGTTTTAATCCCAGGTGTGGGATGGGGAGGGGGGGGCTGCTCCAGTTCGCCCACAGCTGACAACTGCCTCCTGAGAAGGCCTGTGACGGTTGTCAGCTGTGAAGTGCCTCATGTGGAGGGGTGGTCTTTGCCGGTTGGGATAAATGCCAGACCCAGAGAGAAACTGGGGACTCAGAGAAAGGAGGAGGCTGCTGGCGTTCTCTCTGCTGCTCCTGGTTGCTGTCCATGCAGTGTAACAACAGGAAGTCAGAGATGTCCTCAAACAAGGATCGGACTTGCCCCAACGAACCCAACAACCCTAGACATCAGGAAAACTAAGCTAAGGAAAACTAGCCCCTCTCTCCCCACTAACCATTCTCTCCTACCTGGTGTTGGGATATTGTAAGGGATTGGGGAGGGGTAGGGAGAAAGAGATTTAAAGAAAGCAAAATAAAAATACAATTTAAAAGCACAACAACACATGAGTCTAAGGCTCATGGAGAGGCCCATGTGCTGCTATCAGAAGCCAACCCTTTCTGGTTTCCAGTGTGGACTGAAGAAGGCCAGTGGTTCTCCAGTAATTCCCCGAGACCTTCCACACCAGGCTGGAACTGTTGAGGTAGCCAGCTTTGTGGACTGAGTAGCTATTGGATCTCAACGTTCTCTACCTTGTCAATTTGAAGACAGCCATTGGTGGACTACCAGGTGGTTTTGTATAAGCCAATCTAATAAACACACTTATAATACTTATAATTTATTTGGTTGGTTTTTTTTTTTTTTTTTTTTGAGGCAGGGTTTCTCTGGCTTTCCTGGGTATCCTGGAACTCATTCTTTAGACCAGGCTGGCCTCAAACTCGGAGATCCCCTGCCTCTGCCTCCAGCGCACTGGGATTAAATGCAAGAGCCACTACACCTGGCTATGTATTTTCAAAACATCAGTTCTGTTTCTGAAAAGACAATCTGTTTGTCTTTAATCTCGTGTCCTTGGAAAAGATACAAAGTGGAATCATGTAAACACGAGACGCACGCGCACATGCACACAGGAGATTGTCATGTGATGACAGTGGCAGAGAATGGAGTGGCACCGTCTCGAGGGATGTCAACAGTACGGGGAGGTGGAAGAGGTAAGGCATTTTCCCCCCTGAAGCCTTTGGAGGGAACACAGCCCTGTCCAAGAGCTGGATCTCAGACGTCTGACCTTCAGAACCATGAGACAATGCACCTCTGTTGCTTTAAGCCACCAAACTTGTGTTAATTTGTTTTGGCAGCCCAAAGAGCAATAAAAGGATACACCTCACTGGATCATTATGACTGAATGAGTTAACATGTAGAAAGTGTCTAGAATAGCGCTTGCCAAATACTAAACATTAGAACCATCTTAATTTTTTTTTTTTTTTTTTTTTTTTTTACCATGTATTTGACATTGTGCTGGATACTGAAGAGCAAGAGGAAATGACAGTCCATCTTAGGATATGCCCATGCTCAAGGTAAAGATGGCACTCAAGAAAACTGGGCAGGTGAGGGACCAGATGGTAGATGAGCGGTCAGGTACCAGGTGTATTTTCCTGGCGCCAAAAATTGCTGTCGGCTGCCCCCACAGCAGTCACCAATCAAGCAATCAATCAGCTTTACATCTGCCTAGGGTTTCCAAGATCAGTATTAGACCGAGAGAGGGGTGAATGCAATCTTTTCCAGTACGTTCGTCTCTTCATGCCGTCTCACTGCCTGCTCTCTCATGAGAACCCATGCTGATGAGGACACTCGGAGCATATTTTCTGGGGACAGCTGTCTCTTCTATTAGCTTAATGATATTGGGAATAGCAATGACCAGGGCAGGGTAGGTGTAGAGAGTGGGTAGAGGAAACTGGGGAAGAGCCATGCAGATCCGGTATGCTGAGTGATTTTGTAATAATATTTGCATGGCTGCTTTAGCCTTGAAAGTTAATTTCCTCACCAGGAGACCCAGAGAGCACAATCTAGTCTTACCCAAATCTCTATAAAATACACTGTGCCAAGTGGAGCACAGGACGGGGTGGGGAGGGTGTCAGGAATAAACTGAAACATGGCTGGAATTAGACATTTTATGTTTCTATTGGCCAACACACACACACACACACACACACACAGAGAGAGAGAGAGAGAGAGAGAGAGAGAGAGAGAGAGAGAGAGAGAGAGAGAGAGATGTATTGCCATCTTGTTTCATTAACCTTGGCTCCACTTTCATCTTGTTGGGTGCAGAGGAAGTAATGCTACAACACTTGGGAAGAGTTTGTGATTGCCTGTGTCCGCTAGCATGCAAACCAGAGTCATATGAAGAGCCACCTATACAGAGTTCACTATACAGAGGGGGTCAGGTTGTGGTGACACTTCTGGTGGCCACATCACTGGAACTCTTCAAGGAAGGTGGCATTACTGGGCGCCAGTCCAAGATATTACAGTTAGCTTAAAAGGCGCTTGTCAGTCTACCATCCAGGACGATCACCATATAGAATATCAGAGGGGCTAGAGAGATGGCTCAGTGGTTAAGAGCACTGTCTGTTCTTCCAGAGGTCATGAATTCAAATTCCAGCAACCACATGATGGCTCACAACCATCTATAATGTGATCTGATGTCCTCCTCTGTCTGCAGGTGTACATGCAGGCAGAGCACTGTATATATAATAATAAATAAATAAATCTTTAAAAAAAAAGAATATCAGAATTGCAGTAATACCCGGCATATTTAAACAGGCTGAGCCAGGCTGGCCTTTGGTGAAGTCAAGAGTTGCTGTTTATTTTCTCCCTCCTGAGGAATTCCTACATCTCCTGGGGCAACTGTAGCCAGGCTGGGCCCCAGGAAGTCAAAGCTCTCTCGGGCACTCTGTTTCCTCCCACCATCTTCCTCCCGATGCCCAGAAATCGCCCTAGCACGGAAGCCCAGGACCCTGCCTTCCTTCCCCTACTGAGAACTGAGAACGCCAGCATCCAAAATTGCCTTCTTGCCTACCCTCCTCCCAGCTCAACCCCCACGGCGTCAGTGGGCAGGTGCCAGCCAGGAACTGACTTTGGATTTACACAGCACCGAGTATGCCCCTGTTCACAGTAGGAATCCCCTTTGGCATGATCCGGATGCACCTTTATTTTTAGCAAAGCAGGATGAGCACTCTCTGAGGCCAGAACAACACAACAGGGTCTGTGTGTGTGTTTGAGTTTGGATGATTCGCTTGAGGTACCACAGTGGAACTCATCCTTACAAAGTCAAGGTAGCAGAGGTGCCCAAGTGCTGATAAAAAGGAACCCAGGAAGAGAGCTGCTCAAATCCATTTCCGCTCTTGCAAAACACCTCAGAGGACCCCATTTGGGGCATATTCTATAAAGGACAAATACGTCACAGTGGTCCCTGCCCAGGAAGCTGTTAAACCAGCACAGATCCTATCTGGGAAGGCCTCAATTTGCTTCAAACTGAAGGCAAAGGAGCAGATTACCCTCTTCAAGGATTTGCGGAGTTTACGGATTTCTTTTCATCCTCCTGGAGGGATCTTGTTGTCTCCAGCTGCTTCGGGCAATTCTCTCTACTTGCTTACTACTAGTTCATCCAAAACTTGTAATAATCATATGTGCAAAATAAATCCACGTTGTATACAGAGGTTCCACATCCCTGCTTCCACCAAACTTCCATGTTCTAAGAGTACTTTTGAGTCACAAGGAAAAAAAATTACCTAAAACCCAATAACCCAGGGAAGACTTCCTGGGCCAGGTGTTCACTGACATCTGGTTTCATTAGATTGTAGTAGAAAGAGTTAAGGATCTCTGTAAGTTTCTAGCCAGCACTTTACTCATAATGTATTCAAGTAGGTAGAAAAAAAAAAAAAAAAAGAGACATCCAGGGTATGACGTGATGAGGACTGAGTCAGGAGGAGAGGGTGTCATTTGACATCTGAGAGAGATACAGCCCCCAGATTGGTCTCTTCTCAGCAACAGAAAGTTATAGACAAATGCATCTTGTCCACACGCCTGCACCTTAGCAAACCAGTTCCTTGGCCTTATCACGGCACAAGGGGCCTCTTGCAACCATTGACTGGGGTCAGGCTATAAACACAAGGTGTTCTCTGGAACACAGTTGTCAACAGAATATAGAATCCTTCAGTTCATGGTCAGAGAGTTACATGACCTGTCATAGTCAAACTGAGTCACACGACTTGCCTTGATTCAAATGTCTATCTGCCCAGAACCAAATTCCACCTCATTTCACCAGTATGAAAGATTTAAAAGTTTTAAATGTCATGAAATACCTATTTTTTTATATGCAAGCAATGCATAAGCCCAAAGGGCAACATGATTCAGGTATGAACTATCCAGGTGGAAAATGAAGAATGAGAGAAAAAAATTCTCGACTTCTATTTCCTTACAACACACTCTCTCATTTCTCCCAAAGTTAATTTAGTTTGGCATACATCTATTGAGTGTTTAGTAAACAAAGTGATGCAATCTATTTCTCCCCTTCTTCACTAATAACAAAGAACATTTATTTCATCTTGCTGGCACGAAGCTTACTACTTCTTTGCCTACCTCACCTGGCTCAATTGCTTTAAAGTTGACAAGAGTTCTCTGATCAAGCAAGGGTGTGTTGCAGTTCTCGGTCCAGCAGAGGGGTTGGGGGCCACTGCTCTTTTTTACTTGGGCCTTGGCTTTCTCAAGGACAGGAAATGGGAGGGCTGATGCACTGTCCCTGTCCAGATCTCAGGGGACAGGGCAGACCATCCTTGCTAGAGCCCAGTGACTGGACCTTTGCTCAAGAGGGACATCTGATGACGGTGGAGTCACTGCTGTAAGACACTAGATGAAAAGGCAAGCAGCCCAAAGGGGTTCCTTAAGGTGAGGACGGCAGGGGCAGATAGTGCAGAGCAGTCCAAAGATGTTTATCAAAAAAAAAAAAAAAAAAAAAAGATCTTTATCCAACCGTGAAGACAAGCTGCCTGCCTGGTCATAGCCTGGTCAAAGTTCCTGCAACTACATTCAGTGGGAAGGACTGGAGAGAGATTCACTCCCTTGTCACCAAGCTGTTCCAGAGGGCCCACTGCATACCAGAGGCCATCATTTGGGGACTTGTACACCTTGGCACTTCTTTGTATACCTCTTAAAAACAGCTGTGAAGTAGCTACTCCAAAAATTCCAATGACATGGTCATCAAGTTCTCTGCGTTGCCCAAATTCCAGGAGTCTCCATTTCCGGACTCCATCTTCTCCCCCTTAGCTACCTCAGAGAGAACCTCGTACACTTCCCAGGGCTGGCAGTGGGACCACAGTCCCTTCCTTCCAAGCCCCCAGTCTAACCAGATGTTATACCAGCTCTCCGAAGACCCCTCTTGTATCCCTGAGAAGACTCAATTCCACTACTGCCCTGGCTGTGCACTTCTCTCTCTCTGTCTCTCTCTCTCTGTCTCTCTCTCTCTGTCTCTCTCTCTCTGTCTCTCTCTCTCTGTCTCTCTCTGTCTCTCTGTCTCTGTCTGTCTCTGTCTGTCTCTGTCTCTCTCTCTCTCTCTCTCTCTCTGTCTCTCTCTCTCTCTCTCTCTCTCTCCAGTGCTCTCCTGTCCTCAGCCTCCATCCTTACAGGGAAGCGGGAAGGCAGACTTTCTCTTCCCCTGTACCTGTTCTTGATTATCTCCAGCCTCAACCCTCCCCAACACCCTGTCTTCGGATGTTCCATCCTCTCCCACTTTTCTGTTGCCTTCCAAACATGCCTGAGGAGGAGAAACTGGGATCCGCTCTTCTTTCAAGTACCACTACCTTCTCCAAACACTCCACACTGCAACTGGTGCTGGTGGGCCCATTTTCACCATCTTCCAATCCTGTTCTTCTGAAAGCTGGCTCCTTTACACCAGGGGTTCTCAGTCTTCCTAACTCGGTGACCCTTTAATACAGCTCCTCAAGTTGTGGTGACCTCCAACCTTAAAATTATTTCTGTTGCCACTTCATAACTATAATTTTATTACTCTTCTAAATCATAATGCAAATATCTGTGTATTTCAATTAGCTTAGGCAGTGCTATGAGGGGGGGTCTCGACCCACAGGTTGAGAACCACTGCTCTAGACTGCTCTCTGTATGTCCATGGCAGGTCCTTTCCATCTCTCTTGGCATCAGCTTCTCTGCCATAGGCTCTTCCTATATCAGCTCCTACTGGACACTCTGGGGACATCCTTGAAGACAGAAGAAAATCTCCAAGAGGCTCACCTTCTCTTGGGTTCGGCTGTGATCTTTGGTGAGCTCCTTCCTCTTCTTTGGGATTATTCTTTCACTTTTGGTTAGTGTACCCAGGCCTGGGGCCATCTTTGGGTGAGGATGCCTCTTCCACCAAGGTATGACTAACCTAGGCTCATGTGATCTAAGTCAAGGGAGCATCTGTAGTCTTGTTCCACGCGGAACTCCCACTCAGGGTTTAGAGACCCTGGGGCAGTTCCCCTGCACTCTATTGCCTAGCCCAAGGCCACTGTCCCAGGTATAATGTGGGCATGAGTCTAAAATAAGGTCTTAGAGCAGTGGTCCTCAGCCCTCCTAATGCTGTGGCCCTTTAATGCAGCACCTCATATTGTGGTGACGCCCCCCCAACCATAAAATGATTTTGTTGCCACTTCATAATTGTAATTTTGCTACTGTTAGAAAGCGTAATGTAAACGTCTAATATGCAGGAGAACTGTTATGAGAAACAGCCAGGATGCCCTGATGAGCAGATCCTTACCCAGGCTCTGCAGAGAGTGGGCAGGGAAGAAAGCACCATGACCACGTGTCCCTGGGGAATGGTGGCAGACTCACAGAGAAGACCCTGTAGCTGGATCTTGATGAAGAGGTTTGTCACGACCACCAGAGAAGGAAAGGACATTCCAGGATTTACCACCCAGGGAAAACAGCCTTGTAAGGCAGAGACCATAGCAGGTAAGGAAGACTAGTCCTTGACTCATACGTGTGCATGCGTGTGTGTGTGTGTGTGTGTGTGTGTGTGTGTGTGTGTGTGTGTGTGTGTGTGTATGTGTGTGTGTAATGTGGCAAGAGAGAAATCTCAGCCGACAGGGATGAAGCGTAGCCTATAGGTCCCCAGAACCTTGACAAATTTTACAGAGAAAAAGAAGGCTGGGGACTGGCTAAGTGGTTCCGTTGGTGAAGATACTAGCTATACAAGCCTGTCCACCTGAGTTTATTCCATGGAACCACAGTGAAAGGAGATAACTGACTCCACAAAATTGTCCTCTCACTTCCACACATGAACCATATTACACGCTCGCATGCGCATGCGCATGCACGCACACGTGCACACACATACGCAAAGTCCCTAACTTAGCTCACTACTTGTACTTAGACCCTGCAGTGGCCTTTGTTTCTGCCCTCTGAACCCCACCCATGCCCACACTCAAGCCCTGCGGTGGAGGACTCTTTCCTTTCTTCCTCAGAAGTCATCATCATTTACAAGCTCAGGACTTCCCTGCCTCCCCACCATCACACTGCAACCATCATCTCCTTAGACAAGCCACCTCTCCTCTCTCCTCACTCATCTCAATCCTATCTATGAGAGATTGCTCACATACCTGATCATGATAAACCCTTGCTCAAAAATCCTAAGCATTTCCTGACTGTCTGGAAAACTTGATTCTTGTAGGTCAAAGTTCATCCTCTTCTGCCATGGAAGACTCCTAAGACAGGACCAATCTTTTGACACACACCTCCTCCCTTAGGTGGTCCTCCACAAAGCTTTCCGATCCCTACAGTAAAAAGGGGGCTTTGTTCTCCTCCATAGATGTTTCATTTGGAACATACTTGAATTATTCATTTAATTATCCCTTCAATCCTTTATCCACTAAACGTAGGGAGCTTACTATAGGCTGGCGCCATCACTGTCCATAGGCTTCTTTCCTGCTGCACTGAAACGCTTCACCATAGGGACAGAGCCTCTTTACTCTATGTGCTAGAACGTCTAGACCCAGCAAACCACAGGTGCCCCAAAATGACTGAAATGAATAGAGGAATTATCACACATTTCCTTAAATAGTAAACTGCTGTAAGTGCATTCCCAAGTCAATTTCAGTTTTAGATTTAAAGCATAATTCAATATTTTTCCAGGTGCTTATTAACTATGTCAAGGGGGATACATTATATACTGCACATGATTCTGATTCTTCTCCCAACACCTACCACCCCACTCCTCCTACCCCGTAACACGGCACACAAGCTTACACCATGGTGTGGCTTTTATAGTAGCAGCAGCTCCTGGCTCATCCTAATGGAAGAAGAGATTCACGGAAGCCAGAACAACCACCCACAGCCAGGGGCGTGCTCTGAGATATTTTATTCCACCCTCACAGTCAGCCCTCCCACACCACACCTGCCAGCCTGCACCTACCTGGCTCCCTCCCACCCAGAAGTCACAGGCCAGAAAAAGCTGACCCAGTAGAAATAATAGGAACCCAAAACCCAAGCCTGAAGCCGAGATGAGTGTGGGAGACCCCCTAGAGAAGGTGTTCTGACTGACGATGATGGTCCATCCCCATCATCCGGAGGCGTGTCTGCAAGAGGCGCTGGCCGCTCCACAACCACTTACCTTCAGGAGCTTCAGCATGGCTCGTCAAGCAAAACACATGAACAGGCAAGACCCAGCTCAGGCCTCTGCAGTGCCCAACCTCTAGTCTTGGTAGATGCCTAGACTCTGGATGCCCTGGTGTCTGTCTTTCCAGTGGCTGCCACCAGCACAAGCCAGACCTGGTGTGACCCCAGGGTTCTTATCAAGATCTATGCATAGAGCAGAGCTGCTGAAGGCTGGAGGCTGGTAAACTTCTGTCCAGAGTCCTAGAGCCTTCTCCCCACCCCCCCTCCCACCCACCCCCGCTCCCCCCCACCCGCCCCCAATTCAGTCTTGTGCTTGGTGGGGAAGAGGAGGGAGGGGGCTGAGAGGTGGGGAGACTTCAGAGGGAAATACTTTTCCAACTGGAACATCCCTTATCTCCCTAGCAGATGCTATTATCACCCCAAAGATGCCCTTGCTCTTCAAGCATACTCTTTTTCGCACCACTTAGTGGGCTGGGGGTTCGGAAGGGATGCAGCGGAGAGGATGGTCTTTAAGACAGTACTTGATTAAGGGAGGAAGACCAGTCAACACACTGGGATAAGGAGGACTCTTGGCCCGTTTTTTGGCGTCCCAGGAGATGTGCCTCCGTCCGGCTCTGCCCAACCTCTTCTTTTACACTGTGCCCCAATCACCTCCCACTAGAAGGAAGAGGAGTTTGCGCCACCTAACGTGAGGACCCACTTGGGTGCCCTCACTCACCGCTTTGCTTGGACTGGGATTCCCGCACCCAATAGTCACTGAACTTTCTCTGGCACACAACGTCTTGGGGTCACCGAGCTCCACTGTCCGGTGAGTCCCCCACCCCCAACCCCGCCCTCCAGCGTTGCGGCCGCAGCCAGGTCTCTTCACCTGTTCACCAGCTCGAGCCGCTCCAGCCGCTCCCGGTGTGTCCAGACCCAGGCGCCGCCCGGCCGTGCCGGCTCAGCTACCGCCGCCCCTGCCGCCACCGGTGCCGACGCCGCGCCTTGACTGGAGCTGCGGAGCAGCAGGGGTTCGCGGGTTGCTGCGGGAGGCGCGATTCCGAGCGCCTTCCGATCGGCTCGGAGCTTGGAGGGCTCCCGCAGCAGCCGCCCCGCCGCGTCCCTCTGCCCGCCGCCAGCACGCACGGGCGATGGGAGCGAGCTCTTCGCTGCGCAGCGCGGCGCAGGGGATGCTCCGAGCCTCCAGGATGGGCGGGGATTCCTTCCCACTGCTGGAGTCCAGGGGCGGGAACTACCTTCCCGGAGTGACAGGCCCAGGGGGCGGGGATTCCCCTGCAGGAATGACAAGGTGGGCGGGGATTCCCCCGAGCAAGCCCCTGGGCGGGGAGGACGGCTCTCCCAGGGAGCCAGCGTCTTGATGCTCCCGCTTCCTGGGGATCCTGGGAGGAACCGATCCAGGGAGACTGCGGCTCAGAATTGTCGTGCAGGCAGGGCTTGGGGCGCCCTCTAGGTGGAAGAACCAGAGCTAAGAGACTTGAACTAGCTTTTGCATAGCACTTAACATAGCGCCAAGAAAAATGTCAATTGCCTTATCAGCGAATGAGTAGGGAAGCCAAGGGAGACTGGAGAAGAGCCAACCACCCATCTTAAACGACCCTGGCCTCTGGTCTTTAGGATACCAAAAGTTATTATAGCATTGCTATGAGCATTCCTCTGGAGAGAGAACCTCTTTGTGCATTAAGAACCTCAGAGCTGTTAATCCTTCAATTAAGGCGCTAGAGAAAATTCTATGGGCCCCAGGATGGGGGATTTGGACCTTGTGAGCACTAGCCAGGGACTCCTGCTGAGTGGGCCTCAAGAACTAAGGCCAACTGCCCTTCGTCTTATTCCAGGTCACTAGGGGAAGCGGAACTTCTGCCTTTTAGGATGCTTCATCCCATAGATTTTCAGGAAGCCTTCACATATTTTTGGTTCTTTTTTTTTTTTTTTTTTTTTTTTTTGTCATCCTTGTCATTCTGCCTAACAAAGGGAGAGGACGATAAGAACATAATAGGGAGATTGCACAGCTCTGCAAATTAAGCTCTCTTGAGAGGAAAAAGCTGGTCTTTTTCAAGTGCTGGCAGATAAGGGTGGAAACATACGAAAAATTACAAACCTGGGGATCACGAGTTGTTGAATAATGCTTTTGACATCTTCTGCCGAGCAGTAATTAGAAATCTTTGCTTTGAGGGAGAGGGGAGATGGCGGAGCCTGGCTGGGGCTCTAGATTTCCCCAGCAAGGAAATAAGCCCTCCTCAGGTATACCTCCCCTGCAGCCCTCACAGTGCTGTTCCTCAGCTCCAGAGACTAGAGTACTCCCAATGCATTTCTGGATAGTATTTTCAGCAGGGGTTGGGGTTCCTGGATTCAGCTCCTCCTCAGCTTCTATAGTCCCCAAGCCACAGAGACCAACGCCCATACAAACCCAGGCCTCGTGTATTATGAACTGCAGTCTTTGGCACCTAGAGCTTCTCTTCCTACCTATAAATAAGAGAAAACACTTAACATGCAGAAATGGAGTAAGGATCAGCAGTAGGCTGTTCTGGGTAGCACTTAGGAGGTGGTCTCTGCCTAGGAAGGTGTTATTAGGATGCCCCTAAAAATCTTTCCACAATTATGCAGTGCTATCTGCTTGTTCAGTGATCCCCAGGCTCAGCTGCCACCCCCCACCCACCCTCAATCTCAGGAGCCATAAAGAGGCCACCTGTGTCTTCCAAGTCTCTGTACCCAGCACCGGAGCCCGGAAATCCTGCTGTGCACTCAGCTGAATATGCAAATGGTCATCACTCCAAGGGTTCTCACTGTTCATTTTCACAGAGCTGGATCCAAAGTTCAAATCCTTTCAGCCCAACCCTGTGCTTTGACCTGGAAATTCTCTTTCTTTCTTTCTTTCTTTCTTTCTTTCTTTCTATCTTTTTCTTTTTAAAGATTTATTTATTTATTATGTATACAGTGCTCTGCCTGCAGACCAGAAGAGGGCACCAGATCTCCTTTTAGATGGTTGTGAGCCTCCATGTGGTTGCTGGGAATTGAACTCAGGACCTTTGGAAGAACAGACAGTGCTTTTAACCTCTGAGCCATCTCTCCAGCCCAGAAATTCTGTTTCTTTTGGCAGAATGGCATTCTCACTCGCCAGGCTCTGCTGAGATCCCAGAGTTGAACAGTCTGTCTTCTGGGAGGGTTCCCCTACACACAGCACCAGCATCAGGTGCCCTCTTCCTCATTAACTGCTGCAAAGGTAGCACTCCCTTCATACTGGTAACAGAGCCCTTCTCGGATGTGCTAAGCTGTGGAGCTGGTAGTGTTTGTATTACGTAATTCTAGCTTGTGAGTTCCTGGAAGTAAAAAACAAAACAAAACAAAACAAAAAACAAAAAAAAAAAAAACAATAGATCGTATGGTGTTTCTAAAGCTCTGTCCAGTGTCATGTCCAACCGATAGCCAGCCTCTCAAAAAATTATTTGCCAAAGTAAGATGAGTTGTTAGGGTGCTGGGGAGATGACTTGGGGAGTAAAATGCTTGCTGTGCAACCACGAGGATCTGAGTTCGAATCTCCAGACCCCAGGGAAAGGCAGGCATGATAGGACATCATTAACCCATGTGTGTTCCTTCAGGGATATGAGAGGCAAGTCTCGGGGACCCTGAGGAGCTCAGAGCCCCATCTTGGCACACAGAGCAGCAAACCTGTCTCAAAGAGAGACAGGCTGTAGACAAGATGGAAGCTAAAAACCAGGTTACCTTCTGACCTCCACAAGTGTGCCATGGCGCACGTATGCACGCACCAAGATAAGTTATTACTAAATACACGTGTGATCCATACTACACATAAATGCATGCAATGGAATGTTTTTATTATCTGCCTTATTCAGACATGGTTCTGTTACCTTGCTTAAAGGCTTCAGGTTCCAATCACTGCTATTTTTCGGGTGTGTTTTTGTGAGTTCTCGCTCTTCAATAGAAGCTCAACTCACAGGAGGTCAATCAAAGGCGTGGAATTTTTGTTTTGCCCTTGCAGTCCTGTTGATTTGAAGACTGGCAAACAAAGTCATTTAATGTCCAATGTTTGAAGATCAAAATGTAAATCCTTTCTGCTCCCCCGCCCTTGTCAAATATTTGGTCACAGATTAATTCATCTATCCAAGTTGCCACTTTAATTTATTGTTTGAAACATGCATGGTGTGGAGGAGGAGGCACAAAAGCTAAAACTAGAGTGTGCTCACTTGTTTTTATGTCAACAGGACACAAGATAAAGTTATCTGAAAGTAAGGATCCTCAATTGAGAAAGTGTCTCCATAAGATCAGGCTGGAGGGCATTTTCTTTATTAGTGATTAATGGGGGAGGGCTCAGTCCATTCTGGGAGGTTTTTTGGTTTTTTGAGACAGGGTTTCTCTGTGTAGCCTTGGCTATCCCAGACTTGCTTTGTAGATCAGGCTGGCCTCGAACTCACAAAGATCCGCCTGCCTCTGCCTCCCAAGTGCTGGGATTAAAGGCGTGCGCCACCACCGCCCAGCCTGGTCCTGAGTTCTATAAGAAAGCAGGTTGAGCAAGCCATGGGGAGCAAGGCAGTAAGCAGCACCCCTCCATGGCCTCTGCATCAGCTCCTGCCTCCAGGTTCCTGCCCTGCCTGAGTTCCTGTGCTGACTTCCTTCCGTGATGAGCCGCTATGGAAGCATAAGCTAAACAATCCCTTTCCTCCTCAAGTTGCTTTGGTCATGGTGTTTCATCACAGAAATTGTTGCACTTACTCAGACAGAAGATAAAAATAATGAGCGGAGAAAGAAACATTATCTCAGTTATCGTGTATTGACAGGTTAAAGAATGCTGTGTCCCTCGTGTGCCATCCTCAGACTTCACTGACGTTTGGGTCATCTCTGAGCTTTCGTTTTAGAAGCAGAATCTCCCCCAAGAGATCGCTTCGTCACACATTTCAGAAGAGACGTTGGAAGTTTCCATTCTTTCCATCGCGCTTCCTCCACTTCTCTCCCAAGTTCACTAGGAGGAAAAGGAGCCTTAGTTAACTGTGTGCTGGGTTGGCTCCCCCTCTCCTCTCAGATTCGGGGGGTTCATTTTATCCCCAGACCTGACTCTAACTTCCTGGCTGCCTCGCTTTCCCTCTCCGTAACTTGTTGTCCTCTAAAACTCCCCTTTCAAGACTTCAAATTGGAATGCGCCATCCCTTGGTCAGAAAAGGGCTTAAAGAGAAAAGTAACTGCTGGACCCCAAATCAGATTTGGGGTTTACAGATTCCTATGAGATGGGAAAATTCTATCCTTGGGCTCGAAGCCCCCTGAGCCGTCATGCTCTGGGTAGTGTAAGTTGGCCCTGATGGGGTCAGGGTATCTTGTATCCTTCATCCTTAACCCAGAGCCCAGTGGCTGGTATTTGGGTGAACCATGCTGCAGGCTTGGAGAAGCTCTGTAGTCCAGACAAGAAGCAGTGCAGGCTCACATTCCAAGACCTGGTCATAGCAGTGATAGATTACGTTTTAAATATTGATGAAAACTTTGTGGTATTTATTGGTCTCAGATCCAATCTTTGATTAGCCAGTATACAGAACGGACCTGCAGTTGATGAATGCTCTTTGAAAGATAGGTCCAGGGAAAGACTAAGGACTTTCCCTCTTACACATAATAAGAGTCATGCTTCATGAGCATGATATTGGAGCCTGGACAAATGTGCCTTGTCTTTTCAGAGTTGTCTAATATTTCGACATATGCAGAGGCTCTGACTTTCACCTGGACTCACAATAACAAAACACACTCTGATTTATTAAGACAGCCAAGCCAATCTATTATTTTGTTACTTTGATTCGCAACTCTCCACTTATAATAAGGAAACATTGATTACCACACTATTTTTTCCATATATTTTGGCAGGAAAAATCAATTATACACTAGCAAGTACAGTTCATGTATTATTTATTATGTTCACAATATACATGGATGATGCAGTCCTTGTGTCAAAGGGTTCCAGGATGTAGTGGGAATCCAGTAGATCCTGTTTTGTTTTGTTTTCTAAATGAAAAATCATGTAGCAGGGGCTGACCTTGAACTCTGAATCCCTCCTACCTCCATGTCCTGAACACTGGGATTACAGGTGGGCATTACACATCCAGTTCCAGAGAGTTCTTAAGTCACACCCAGGGCTTCACTCATGCTAGGAAAACACTTCACTCTCTGATCTACTCCCCAGTCCAGTAGGTTTCTATAGGTGGCAGTGGCATTTGGTTTGCTTCTGAGCTTACTTGATCTTTAGGATTAGGGCACCAGCAAAACACATCTACTGCAAATTAGAAGAAAAGAGAAAGGGGGTTTTGACTAGCATAACCTGCCTTACAACCAGCCTCTCTAAAATAAGCTGCTGTAGTAGTTACACAGGCACAGAGTGCGTTTTTGATGGTGTTTTGTTTTGTTTTTTATAATTTGCTTTCATTTTATAAACCAGAGATGGGACTTGGCAGCAAGTCCTCTCTGGGCTTGCAGTTTCTGCTGTGTTAGTATGGCTGTGGTCTCCAAACTTGGGACAATACAGACAAATACTGTGTATCAAAACGCATGTCTCTTTAGCTAAGCAGCTTGCTATCTATGCCTTTGATTTTGTGCACAACGCATAGTCAGTCCTGTCCCAGTCCCCTGCTGATCATCCTTGTTCTGTTCTGCACAGCTTAGGGAAAAGGCATCACTTTAAGTCAGTCACACGCTATTTTTACTTTCTAAGTAGCTTCACTGAATCATCTAAAAATGGTAATTATAGAAAGAAATATATTGCTCATGTGTGCTGTTTTCTTTCTTTTAAATATATTTTTTTCACTTCTTATCTCTTTTGCCAATCTTAGCATCCATCTTTACTGGTGCTCTGGATGTGGAGACAGAAATGACAATTCATCTGGGAAAACAACAGAGAGCAAGCTCTGTGTTCTGAGACCAATCGTAACCACACGAGGAAGCATAACTTGGGGTGAGCTTCTCTGCAGTGATGTGACTCAAGGTCTCATTAGGATTTTAGGTCCCTAAAGGGAACATAGATATGCTAGCACTTTGAAAGAAACAAAAATTCTGTTCAAACGAGAAGCATGTGTGAGCAATAGCCAATCAAACATCAGTTTATCACCAAGTGTGAGCAGATATTATATTTCCCCTCAATAGTGAGCATTACCAGGAGCGTTTGGTGAGTGATCATCCTCAGCCTCTCCACATGGTGTAGCAATTAGTGCGATATTAAAAATGCATTTTGCATCTTTGCTGTCTGCAAGTTCATTAGTCAGTGAAACCCACAGAAATGAAAACCTTGCATGAAATGCTAAGGTGAACTTGAAAGGCACATTTGGTTAAAAAAAAACAACAACAACAACAAACAAACAAACAAACACTAGTTGTTGGTCAGAGTAGACTTCCACCCAGCTGCTTCTTGAAGGAGCCCAGGTGACCATGGTCTTGTCTAGATTTTACTTAACTCGAGGGCTTTGTCCTATTCTGTCTAATAGGAGAACATATGAAGTCTTGAATGTTAAAAACTCTATGGCCCCAGGGGAAAATGAATTACTGTTTCCTTCACCTTCTCATGTGCTTATCAATAAGGCAAATAACTTAAACTACATTTGGAAAGGGTTGCTTTGTTTTGTTGTCTTTCTGAGACAAAAATTCTATGTAGCTGGATCTGTCCTAAGATTCCCTGGGTAAACTGGACTGACCTTGCTTTAGTTACTTTTCTGTTGCTGTGAATAATATCTGACAACAGAAACTTAAGGAAGTGAGCATTTATTTTGGCTCATAGGTAGAGGTGACCGCCATCATGGCAGAGAGAGCCTGGCGGCAAGAGCGTGGGGCAGGAGGCCACATCGCGTTTGCAAGCAGGAGCCCCATCTGACCCCACACCCCCCACACACACCCCTACCCCCACTCACCTCATCCCTCCCCCTCTCCTTCCAGAATGGATGGCCTCAAACTAGATAGGTAACCCGGACTGATCTCAAATTCCCAGTCTTTCTGCCTCAGCCGCTCGAGTGCTGAATACTACCAAGTTGCTGTGCCCTGTGGGGCTGGGCCTTGGAAACCTCACTGGGTCAATGAGGAACAAACAGGGGCATGTATAGTAAATCTTGGATCAGGTGGGCCATGTACTCTAATGGCGGGCGATACAGCATCAGCCAGAAAGCACATCAAGTTTAATGTATACTGTAGCTGGTAGACATAGGTTTATTGTACACAGCTGATGTCAATAAGAAGTTTCCATAGGGGAGCAGTCTCCGGCTGTAAATATCCTGAGGGAAGAAGCTGACTCCCACACTTTCCAAAAAAACCCTGTCAACATCCATACACAGTCCAAGGGAAGGCTTTGGCATGGCATTCCCGTTGGCTTGAGGCATTGAGGTCCTTGACTTGGTCATGATCATATCAACAACATGCCTTTACTCGGGACTTCATCCACTCCCCACACTGTGGACCAGCTTCAAGAACTAAGGTCATTCATGGTCCCCAGTACGGCCAGATACGTACCTCTGTGCCATGGCCCAGGAGACAAATTAATTTCCAATGAGGGCAGCACACTTATAAATTTATTCCTTATGATAAATTCCAAATGTTCCTCAAAGCATGTTATTTTTCTTATTACAGTCTTTTGAAATGTCTGTGATCAGTCAGAATGTCATGCAGCTTATCAATATTGTCTCTCCGGCATGGAACTGAAAAGAAGCAAAAGAAGAAGAAGAAGAAGAAGAAGAAGAAGAAGAAGAAGAAGAAGAA
>OU015749.1:56073702-56147902 GCA_907169655.1 Acomys percivali | reverse complement strand
AAGAAGAAGAAGAAGAAGAAGAAGAAGAAGAAGAAGAAGAAGAAGAAGAAGAAGAAGAAGAAGAAGAAGCTTTTAGAGATCTGCTTGGGTCACTGAGTGAAGCCTCTCAAATGTGCTTTACTGTAGGTGCATACAATACAGTATTTTTTTCCTAATAAATGATCTATTCCAAGAGCAAACCTAATTTTTCCTGGAGTTTTTAACTGGCAAGCCTTTATTAATATTTGAAGCAAATGGTCCCAAGGCTCGTACATCCTAACTGGATGTGGGTAGGACCTAGGGTAAAGCAGAAGAATGCTGGAGACAGCAGCTCTCTGGACGGGCCATGGCTCTGCATCAGAAGCAGGATGCTAAGCGTCTCTAGATGTCTCTTTTTCTTTACCCTATTTTTAAAAAGTCTTTTCAAAATTAAAAAAAAATTGTACATTGGTATTTTGACTGTGCATATGTCTGTATGAGGGTTTCGGATCACCTGGAACAGGAATTACAGACAGTTTTGAGCTGCTATGTGGGTGCTGGGACTTGAACCTGGGTCCTCTGGAAAAGCAGCCAGTGCTCTTATCGTTTGAGCCCTCCCTCCAGCCCTTTACCCTAGTTTTATAAAATTTATGTGCCGGCCAGTTTCCCCTCTCGCCTCTCTTCCCAGTCTCCCCACCCCATCCACTCCTCCTCTGTTTCTCTTCAGAAGAAAGAGGCCTCTCATGGAAATTAACCAGCCTTGGCATATCAAGCTGCAGTCAGACGAGGTGCCTCCTCTTCTACCATCGGAGGAAAGGGCGCCAAAGGCAGGCACCAGAACCAGAGACAGCTCCTGCTCCCACTGTTAGGAGTTTCACATGAAGACCAAGCTGCACAATGGTAGCGTGTGTGCAGAGCGCCTAGGCCTACTCATCAGTTCAGACTCTGTGAGCCCCTATGGACCCCGTTTAGTTGATTCTGTGGGTTTTCTTGTGGTGACCTTGACCCCTCTGGCTCCTACAATCCTTCCTCCCCCTCTCCCTCCGGAATCCCCAAGCCCTGCCTAATGTTTGGCTCTGGGTCTCTGCATCTGTTCCCATCAGTTTCTGGGTGATGCTTTCCTGATGATGCTCATGCTAGGCTCCTACCTGCAAGTACAGCAGAATAGCATTAGCAGTCTCAGGCGTGGGCTCCCTCTCATGGCATGGGTCCCAAGCTGGGCCAGTCACTGGTTGGCCACTCCCTTTACCCTACTTTTGATTCTGGTTCCTACAGAACGCATAAAATGCAGAGGCCTGAAAAGGCTGAAACACTGGACATCAACCAGCTAGAACCTCTGTGGCAGTAATTAATGGCCCAAATTGGAGACAAGCTTAGGATTTTGTTAATGACTGTGGAGGTGAGCTCAGGAAAGCTGGGTCCAGATGCAAGTCCATGATGCAACACTTCGGCTATCTGCCTTGCCCACACCCTCCCACATTCCCCCTCTGAATGGCCACACACATCCTGAGAGCACAGTTGTCAACACTTGGCAAACAGTCACCAAGAGGCCGCTCTGGCAGCGGCATATCCATGCTTTCTATTTTTTGCACATCAACTGCATTCTGTTGCTTGAGTGCTCAGCACCCTGCAGGTGGCATGGAAAACTTAAGTGCTTGTGCCTTCACTTTTCCATGGGTCCACGCCCCTTGTCAGCCTTCTGTTATCCCCATTTACCATGGACTTATCACTAATGTCCTGTCTAGACCCCAGTGTGCTTTCCTCTCCTATGTTCCCAAACTACTGTGGCAACTAGCACTCCTACCCCCACAGCCAACAAGTGTCCCCGTGTCCTCAGCCGCTCTTCTTAACATTCTTTTCCACTCCAGACTTCCACCAAGGACCCCGCCTTCCCCGCAGCTGTCTCTAGTGGAGTCTGTTTATTTGATCACAACACATGTAACCCCATAGCTCACTGTCAGGAACAGTGTGAAGAACTCCATGTCTTTTTGCTTGAACACTTGCTTATCTAAACACTCTTGTCCCTGGGTGGCAACTCCGGGAAAACTCCAACCCCAGCATGCAAGCTGCTCTGCGCCTGGCTTATATTGTCTGTTGAAATGCTCACGGCAAGATTATAGAAAGTCTAATAGATGGTGAATTTTCAGTCGCCAATCTTAACTGGCTTGTAGCAACATCCAATATTTATTTCCATGGCCCAGCCACTCTAGTATTTATTACCTTCTCTACTAGGGTCAAATTGTTGACTCCTTTGTCTTATCCAAAAAGAACCCTCCTTCCTAATTCTCCAGGTTGATAGGACTTCTCTGAATCAGACCAGCATCCCGCGTCTTCATGAAGACATCTTTTTTTTTTTAAAGATTTGTTTATTATTTATACAGTATTCTGCCTGCATGTGTGCCTATCCACCACAAGAAGACACCAGATCTCATTACAGGTGGTTGTAAGCCACCATGTGGTTGCTGGGACTTGAACTCGGGACCTTCGGAAGAGCAGACGGTGCTCTTAACCTCTGAGCCATCTCTTTCCTTTCAAATTCCTTGGGCTCTTCAGGCCCCTTAACTACAAACTGAATTGGTAATCTCTTCCCCTGAAACCTTCAGAACACAAATATCCCCTACTATTTAAACCAAAACTCTCAAAAGCCCCTTGCTTCTTAAATCTCAAAACTATGTCTACTCGGTTCTTTCTGCAGTACTTAGAGTCTTGAGCACTCTGTTTTAAACAGAGTTTGGCAAATAAAATATACTAGACCACAGCTATAGCTGCTCATCCTTCAAGGGAAGAATTGAATTTGGTCATTTGACATGGTGTGACAGAACCGCACAGCTGAAGATATTTCTACATGACCCTAGACAAGCAAGATTTGTCCATTTGGCCCCAGGTCTATATTACAACAGGGATCTCCTCAACACAGCCTACACTAAGCTCCACAGAAACATGCTGTACTACAGGACAGATGATGGTCTTCTTAAAAGGCTTCATGGCCATGTTAGAAGCTTTGAAAGGGCCAGGCATGGTGGTGCACACATTTAATCCCAGCACTTGGAAGGCAGAGGCAGGTGGATCGCTGTGAGTTCGAGGCCAGCTTGGTCTACAAAGTGAGTCCAGGACAGCCAAAGCTACATAGAGAAACCCTGTTTCAAAACCAAAACCAAACCAAAACAAAAACCTTGAAAGCTGAAAACATGTGTCCCTAGCCCAAGCTCTTTGGCTCACTCTCATTCTCGTTGCTTTGTCTTAATTGTTTATCTATTGCTGTGATAAAACACCATGACCTGGAGTTGGAGAGATGGCTCAGAGGTTAAGAGCACTGACTGCTCTTCCAGAGGTCCTGAGTTCAATTCCCAGCAACCATATGATGGCTCTCAACCATCTGTACTACGATCTAATGCCCTCTTCTGTCCTGCAGGCATACATGCAGGCAGAGAACTGTATACATAATACATAAAGAACTCTAACAAATAAACAAAAACACCATTACCAAGGCAATTTAGAAAAGAGAGTGTTTAACTGGGCTGATGGTTCCAGAGGCTTAGAGTCCATGATGGCAGACTGAAGGCATGGTGACAGGAGCAGCTGATGGCTCACATCTTGAGCCACAAACAGAGCACACAGGAAATGGCATGAGTCTTTTGAAACTCGGAGCTGACCCCAGTGACACACCTCCTCCACTAACACTATACCTCCTGATGCGTCTCAAGACACGCCCACCAACTGGGAACTAAATATTCAAAAATATGAGCGCACAGGGGCCATTCGCATCTTCATCCATCACCTCTTACACACTCTAGCCCTAATTTCCCAGTTTCAGAAGTGTTCTTTGCCTTTCCATCCTTCAAAAACACCGTGATGCTGTTTCATTGCATGGAACTTGGGAGTTTTTGTTTCCTTAGCCATGAGGGAGGTTTCCTCCCCTCAACTTGTTCCTTCTTGTTCCCCAGGACTCCGACCAACCCTCATTTCCATCAGGAAAAGCTCTGTTTTTCCCAGGCTAGGCTAGCTGCCCTATCCCGTGACACTGCTTTTATAGTAAAACTTTTATCTGAATTGCTCTTAATTCTTGGTTAAATTACCCATTTAATATTTGCTCTTTTTTTTTTTTTTTCAGGTAGAGAGCAAACTTCACAATAGGAAATGTTTTGTTCATTTGGTTTAGAGAAATATCTTTCAGTGCCTGGCACGCAGTGGCTGCTTAGGAAATATTTGTTGAGGACATTGGTGATTAACAGTTATCTCATAGGGCTGTGGAGGAAAAACACACATACCATTTGGCTAATTGCCTTGTACTTGTAAAAGTTAGATAATATCTAAAAATAAAAATGCTCTTTCTTTGCATTAGTTCTAGGCTCCTTGATTTGTTGGGGGGAAAGGCATCTATCTGAACAGTTTTTTGCTCTTGCCATATGTGGCACGAATTGTCCTTCAGTTGATTTCTTCTGCTTGGCAGTCTATAACAAGCACAAGCATATTTAGTCATTCATAAGGTGAGGCCGTTAAGAAGTCAATATGCCAAAACCTAGAAGCCTAAACTTGCATTAATGTGTGGTTCCTGGGATGGACCGTGCCTATTTGCCCTCCGTGAACTACCACCACTTGTCTTCCCAGTGTCAGGCCCTAGGAATTACAGATGGGATTCATATTCTGCCCTTTTGACTTCTGCTTTCTATTTGGGTTTGAGCAATAGGTACCACTGGCCAATGGTTGGAGGCAGGAGAGCAAGGAGAAGGTACCTGACACCCACCCCGACTCTCCTCTGGGTTGTGGGTTGATAGTGTCTCTGCTTTTCTCCATGAAGACGTAGTTGCTCTTAGGAAGCTTTCTAATCTGCCATGTCCATGCATCCTTTCTTGTTGCTTTCCTTTTGTATTTTGAAATAGGGTTGGGTACATAGCTTAGGCTGGATCCAAGCTTCTCCTCTTCCTTCTCTTCCTCCTCCTCCTCCTTTTCTGAAGTGCGAGCATCACAGGCATGCATTAGCAGGCCCACTTGACCACTTGCAGGCCCTGTCTCTGTAGGTTCTCCTTCCTCATGCCTATTCTGACCCCGGGTAGCCACGGGTCCCTTTCCCGTTCCCTGTGGCATGCTTCTTCATCCTTCTTGCTTCCCCTTAACTGCTCTGTCAATGACACTCTCTTTAGTCACTCCCCTGACTACTCTTTTGCTCTCTGATTGGACACCAACTCGTGCACTTCCGTTGCCTAAATAAATAGCACCGAAGTGGCTCTCATACATCTCTCTGCTTCCCCTAAGCAAGAGAGAAGTTGGGCTGATGTCTCCTGAGCATAGGTGGCCATTATTTCCATTACTCTGGCAGGCAACCAGCATCTGGAAACAACCAAAATGAAGAATGTACCCAGATGTCGAGAGGTTGGCAGTGGCAGAGTCAAGGGGCCCCTCAGCCATAGCCTCACCCACTGAACTGATAGCTGCCCAGCAGCAGCTTCCCTCCCTGGGAACCGCTCATCAGAAGCCGGACAGCTGGCATGGCAGATAAATCACTTTGGGCGATAAGGTCCTCTGCAGTGAGCCTAATCCAGGTGAACTGGGAAGCATATGAGCATGCAGCTGCCTCTGCACCCCAGTTGAGAGCAGGTTCAGGAAGCATTCCCAGATGGCTCCTGGATGCCAGTGTTTTTTCTGGCTGCATTCCAGAGGTAGGTGGGAAAACACACGGGTCTCCTAGCTGCAAACCCAAGCAAGGAGCACATTGTCATATCTTTAGCAAATGACAACAGGGAAAACGCACATGGCCAAAGGACTGGCTAAAATAATTCCTTCTTTAGAGTCAGGGTATAAGGGCCTCGTCTATTAATGAGTCAATTGCCCTTAAATATGACTCCCCAAGGGGTCTAGCAAATCACAGATGTTCCAACCTTTCCCTCAGAAAAATAAAATTCTACTCACCCATTGGCAAGAAGAGAAACAGTCACTCATTAGAGTAAGTCAGAAAGAAAGAAAAAAGGTTCTGGGAGATTACTTAGTGGGTAAGAGCATGTGTTATGCAATCCTGAGACCCTGAGCTTGGTTCCAGAGGCCCCCTGGAGGAAGAAAGTAGACTCAGATCAGATGAGATTCTCTCACGCTCACCCTCACCCAATATGCACATGTGCCATATACACACACCATAATAAAAAGCAAATAAAAATAAAAGTAAAAAAAACCCTCTAAGTCTTTTTAAAAATTTATTTATTCACTTTACATCCCTATTGCAGCCCCCTCCTTCCTCTCCTTCCCTTCCCACCCTCTTATCCTCCTCCCCATTTCCCTTCTCCCCTTCTCTTCAGAAAAAGGAGCATCACCCACAAACCCACTGCAGCACATCAAGTTGCATCAGAACTAAGCGCATCCTCTTCCACTGAGGCAGCCCAGCTAGGAGACAGTGATCCAAAGGCAGGCAACAGAGTTCACGTCAGAGACAACCCCTGCTCCACTGGCTGCTAGGGGAACCCAATGAAGACCAAGCTGCCCATCAGCTACATATGTGTAGGGGGTCTAGGTCCAGTCCATGCATGCTCTTTGGTTGGTGCTTCTGTCTCCATGAGACCCGTGGTCCTCGGTTAGTTGACTCTGTTGGTTTTCTTGTGACGTTCTTGTCACCTTGAGCCCCTCTATCCTTCCCCCAACTCTTCCACAAGATTCCTCGAGCTCTGCCTAGTATTTGGCTGTGGGTCTTTGCATGTGGGTGGAGCCTCTCAGAGGACAGTTGTGCTAGTCTCCTATGATGTGTGTCTTTCTGGGTCTGGGTTACCCCACTCAGGATAATATTTTCTGGTTTCATCCATTTGCCTGCAAATTTCATGATTTCCTTGGTTTGTTATTGTTTTGTTGTTATTGATGATTTTTAAAGATTTGTTTATTATGTATAGTGCTCTGCCTGCATGTGTGCATGCCAGAAGAGGGCACCCGATCTCATTATAGATAGTTGTGAGCCACCATGTAGTTACTGGGAATTGAACGCAGGACCTCTCTCATCATAGATGGTTGTGAGCCACCATGTAGTTGCTGGGAATTGAACTCAGGACCTCTGGAAGAGCAGCCAGTGCTCTTATCCTCTGAGCCATCTCTCCACCCCCAATTTCTTTGTTTTTAATAGCTGAGCAGTATTTCATTGTGTAAACGTACCACAGTTTCTTTATTTATTCTTTGGTTTAGGGTTGTTTTCAGTTTCTTGCTATTAAGAATGTTTCACAGAAAATTGGCAATAGTGCTACTGAAAGACCCACCTATACCATTCCTGGGCATATACCCAAAAGACATTCCCCCTTACAACAAGGATACCTGCTCAACTATGTTCTCTGTAAGTCTTAATTTATTTGCCTAAATGTGAAAGTAACAGTGACTTAGGGCAGGAAGCAGCTAGCACAGAGAGACAGGATAGGGTGCAGAGTCAGAATGCCTGGCCTGAATTCCATCCCTATTATACCGTAGCTATGACATTGTGGACAAGGAACTTAAATGCATATGTACCTTTGTCTCCTCAACTATAAAATGGGACAATGATACAGTCTACCTGTGCTGTGCTGACTAGTTTCAAGTGACCTTTACACAAAACTGTGGTCATCTGAGAGGAAGGAACCTCAATTGAGACAATACTTCCAAAAGATCAGGCTGCAGACAAGTCTACAGGGCATATTTTAAATTAGTGATTGATGATGGAGAACCAGGCCATCGTAGGTGGCGCCATCCTTTGAAAGATAGTCTGGTGCCGGGTGTGATGGCTCACGCCTTTAATCCCAGCACTTGAGAGGCAGAGGCAGGTGGATCACTGTGAGTTCGAGGCCAGCCTGGTCTACAAAGTGAGTCCAGGACAGCCAGGGCTACACAGAGAAACCCTGTCTCAAAAAAAACAAGAAAAAAAGTTGTAAAAAATAAAAATAAAAAAGAAAGATAGTCTGGGGTTCTATTAAAAAAAAGAAAAGCAGGCTGAACAAGCCATAAGGAACAAGCCATTAAGCAGCGCTCCTCCATGACTTCTGCATCAGCTCCTGCCTCCAGGTTTCTGCCTTCTTTGAGTTCCTGTCCTAAACTCCTTCAGTGATGAACAGTAATATGGGAGTGTAAGCCAAATAAACCCTTTCCTCCCCAAGTTGCTTTGGTCATGGTCATGCTTTTGGTTTTTTTTTAACAATAAGATTTATTTTTATTCTATAAAAATTATGTGTACAGTGTGTGGGAGGTGGTGTTTTGTGGCTCAGTGGTTTAGAGTGCTGCAAAGAACCCTAGTTCAGTTCCCAGCACCTACATCAGGCAGCTCGTAACCACCCGTAACTCCAGCTGCTGAGGATCTAACATCTTCTTTTGCTTCCTCAGACACCTGTATTCACTACACATATCCACCTTCTGACACACACACACACATACACACATACACACACATACACACAGGCACGCACACGCACACACAGACACACAGGCACATACACATGCACACACATGCACACACATGCACACACAAAATTAAAAATAAGTGTTTTTTAAAAAGAAGTGAAGAACAAAATAAAGAAAAAAATGAGTGTGGGAAAAATGGCTCAGCTGTTAAAGGCTCATAAGCAAAAAAGGAAAGAGAAAGAAAGCAAAATGACTTTGAAATTATTTCAGACGATGCAGGAGTCAATAGAAGTGGTGAAAGTAATGAGATATTACTGCATGTGTATGAGCAACCATTACAGACTGGATAAAATAGTGTTTAGAGGAAGAAAATTCAAAGGATTTGGGTTTCATTGCTGTGAAGAGACGCATGACATGACAACTCTTATAAAGGAAAACAGTTGGGGCTGGCTTACAGTTCAGATGTTTAGTCCATTGTCATCACGGCGGGAAGCATGGCAGGCAGACATGGTGCTGGAGTTGCTTAGAGTTCTACACCTTGATCTGCAGGCAGCAGCAAACTCTTCCACACTGAGCATAGCCTGAGCATAGGAGACCTCAAAGCCCGCCCCCACAGTGACACACTTCCTTCAACATGGCCACACTTACTCTGACAAGGCCACACCTCCTAACAGTGCCCCTCCCTATGGCCATACCTATTCAAACCACTGCAGATGGTAGGAATATGTGGCTTTTAAACGTGATGACTTAGTGTCAATGAATTAGAAGAAAGCCCTAGGAAAATGAATGATACTTCTTAACGTGTTTGCCAAAACTACACAGAAAGTGAAGACTACTGTATCATACAATATCATGGGATTTTAGTTTAATAATTATGCCAGAAAAGTCCATGAGATTTATTATTATTCATTCTAAGAATGAGCCCATAGTTTGAATTATAGCCTATGTTCTATTCAACAAAAGCTTCTTCATAATTTATTGCTTCATTTTTCATTAAGAATAACCTTTCCTGAAATGTTAATCTATCTTAAGTGGCCTGACTATAATTAATATGTTCCATTGTCAGTGACAGGAAGGGCTAGGACTCAAACCCAAGTAACCTGGCCCTCTAGGGCAGGCTCTCACCACTACTCAGCACGGGCTGCTTTACCCCATTACCTTATCAAATGTCCTCTAACTATCCCTAACAAATCCAAATCCTTTGTGACAGTAAGGATGTATTGTGTGCTGTGTGTGTGTGTATGTGCATGCGCGCCTACTGGTACACGTGGGTGGGTGTGAACACGTCTGTGGAGATCAGAGTTTGATGTTAAGTGTCCGTTTCTCACTGAACCCATTGCTCACTGACTTCACTAGCTTGCTGGGCCAGCAAGCTGCAGGGATCTGTCTATGTGTTTCTGTTTAAGCATCAGGCCTGTCTGTGAGCTCTGAGGCTCTGAATGCAGGTCCTTATAACTTGGTTGAGGAGGGCAACTCTGTAAAACAATGAAGACAAGAAGAAAGGAAGTGACTGTATATGGAAACCACATCAGTCATGCTTGGGTGGCAGGTATGACATATCCATCCTTTGGCCCACCAGGATATTCATTCTTCAATAAATTCATTGCATCCTAGCTCAGAAGCCAAACCTAAAATGAATGAAATAACTCAGAAATGCCCAAAATGTTCAAATGGTGATTTGTGACTTAAAAAAAAAAGTCTGTTTCCTTTAATGACTTTCATCTCCCTCAAGGGTCGGTACAGGCAGCTAGATGACAGCATGAGACACTCACTTGAAGATCATGCCTTGACTGAAGGCTCTGCCCATGTGCTGGAAGAACCCATTCCAGGAGAAGAACCAAACAGAATCCGGAGCTCCCTTCTGCATGATATGCAGATATCACATGACTTAGAGTTCTCAGACAATCTGGACAATGGCGCTGCCATTGTTGGGTCCAAAGAGAATGGCATTGGCAAAGGCAGATTTCTTCAGCTTGTCCAATCACTGGAAGACACCAGTGATGAGGTTGTCACTCATGAGGGTCTGGGTGAAAGCAGCTCTCACCACACCGTAGGAGCCAAGCATTATTACCAAAGTGCTCCCCCGAATATGGCAGCACCAATGAGGGTGTCTCCACTGGAGCGCTCATGCTTGCAATGATCCAACCAAAGATACTCTTGGGCATCAGAATAAAGGTCCCTGGCCTTAGGCTCAGCAGCCGCTGCCTGCTTTGTTTATGTTCTCTTCTGGAGCATCGCTTTCCACTTGGCCTTGGGTCTCTGCTTCTCTTCCTGTGAATTCTTTTTCTTTTTAGGGCTCTCTACAAATTTCCTAGCGTCAAACAGGATCATCTTCTCGCATAGGTTCGTCTTCCTGAAGGTATCCCCCTTGTAGGCAAGGAACCAGCAGTTGGCATTGGTGGGTGCCTGGCGTAAAGAAGGGTCTAAGATCTGCTTATAAGGCAGACTGCTTATAAGGCCCACTCACCCACTATCAGTGAGGGTCCAGCAGCCCCCAGGATTTGCTTCATTTCCTCCTTTCCATTTTTCAGTGGCTTGTTTGTCACACTACATGATACCCAAGAGAGAAACACCCAGGTGCTGGCTGCAGGAACTATGTCACTATCAGCAACACTTGCTCATGGAAACACCTGATCTTCTGCTTCTAGAGGACTTCTGTGTGGCTTCTCAGTGCTCCCAAAATAGAAGCTGGCATTGCTGTCTCCTTCTGTTGCTGTGACAGATACACCCAGATGAAAAACAACTTAAGAGTTTATTTGACTCATAACCTCAAGTTGCAGTCCATCATTTTAGGGGAGCAAATGCAGCAGGAATTCCAAGTCAGTCCCATCACAGCCACCGTGGAAAGCGGAGTGCAATGAATTAATGTATGCAAACCAATGCCCACAGCTTTCTCCTTTTCATTCAGTCCAGGTACCAGTCAATGTAGTGATGCTATCCACATTCAGGGTGCATCTTGCCACTTGAATCACTCAAGAAAATCTCCCAAGCTGTATTTAGGGGGTCAACCTGATCATGATAACCCCTCACTCAGACTCTCTTCCAAGATAATTTTAGATTACGTTGATAACTAACACTACCCATCACACCCTCAATCACAGAAAAACTCATTGGCCCTCTCAACCGGTGGAGCCTGGCCTCCACAAAAGCTGCAGAGAAATTCTAGGTTGGTTTGGCAAAAGTGGAAGTGAGGTGGTCTGGAGAGCCTGCAGACTTGGGGCCTGCTGTTCTGAGCAGTGATGAAAGTCTGGAAAGCCTCCAGTTTTCAGGGTATGTGTACTGGGTCCCCACCATTGTGGCCATTCTGCAGAGAAAGTGAGGGGCCTGCGACATTCGAAAACAGCAAGGAAGACTGAGGAAATGAAAGTAAATATATGCATATCTACTATCAGGAAAATGTTCCCCCTCCTTCCGTTTAAACTAGCTTTAAAAATATATTAATTTTTGAGAATTTCATACTTTCTTTTTAATTAAGTTCACTCCCTTCTACTCCCACATCCACCCTCATCTTCTTACCTTACCCCCAACTTTGTGTTTTCTTCTTCTTCTTCTTCTTCTTCTTCTTCTTCTTCTTCTTCTTCTTCTTCTTCTTCTTCTTCTTCTTCTTCTTCTTCAATAGCACATTAAATAAAATGTGTACTCCTGGTGTGGGACCATCCACTGGAGTGTGGTCAACTTACCAGGGTCCTCCCTTAAAGAAAAGGGACTGTCCCTCCCCCAGAAGCCATCAACTGTTCAGCATATCAGTCAGATGTGGGGTCATGATCCTTTCCCTTCCATATTTATTGGCTTGATCTTGTATAGGTCTTGTGCAGGCAAGCAAATGCTGTTATGAATTCATGAGTTGTTGTTGATAGTATTATTATTATTATCATCAATCAATCATCATCATCATCATCATCATCATCCTTTTTTTTTAATTTTTTTTTATTTATTCTTGTTACATCTCTATGGTTATCCCATCCCTTGTATCCTCCCATTCTCCCCTCCCTCCCATTTTCCCCTTATTCCCCTCCGCTATGACTGTTCCTCAGAGGGATTACCTCCCTCTGTATATGCTCATAGGGTATCAAGTCTCTTCTCAGTGACCTGCTGTCCTTCCTCTGAGTGCCACTAGGTCTCCCCCGCCAGGGGACATAGTCAGATGTGAGGCACCAGAGTACTTGAGAAAGTCAAATCCCTCTCTCCACTCATGTGTCCTAGCTGTCCTAGACTCACTTTGTAGACCATGATGGCCTTGAACTCATAGAGATCCAACTGCCTCTGCCTCCCAAGTACTGGAATTAAAAGCATGTGCCACAACGCCCAGTGTATCCTTCTTATTTTTTTGTGGGATTGAGTCTCATACACCAGAGGCTGGCCTTGAACTCATGTACCTGAGGATGAACTTGACTTCTGATTGATTCTCTTGTATTCATCTCTCACATATTAAATTCTGGAATTACAAGTATTTGGCACCATGCCTGGCAAAGCAAAAATCTTCTTACTTTTGAAACTATCATTAGCAAATAGATAGAAAACATTACACTTAAAAGGGTGAAAATTGCTGGGCGGTGGTGTTGTGCACCTTTAATCCCATTAATCCTAGCACTTGGGAGGCAGAGGCAGGCAGATTGTTGTGAGTTCGAGGCCAGCCTGGTTTACAAAGCAAGTCCAGAAGAGTCAAGGATACACAGAGAGACTCTGTCTCGGAAACAAAAAAAGGGGGTAGGGTGAAAATACAGAACAGTGGAAAAATGTAGAGAAATAAGGTGAAAGAAAATCTCACATGGATCCCTTATAATTTAGATACAAACATTGCTTTAGAGGGAGTGCACTTGCACACCCATGTGCATACACACACACACACACACACACACACACACACACACTTCAACTGACATTGATGATGTCTTAGTTACTGTGATAAAACACTATAGCCAAAAGCAACTTGGCGAGGAATAGTTTTAATTTTATCTTATAGCTTGTAGTTCATCAGTCTACAAGCCAGTCTTTTTTTAAAAAAATTATTTATTTATTTAATGTATATGAGTGCTTTATCTGCCTAAGTACCTGCATGCCAGAAGAGGGCATAAAATCACATCATATATTGATGGTTAATGAGCCACCATGTGGTTGCTGGGAATTGAACTCAGGATCTCTGGAAGAGCAGGTGGTGCTATTAACCACTGAGCCATCTCTCCAGACCCTACAAGCCAGTCTTACTGAAGTATTTTCTAAGTTGTGGTTCCCTCTTCTCAGATACCTCTAGTTTGTGTTAAGTTGACCAAAAACAAGCCAGGACGGGTTATATCAGGAGTTGCTAACAGGGGCTTGTGGCTGAAACATATTATGATATGTTATCAGTCTACCCCTGACACACCTTCAGAGGGAACAGGACATTTTCTCTACACTCACACTCAGGCACTGGAGATCTGGACTGTTCCAGGGTTCAGCCAGATTCATCTTTATCCCCAAATGACCCTCAAATAACTGGACAGCAGCCCATCTTTAGTAAGCTGTGGCACTGCTAGTGAGAGAGCTGGTATACGGGAGTCAAGCCCACACCAGGAAGCTGGGTAGTAGGGAGTGGCCCCCTTATTTGCTTATTGTAAAGACTAAACTTCTCTGTGATCAATTTGCTGTTTTCCCTGAAAGGTGTGAGGCTAGCTGATCCCCAGGGAGGCTAAAACCCTGGAGGATCCCGCTACAGTGAACCAAATCACTCTTACCACAATGAAAGCAGAGGCTAGGCCAGGACACAGAGGCCTTTTTCTGGCCAGGTCCCAACAGGCCGCGTAGCTCTCTTCTCATTCCCCACAGCCCTACCGGAGCAGTCTTTCATTTAAGTGTCCTGGCTGTGATATCGCACATTCTGCCGTCCACTGAACACTGGGCAGCGCTGCTTGCTAAAATGCGCTTTCAAGGATAGCTATCGGCTATCGGCTCTGGGAATTGTCTCAGCTAAAAAAGAGCTGCCTGGCCCAAGGGCACACCGGCTTCCAGAGACAGAATACGGATCCAGAACCTTTGCTCCAGTTCAGGGCAATGCTGGTGTTAACCTAGCTTCCCCAGGTTGGCTGGTCTCTGTTGAGACCACATCGCACACCGGCTCCTCTCTCTGCCCCGTTCTGCTTCCTCAGTGCACTTACACAGCACTCACCGCACAGCTCTGGGCACCCGATCTTGCTATGTAGTCCTGGCTAGCATTGTACTCAATAGCCTGAAATGATCTCTGACTCACGGCAATCCTCCTGCCTCAGTCTCTTGCGCGCTTGGATGACGGGCATTTGCTACATTTGATGAGAATCTGCTTCTTGGAGGACCCAACTTGCAACACACTCCACTTTTCCATTTTTTGTGGAACGTCCTCTTGGATGTCTTGATATTCTCAGTGTTTCTCCTCTGCCTTCACCACCTAGTGCACTGGCTCTGGATTCTTCATCACTTGATCTGAAATTGCCAATAATTTTAAACACACACACACACACACACACACACACACACACACACACACACACACAACACACACACACTTTTCTTGGTCTCTCAAGGAAAATCTTTGGTAGAAATGTAGACAAGTATCTTTTGTCTCAGAACTAAAGTTTAGCATGCTTCCTGAGCCAAAGCCAGCCCTGTAGTTGTGTCTCTCAGTCTGGTCTGGACACACTACCAGGCATGGAGGCTGGCGTTCACAATGTACCGGATTTTGCTATTTCTCTGGCCAGGTGTGATTAGCAACTTCTGTAAACATAACTTTTATTTTCTTGGCTCAATTGTTGTCTGGGAGGCTTACTGCCTCCTTCTGCTAATCTAGGTCTAGTCCTAGAAGCTTCTAGCGTTCATACAGTCTAACCCAGGCCTAGAATGTTTTCAGCCTCTGAGACTTACTGCTTAATAAGATCGCCCTTTCTTCTTCTTTCTGAGCTTTGGGATGGCTGGTTCAACTCAACTGTTCTGGCTCAAACTCTTCTTCCAGCTGACCTATTTATTCTGGCTTCTCTCTCTGCCTGGCATTGCTCTGCTTTGCCTCAAACTAACTCAGCGCCTGTTCTAATCTTCTGGCATCTTCTCATTTTCTGGCTCATTCTGTCTTCACCTGATTTCTCTCTCTCTGCTACCCATCTCTCTACTACTGCCCTGGTAAAACTGCCTCTTAAGTAGCTTCCCTTTCCACTCTCTTCTCCTAAGAGTTGGGCGTATCCTATTCTGTCAAATCTTCTCTGATTTGTCACCTTTTCTGCCACTCAATTAGACATCACTTTCAAACATGGGTGCTTTCTTCTACAAACTAACTTTAGCTTTGTTTGGGATTTAAGGCATGTACCACCATGCCAGGACCTAAGCTTTTCTTTACCTGATACTTGCTTTATACCAGGCCGGCCTTGAACTCAGATCTGTTTAACTCTGTCTCCCTGACTTCATTGTTTTGGGGCAATAGTCTAGAGCAGCTACCATTGTGTGGTGTTGATCAAGGTGCTCCGCCATCCACCTGGCAGCAGAGTTATGCCAATTACAATGAATCACAAGATGCAAGTCTGCAGTATCCATCTACAGATGGAGAAAAAGACAGTCCTGATGTGGAGAGGCAGTGGACTAGAAGTTAGGGCACCCATTGAGCACACAGGAGGGGCTGGCAGGGCAAGCACTGAGTCAGGATAGGGATGAGGTAAGCTACTGAGAGAGAAGAAGGCTGGGAAGCCACTGAGCACAAAGGGGAATAGGTCAGCCATTGAGGCGAGAAGCGGGGAAGGCCCTTGGGAGATGGGTTAGACAGTGGAAAGCAGATAAACCATCAGGTAGGTCAGGAGGGTCAGTAAACCAAAACCACAGTCGTTGTGCCAAGAAGTCTCTTTTTCTCTCCCCCTGTCCTTTTTCTCAGGAATTCTGCGAGGTATGGGCCACTTCTCAGAGGCACCCTAAAAACAAAGACCTTCACATCTCATGAGAGTCTTCCTCACAGTTCCCCACCAAGGCCAAGGAATAAGGTTCATCTAGTTCCCCACCCCCACATGTTCTTGGCATCTAAAAAGAAAAAAAAATCATTTGATAGGCTAGAAAAGTTACAGGCCCAGAACTACAGTTCAGTGCACTGTCTCAGACCCCTTCCTGCCCCACCCCCAGCACTGGGTAGTAGCATAGAGTAGCAAGGTAAAGAGCTGCCCCTTGTGGTGCATGGTGGAGGATTCTCCACCAGACTGTGAGCTCTTTTCTTCAGTGAGACAAACATCTCCTGCTGTGTGTCATTAGTGGAGCCCAGCGCAGAAGCCTCCAGACTGGGCTCTCCCCCCCAAGGCAGCTGGTGAGGGCTGACTCCCAGACCTAACCCTACACACAGAGGCAGTCTGCTATAAATCAAGTCATTTCCTGGAGGGCCTTGTCCAGCTCATCCCAGCATCACAGTAGGACCCTTGGGACGGACCAAACAAAGCCAAAGTTCACGGGAATGAAAACTTCATGGCTGGCCTTCCTTTCCACATGGCTGCCAGTACTTAAGGAGTGGGCTGACCAATTGAAATCACTTTCATCTGGCTAATTAGAAAAACATCTCCTTCCTTCCCTCCTTTGTCAGGGAGAGTTCTTTCCATGAAAAAAAAGTAGGCCTCCCATGGAGTGTTAACCACTAAGGCCTGCAATTTGGGGGTAGTCCAGCTGTTAGTCCAGCTCTCTCTGTCTCATCTCTATTTCTGTCTCTGCTGTCTCTGTCTCTCTCTGTGTCTCTGTCTCTGTCTCTGTCTCTCTCTCACTCTGGAGGCCTTTCAGGGTCTCTGTTCAGATACCTATCAGGTGCTTGACATGTGCCAGGTACTGTGCCATGAACTTGAGTACACCCTAAGTCCTGACTGTGCAAGAAAGTAGGTAGGTGCCCATGAACACAAGTGGGACCCTCCTGCACCCATAGGTGGTCCTCTATTTGGACTCCTGTATTCTTGAAACCTTCACTATTGTAAAACAAGGTGGAAGTAGAGGCTGAGGGAAACAGTCTGTTCTTATCTCTACGCTGAGCATGCAAAGATGAGTAAAATCAGTAAGCACTCACTCCCCGCCCCGCCTCCCAGGATCTCGAGCTATAAAAAGAGGGTAAAGATATCCTGGGACACATACCAAGATCGCATGTGAGAGAGTTTGGAAAGCAAAGCTGTCAGGATGATCCAACTACAGCTTCACACAGATCTTAACTCCTCACATGCACAGAGCTTCGCGTCTACTCCCTGGCTGGTCCCTGGACAGGCATATTTTGGGGCATATTCCACAAAGGCAAATATCAAGGGTGACAGGTTAAAGAGCCTCACTTCCAGAGTTTTAAATATCTCCCCTTGCTCATCTATTAATGGGGTCTGAGCTGGCTAACCCAGAATTCAAGGTGAGTGCATACATTTAGGCTGCATTTTCCCGACCTGACAGAAAGCTGCACTCACGGGGCAAGCGAGCATACTCCTTACATTTTAAAATCAACTATTAATGTGTCTGCCCTAGCTCAAGATAGAAAATTACATGTTTTCAGCTCTGGCAGTGTTTTATTTTGTCATAATTCAGTGCTTATATTTAGATGTGCCTTAAGAGCATCACAATGTTAAGTGGCTGCCGGTCACTAGTGATTGCTAAGACTCTTTGCAGTTTGAAGATATTAACATTAATATCTCAGTAACTAATATACAAATAGTATTGCCTCAGTAACTAACATGATTTATGAATGTTTTTTCATTTTGGGGGTTGTAGGCACAGCTTAAAAGAAAGGTGGTTGCATTTTTCTGATACAATCTTTCTGGGCTTTAATAACCCAAGATCTATTGCACATTCCTTTTTATTATAAATAGTAATTTCTTATCAGGCCACAGCTTATACATCCAAGTGAATCTCTTCATCCCAGAAATAGCTAAAGGAAAAACACTTTTAAGGTTTTTTTTTTTTAATGTACTGATGAGGACTGATCCAAGAAAACTATTTTAAAGATTTTTGGCTTAAAAGTACAAATGTGGCTGTCTTAGAAGCAATAGCTTCATTTGCCTGTGCCCTGTATGGATACTCATTCTTAACACAACTAGGTTTGTTCAAAATAGCCACTCCTTAGTATGTAAGTAGTACTGTCTGTCAACCCGAATTGACCCAGCTTAAGTGTGTCAGGACATGCTGGCTGACTAAAGGGCAGATAAAAGAATATAAGATGGATAAAAAGACCCACATGCCTCGAATAGGTTAGGGTATTAGAGGCTTTCTGCAACACCCAAAGGCCAAGCTTTACTCTGGAGAACTTTCTGAGGGCAGGCTCTGGATGATCAAATCCCAGGTCTTGTCCATCCTAGGCCAGCACTGTCTTAATGAGCAGCACCCCCAGCCCTTGGTTTTGTGAGCTCACCATGTGGCTCAAGCTAGCCTTCATCCTGCTACATAACTGAGGAGGGTCTCAAACTTCTCCCTCAGTTCCCTGAGTGCCAAGATTACAGGTGTGCACCCCCAGACCTGTTTAGGGCCCATCTGAGAAGGCTTCATCTTAGACAACTTGACAAAAAGGCCTGGGGTGAAGATAGGATCACTGGGGGAGAAACTGTTCTTAGTTCTTGCTTTCCATATAAGAAAAAAAGATTCATTTATTTTTTTTTATCTTCCCCTTAATATTTTACACTTACAGTTAATGTCACTTTTCTTCATATCATCAATAGCAGCATGGGTGTGGAGGTCACAGAACTTGCAGAAGTCAGTTCTTTATTTTCACCAGGTGGGACTCTTTACCCATGGCTAGGCCTGCATTTCTTTAAGTCCATATCTGTGGACTCTAATAGGCCTCATTGCATTTGGTACTGTCCCACATCACTGCTTTTCACCATTAGCCAAATACTTCTCTGCTTCCTGCCTGGACACATAGACAGGCAGACAGACAGACAAGTCTGCTAGAAAGTTCCAGACATTGACCTGAGGTTCTTTGCTCTGTGCTTTTCCAAACTACCCAACATCACTGACCTCCTTACGTAAAATAACAGCCTCAGTTATAAAGTGTTTAGACCCCACAATCCAGGTTATGAGAATCTATTCTTTTATTCACTACTGTGCTGGCTGGTCTTATGTCAACTTGACACAAGCTAGACTTATCTGAAAGGAGGGAACCTCAACTGAAACTATGTCTTCATAAGATCCAGCTGTAAGGCATTGTCTTAATTGTGATTGGTAGGGGAGGGCCCAGGCATTGTGGGTAATACCATCCTTGGACTGGTGGTCCTGGGATCTCTAAGAGAGCAAGGTGGGCAAAGCCATGGGGAAG
Organism: Acomys percivali; assembly: GCA_907169655.1. NCBI lineage: Eukaryota > Metazoa > Chordata > Mammalia > Rodentia > Muridae > Acomys > Acomys percivali. The sequence goes on along the minus strand of OU015749.1, from coordinate 56,128,377 downwards.
CAGTGAGCAGCCCCCCTCCATGGCCTCTGCATCAGCTCCTGCCTCCAGGATCCTGTCCGGCTTGAGTTCCTCTTCTGGCTTCCTTCCATGATGAGCATCCATGTCGAGACATAGGCTGCCTAAACCCTTTCCTCCCTGAGTTGTTTTTGGAATTCTGTCTCATCATAGCAATAGTAACCCTAAGTAAGACAACCCCTAGGATCCTTTCTGCCTTCAGCTCAGGGTCTTCCTTGAGCTGGTTTCAGTCTGGTAGCAGGAGGATTAGGGGTGATGACCAAGATTAAAATCAAAATAAAGCTACCTTGGATTTAGCAGCACACCCAAATGCTCTGTGTTTTGTTCTGATTGAATTTGAAACAGGGTCTTTGCCTCAAATTCTCGAAGGCTGATCTTGGACTCCTCATCCTTCTGCCTTGGCCGGGAAGTGCCAGGATTATAGGTGTGCACTGTTGTGCTCACCCTGGATACTCGCTCGGCACTGGTAACTCTCTGTTGTGATGAAAGGGGAGACTTTCTACCATGTCAACGTGTCTGTGTCCACATTATTCCCTCAAGTTCATAGGCCTGTATACTTCCCTTCAGAAATATGATTTCTTCAAGAACAGCGTTTGTGGATTTTTAAAATATAGTTAGTCAATTATTTGTTTATTTAGAGAGAGAGAGAGAGAGAGAGAGAGAGAGAGAGAGAGAGTGTGTGTGTGTGTGTGTGTGTGTGTGTGACAGAACTTGCAGAAGTCAGTTCTATTCCTTTCACCAGGTGGGACTCAGAAATTGGACGGAGATCATCAGGCTAGGAGCTTCAACCATTGAACCATCTTGCTGGCTCCAAGACTGAGCTTTTGTAGTGGTTTTGCACAGTGGATCTTCACAGATAGATGAGTCCCACCATAGCCCCCTCCTTCCATGTGTGTGTGTTGCGGGGGGGGGGCATGCACATGTAAGAAAGACATCCTTTTTTGTAAGTCACTCTAGCCCCTTTTATTGTACAAGACATTCATTGATGATATCGAGTCAGCGGACCTGGCTGACATTTGCATAAAGGAAGTAGCTCCCGCTGTGAGATGAGACTAAGATAACCAAGATTTCTAAAATAAAAGGAGACAAACGGCAGAATTCCTGGAAGACAGTCCCTATGTAGAATGCCTTAACACTCTCACACACATACAGGCGCCACATCTCCCTACTTTCCCAAGGCAGCCCCACCTTTCTTCTCATCCTCACAGCCACACAGAGACTACATAAAACCCACACAGACGTTACTGCAGACAAAACTGTTAACTTGTCAGGTCATTTTCAAGTTTTGTCCTCGTGTCCTCAAGTGACTTATTAACTGCTTATGACTAGAGAAAAGTGTAGACTTAGATTTTTCAAAACTTACTTTATTTAGGGTTCTTAAACATTTCAACCTCACTTCTAACCCACTGACCAGAGGAAGCAGAAAAAGAATGTTAATAGGGAAAAAGAGGTTGTGGACCTGTTTAGATGTAGTTCCATGGACCAATTCCACTCTGCGTTGTCAGGATACCAGCAGTCCTGCCCAATAGCCAACACCAACTAGCAGTACAAATCCATAGAGAGGCCATTATCCAGCAGAAACAGCAAGGCTCTGGTGAATCAGCACCAGTCAGCGGAAGCATCCAGAATCAGCCAGAGTACCACAAGAAGTTCTCTGGAGCACTCTGTGAAGTGAAGACCAGAGCAGACCAATGAAGGCCAGCGAAGAGTTGCACAGCGTAGCCATGTAGCAGTGTCAGAAGCATCATCTCACTATTGTGGTTTTATTGCTCTCCCTTCCAACCTTCACCAACCCTCTCATGTCTGCTCCCAGCAAAACATCACATGCTCTCTCACAAGACATCGCCCAGAAAAACACCATGTGGTACAACTGAATCTTCAAAGAAACCAGAAACTTCCACTTCCAAAAAGAGACAGGCATCAAGGCTCCCATTTTGCACCACCCCACCTTCACTTCTCACCCACGGCTGCCTACCCTTAGCACAGTCTTGCCCTCGCCAGGTATGCCATCGAGTTCCTTCATGTTAATCATCTCTTAACATCAGCTAACAATGTCTTCTCCTGAATTATTGCATTATTTTCAAACCTAACATGTTGCCTTTTAAACTTAGACCTTCTGCTTCCCAAGAGTCTAGATGTTTGTACCAAGTTTACCATTGTTCTCCCGTCCTCTGGGCCATATGAAAAGGAAAGGGAACAATGAGATATTTAAGTGGTGTAGTATAGGAGGGATGAAGGAGCGACAACTAACCCAAAGGATGTCTGGAAAAGTCATATGGAATCCTATTATTTTGTACAATATCAAACAGAAAACCCACTGCCAGGTATCGAATAACCTGCCTTCCTATTGTTAGTTAGGGGAGTCCCAGAGGAGACTCCCCAATACAGGCCATTGCCATTGTTCTTGGTCACTACTAGAACTTGATGGATGCCCCTATTGCTGAAGACACCACACATGCGGGCCACAGGTCATGGAGAAGTCAAGCTGGCATTGACCTTGAAGCTTCCTCCTTGCTGGCTAGATTTCAGAGTGATAGAAAGTGCTCTGCAGGCTATTGGGGGGAGAAAAGTCAACAACAGTCTTACACACTGGGAATGCTAACAACTACAATAAGAACCAGCTTTGCAAGATAAGATATGCCCATGTGTACAGCAGTGGCATACAGCATGCTGTGTAACCAACCACTTTCTGATTCAATTGAAGGCCCCACTTTACAGGAAGAAACTCATCCGTGGCACTGTACATGTGCCACATGGTTGAGGAGGTTGAATGTCCTAGAAAAGAACTTGTTAATGAAATTTCGCTAAATGGACACAGCATCAGACTGCCTTCTAACTACCCTTAAACCCATAGGTAAGTGCAGTCCTTACCCCCACCAGACAGAGGCACTCTGACATCAGTAGACTACAGTCGATACAGAGGCTTACTCACTAACCAAAGCACAGAGAATAAACCATGGTGGGATGCTCAGCCCCAGTAGGGTATCTATATCATCTCTTTCTTCCCAAGGTTCAGGGAATATCACTAAAGAGAGTCCAGAAAGGCTATAATAGCCAGAAGTAACGAAGCACTATCATAAAATAGTGACATCTGTAAGTGACAGGGATGTTGCATTTGTGAGCTCACATTAGCTGTGGCGTCTACACAATATCAAGATGAGCAATGGTCCAGACTGGATGGAGGAGGGGCTAATGAGGACCTACCTCAAGCTGGGAACTATTGACAGCTGAGGTCTTCTGGGGAAAGGAGGTTTTGTTTTAGTTTTAGTTTTAAAGATTTGTTTATTTTTAAGTGTACAATGTTTTGTCTGCATGTACACCTATAGGCCAGAAGAGGGCACCAGATCTCATTATAGATGGCTGTGAGCCACCATGTGGTTGCTGGGAATTGATCTCAGGACCTCTCGAAGAGCAGTCAGTGCTCTTAATCTCTGAGCCATCTCTCCAGCCTGCCAAGGAAAAGGAGTTTTTAATAGAACTTGCTACTCTTTACTAAGCACTGAAGAGAGACTTGCAGCTAGCCCCTAGTTATTACTGCCATTGTAAAAATCTAGAGGTTCGGAAAAGTTAAGGAAACTCCAAAACACACAAACACCATGAACTTGAGGCCATAAGATAGAAAAGGCAGTATCTCTACCTTTCTGATGCCAAAACCCATTATCTTGTCATTCTTTTTCTTTTAAAAGACTTTTGCTAGAAAAATGCCTGAATTTGGGTGTAAAAAACTGAAGGAACACACCTCTGATTCTTCTGCTAAGCAGGTGTTGTCACCTGATATTTGACGCAGAAGAAAGGGTGAAGCTTCAGATCATTTCTGTGTAGTTATTCAAATCCAGTTACTAGAAAACCAGTGTCTAGAAGGAGCCTAAGAGAATTCAGGTTTGATACTGGAAGTCAGACGTCTCTCTTTGTTGTGGTTTTCAAAAATGTGAACACACACACACACACACACACACACACACACACACACAGAGAGGGGGGAAACAAACAAACATAAAATTGGTTTTACTATCAAGCATGCACAGAACCACCAAACATAGAATTGGTTTTACTATTAAATTAAATGTCATAATTCAAAAGGATATTTCAAAATGGTGTTCGACTCTTGAGGTTCAGGAGCCTGGGCTACATAACAGAATAAAGCAGAGCAAACAACATAACACCCATAAAGGAAATGTATGTGGGAAAAGAGCGTCCATAGACAGAAGGACAAAACAGCTGGAGTCAGCCTATGCAAGGGAATGAATTCAAGATTCAAGGCTGTAAAAAGGTTTACTCTTGACCACAAGGCCCAAAGCTCTTCATTGCTGGAGTTCTTTCTGTCTTTCTGGAGCCTTTGACCCAATGAAAGTGGCCAAGCAAGAGTAAGGGGTATGTGTGGAGTGGAGTCGGAATGCCATGTAGATGAAAGTGGCCAGGCAAGAGTAAGGGGTATGTGTGGACTTGGGTGGCATGCCATGGTAGATGCTCCCTTGGTTGATGGTGTCAGATGGTCTCTGCTGGGGAGTCAGGCTCCACATCTGGACATGGCTGTGCTGAGACTCTCCTGACAAACTATACTTTGGGAAGAGAAAAAACTCTGCTATTAACCGCTATGGTTTCTCTTTCCTTCCTTTCGAGCTACATTACAGACACTGAATAACATGTCATAATGTAGTGATGGCTATTGCATTTAAGTAAAATTCCATATAATTAAAAGAGAAATGTAGACTTGGAAATGAAAACATTTCAACATACCTGGGAAGATAACTCTTGGAAGCTACCCAAGTCGATTTTTTTTTTTTTTTTTTTTTTTTAGACCTTACTTGAATAATTTAAAACACCAAGAGTAAGTGCTTGGCATTTAGAAAGTACTAGATCAACATTGGCCCAATGATTGCACAAATACCTTTTCACTTAAAAAAAAAAAAGGCTCCCTACCTATTAATTAATTTGCATTCAAGTAAGCATCTCTCTTAGTGGGCAGGAGCCCACACGGCCAATTTTGAAATGTTAAATCCCGTATTAATTACTGCTACTCCCTGTAAATATCAGAGTCCCACATGAATGGCTCAAAAGGTCTTCAAAGTGCTCTTGACCTTCATACATACTTTATACCTTGGCTGTCCAGTAGGTCTGGCTTTAGTGTTGGAGCTTTATAACCACACTGTCCAATTCAGTAGCTTCTAGCCATATGTGGCAATTAGCACCTGAAATATGGCTACCGCAGCTAAGAAGCCAATTGTTCTTTAATGCTAGGAATTAAAGCCAGGGCTTCGTAGATGCCGGGTGAGTCCTGCAGCACAGAGGCACACCATCAGGCTTTTGTCTCAGTTCAAGTATCCACAAGAATGGCTAATAGTCACCCTATTAGAAAGCACGGAAGGGGGAAATCCAGGGATGGTGTTGTGTGTACTTGGGAGCATCCCAGCACTTGGAAGGTGGAGGCAGGAGGATTGTAAGTTCGAGGTAAGACTGGGCTAGATAGTGAGACCTTATTTCAGAAAGCGAGATGAATAGACAAAAAGGATGGTGAGGGAGAGTCGGTTTAGGCACTCACTCCCACAGCCCGGGAGTTCACGCTCCTTTGACATCCTCTGCTCTGCTGTCTGGGTTTCCTAGTTATCAGTGGTAGCTGCTGTTCATCAGCCAGTCCTTCTCTCCTGAGTCTCAAACCTGGCTGTGCATCAGCATCCCCTAGGAGACTTCACTCGGCACGTCTGGAGGGGACTGGACATCTGTGTTTCTTCAGCTCTACAGATGATTCTGATCTGCAGCCAGGCTTGGGAACAACTCCTTTACACAGAGACCCAAACCAACAGCCCTTGGGCCAAATACACCCTCAAAACATATGTTCATCCCACACACTGTTTTAGAATGTTTTTAATTAGTTGCCAACTTCTACAAATTGTAATTTTTTTTTTTTAATCTAAAAAGTGGAGTTGAGTCAAGAGTGCCCCCTTCAGACATACAGAAATTTCCTTTGATACCACTTTCCTGTCTTCTGAGAGCCCTGGCTCCCAACAGGCATTTGCATTTGAGACATTTTCCTTACCCCACACATATAAATCTTTGCAACGCCACAAAATAATTACCTATCTGCATGTAGACCATATATTCTATCAGTATTGCCTATAACCACCTTGGCAGGCTGGAGTACGTGGGTCTAGTATCATGTGCAAACCCAGGAAAAATGTCAGAAAAGTCTCCTTGAGAGAATGGATCATTTCCAGATCATGTGTCATGTTTAGGGACACAAGTCATTATATTCGGGAAAATTATTGTCCCATTTTTTACTTTTTACACCCCAAACTCTCTCACTTGAAACACCTGTGAAGACTGTCAGGAAAGCAGATGCAGAGACCCACAGCCAAACAGTAGGCCATAATTGGGGAACTCTACAGAAGAGGGCGAGCAAGGATTGCAGGAAGAGAGAAGTAAAGAACCCCAAGAGAACACGGTCTACAGAATCAGCTAAGCCAGGCTCACAGCAGCTCCCCGAGACTGAAGCAATAGTCTGGAACCTGCATGAGTCCGTGCTAGGTCTCCTGCATATATCTTATAAGTTGTTAGCTTGGTGGTTTTGGGGGGACTTCTAACAGTGAGAGTAGGGGTATCTTTTACACTTTTGCCTTCTTTTGAGACCCTTACTGGGTTGCCTCATCCAGCCTTGATATGAGAGTTTATTCCTAGTCTTATTGCATCTTGTTATGCTGTGTTCAATTGATATCCCTGGGAGGCCTGCTCTTTTCTGAAGAAAAAGAGAAGAGCAGTAGGTATGGGGGAGAGAGGAAGTGAGGGGGTCTGGGAGGAGAGGAGGTGAGGTGAGGCTGTTGGCATAATGTTCTTGTGGACTATGTACAGTTTACCCTTGTTCATTCGAATGCTCACCCCCCCCACTAACTAGTTTCAATCCCAACATTGCATTGTGATGTTTAGTCTAAGTATCTCCTGTCTCAAGTTTGTGTAAACATGCTATTATTTGTTCTCTGTATTGCCAATAAAATCCAACTAGCCAATGCTGAGCAATACAAAGAATAGAGTGGGACATCCTGCTTCATTGAGGGAAAGAGAAAGAACAGAAGGAGAGGAGAGATGCACATGGAGAGGACCAGAAAAACACCAGGAGGAATGAACTGGACCTAGGAGATGAGTTAAAAGCAAGTATAATATGGGAAATCTGAATGGGAGGAAGCTATACTAGCTTGGATGTTTAGGATGGAGTAATTTTTGTTCAGTATTGTGCTCTAGGCTAATTAAATATATCCTAGAGGGCTGGAGAAATGGCTCAGAGGTTAAGGACACTCACTGCTCTTCCAAAGGTCTTGAGTTCAATTCCCAGCAACCACATGGTGGCTCACAACCATCTGTAATGAGATATGGTGCCCCTTCTGTATTAATAATAAATAAATACATCTTTAAAAAAATAATAAAATAATAAATATATCCTAGTCTCTATGTGTGGTTATTTGGGCATAAAGTGGCTCAAGGAGTAATTCTTGATTTATTAAAATAAGGACTCAATATTAAATATTAATAATCATTCAACAGGAGGCTGTAGTCAGGATATATTGTATGACAGAAGAACAAAGAAAAAAAGGCTATCAGGAAAGCATAGTTTTTTGTTATGTATTTTGTTCTGAGTGTGTGTGTGTGTGAGAGAGAGAGAGAGAGAGAGAGAGAGAGAGAGAGAGAGAGAGAGAGAGAGAGAGAGGCAGAGAGAGAGACAGACAGAGAGAGACAGAGAGAGAAAGAGAGACAGAGAGAGAAAGAGAGGGAGAGAGAGAGAGAGAGAGAGAGACAGAGACAGAGACTGTATGAGAGTGACAGAGAGAGAGAGAGAGAGAGAGAGAGAGACAGAGACAGAGACAGAGACAGAGACAGAGACTGTATGAGAGTGACAGAGAGAGAGAGAGAGAGAGAGAGAGAGACACTGTATCTGTGGAGGCCAAAGGGCAGCCTTAGGTGCTGTTCCATAGCACCTGTCTACATTGATTTTGAGATGCTGGGACCTGGAGCTGGCTGATTTGGTGGGGCTGCCTGGCCAGTCTGCTTGCCTCAGCTACAGATCACAGAACTGACATTACAAGTGTGCACCTCAGTCTTAGTTTTGCTTCTTGCTACTGTGATAAAATACCTAAAATACCCAAATGAAGTAAAAGCATCTTAAAGGAAAAGGTTCCTGTCCATTGCAAGCATGTCAAGGCACCAGGAACTGGAACCAGCTGGTCACATTCCATTCACAGTCAAGGGCAGAGAGCAATGTGCTAATGCATGCATGTTAGCACTCAGCTGGCCTTCTCCAGTCTCATACAATCCAGAATCCACTGCGTAGGGAATGGTGCCACCTCCATTGGCGGCATCAGTTACCATAATCAAGATTAACGCCCCCAGAGACATGCCCACAGGCCAGCCTGATCTAGACAGTCCTTCATTAAGACTCCTTTCCTACAGAGCTGAACATGGTGGTGCACACCTTTAATCCCAGCACTCTGGAGGCAGAGGCAGGTGGATCTCTTTGAGTTCAAGGCCACCCTGCTCTACAAAGTAAGTCCAGGACAGCCAAGGCTACACAGAGAAATCCTGTCTTTGAAAAACCAAACAACAACAACAACAACAACAACAACAACAACAACACAACGAAAAAGGCCCCCGTCCCCAAACAAAAACCCCTTTTATGTTCTGAAAGCAGAAAAACTATTAGTTCTCTCATTCTTGACCTGTGATTTCCTTCCAAAACATTTATTTATATTCAATATATATTGAGCTATGGTCTTTAACATTAAAAAGGCACATTTGCTTATCTGTACTCCCTTGAGATTTTTCTGTGGTATCTAATGAATAAATAACATATCTGAAATGATGAACTAGAAGGTTGAAAGGTCATCTGGGGTGAAGACTAGGTAGCACTGATTGATACGGAGGCTGAGCTCTTATGGATTTATGGGGATAGTAGGTTTTCTCAGCCAAGTGCCTTCATGCCCAGCATCTCACAATATTAGGAGTGTCACTGTCCTTGAGCCCTATGGAGTGATTCCTGGTCTCAGCCTGACATAAGACCTTAGTTGTGTGTAAGACTGGGTTGGGAGGAGCATCAGAAGGCCCACAGCAGCTTGCGGGGCAGGATCTATGTTCTTGGTAAAGCCCTGTGCTCAGGCTTTTCTATCAGCCAACGAGTCAAATAGGAATAAATTGTACTTTCAGGATCATTTTCAGTGTCAGCCAGAACTTACGACCGAAGACACTGTGGGTTTCTTAGCATACGTGAAAGGAACCTGTACCATTTGGATTTTTGTTTGTTTGTTTGTTTTTCCCAAGACAGGGTTTCCCTGTGTAGCCTTGGCTTTCCTGGACTCACTTTGTAGACCAGGCTGGCCTCGAACTCACAGCAATCTACTTGCCTCTGCCTCCTGAGTGCTGGGATTAAAGGTGTGCGCCACCATGCCCGGCTTGGCATTTGGATTTTTAAGCAAATCCTTACAGACATCTATGAGAGAACTGACATATCTAGTAACCTCCCTCACACATCGTGAACACTTGCTTAGTCCCTCAGCCCGGCCAGTTTCAGACCTGACTATGTTGCTCAGAGTCATTTATTTCATTTCTATCCTTATCTATTTCTACATATGACAGGCATCAAAAGTAAAGAAATAATTTTTTTCTCACAGGGTGGTTTCGGCTTTCGGTTTCAGTCACTATGTAATTGAGTATGCGTAGATTCTTCTCACACCTTGCTTTCCCCTAACTAGGGCAACAGAACTTTCTATAACCATCATGTATCCATCGCTCGCTCGCTCTCCTTTTGTCACCACAGTTGGTCTTCAGCCCCATTGGGGCTGCTCAGGAGGAGACAGTCTGGACCATGGTAGTGGTAGACTGATATCCCAAGTTCCCTTGACAACTGGCTTGCAGCACCAGTGTGGAACTGTGGCAGGGGATGGAGACCAGAGAAGAGCAATTATAGGTGGGCACTCCTCCCTTCCTTCGCCTCTGATTTGGGGTTAAGCCTCTGACAGTAGCTGTACCCCTCCCCAGCTACAGCCTGGTAGCCTTTCTCTATACTTTCAGTTTTCACTGGGCTCAGGATTCTGTTTCCTCTTTTGTCCATTTCCCCCTTGATATGATAATGGATGTCCTCAGTAACCTCACTACCTTTTGTTCCCATCCACACCCCTGAAAGAAGCATTTCACTAATGTTCCTTCTATGGGATGAGTTGAAGTGAAGTCAGCTTCCTGCTGGGACCACGGCCTAATATGCTTCTTTTCAAACAAGTAAGGCTTGGGAGGCAGGAGAAAATGCTTGGGAAGGGATTGAGGGGTAGGGATAAGGGAGTGGGGCTTGGTCTTTAAAAGCAAGAATGAAGGAGTGGGGGGGAGGTGCTGGCAGCACTTGCCTGGAGGCCCTGCACTCCCTCAGAGGCTGGGGTGCGTGAAGTACAAAGATCCTGGGTTTCGTCTGGGCTATGTAATAGGTGCCAAACCAGCTGGGCTACACAACAAAACCTCAACTCCACAAACAAACACAAAATGAGCATTAACCAGGTACTAGCTAAACTAAAACCTTCCAACTAGAAAATGCTGCAGCTTAAGACATCACTAGGTAAAGTGGTCACTAACCTAATCTTCAGCTTTACTTATGCCTGACATGGCTGCTAGAAATTGAGCTCTGGTCTTCTGCAAAACAAACTCTTAGTTGGTAAGCAATGTTGTGTAAAATTGTCCTTTGAGACGAACGCCATCTTGGATGGATGCTTTTTAAGACATAGGATGTTTTTGTTTGTTTGTTTGTTTGTTTTTGAGACAGGGTTTCTCTATGTAGTCCTGACTGTCTTGGAACTCACTCTGTAGACCAGGCTGGATCTGCATGCCTCTACCTCCCACCTGCTGGGTGAGATTAAAGGTGTTTGCCACCATGTCTGGTGACATGGGATGTTCTAAGGGGAGGTACAACATTTCATCCTGCAGGGAAACCTATCCAACTCCAGAACTAAACAACTCAAAGGCTTCAGAAAGCCTCTGAAATGGACCAGATACTCTAGGCCTCTCCCTCCCTAAGCATATATGAGCAGTAAATGTTAGGATTCTGTTTCAGTCTGCCTGCCTGTGATGTCATTGCCTACCTGCCATGGGGGCGTGGCCCTGCCCAGGGCTACAGAAAAGGACAAACCCTTCTCATGGCTCCCTCACAACTCCTTTTACTCTTCCTCTCTCTGTCTCTGTCTCTCTGTCTCTCTCTGTGTGGTTCCCTCTTCCTCCCTTTCCTTCTCCCCCATGCTCATTTAGTAAACTCCTCTATAACACAATATCTGGTATCTTACTATCTGTTATCATTCTCTTTATAGTAATCATAAAAGTAAGGACTTCTGAGAGGCACTCTTAGGTCAGCCAAGCTACCTGAAAGAGATAGAGACCAGCCAGGGCACCCAGAAGACTCTCAGGCCAATAGAACTAGCCAAGAAAGGACACTCTCCTGCCTGACCTGCCTGCAGGTTGTGTAGTGTGCTGCAGGGTTTCCAGCTCTCATGAGCTGGTGCCCGTGCTGTTGTGAACTTTTGATAATGCATCTTTTTTTTTTTTTTTGAGTCATTTCTGCTCCTGTAAGTAACATCTTACCCATAGTCCTGTTAAGTAAACACCAGTAAAACACATTGGCTCACCAAGTTGGACTTTGGTGGTTTTATGATTAAGATGATAAGATAATAAAGACCACAGATATCAGATATTAGAATATATGAGGTTTCTTAAGTGAGCATGGGGAGAGAAGGAAAGGGAGGAGGGGTACCGCAGAGAGGGGAGGGGTAAGGAGGTAAGAAGAGAGAATGCCATGAGGAGAGTCTGTCCTTTTATATAGCCCTGGGCAGGGTCACGCCCCCATGTCAGGTAGGCAATGACATCACATGTAGGCAGACTAAAGCAGAATTCTAACAGGTAGTATCTGTACTTTGGTCTGTCATTGGTTCCCTGTCTGGGATAAGTAGACACTTGTTCATGTCACCCTAGGAATAGCGCTGTATAACATAATTGGTGTCTGAACAGGGGCAGTCAGAACCAAAGCTGAGTTCTGAGAGAAATCATTGCATGGCCATGGCTATGCACTGTCCTGGTATCAAGGCATGCCACTGAGGCTAAACAGCCAGTGCATGAAGCATCGCTCGGTAGAGTCCAGAATAGCTACCCTTTCCTGTGTGGTATGGGATTGTGGGTCTTCCTCCTATCTCGGTGGTTGCATGACCGCCATAGTGGGTCCTGAGGCAAGCAACCAAAACTGAGACCTCTATGTAGAAGAAAAGCCTGGGTAGAGAAAGCCTGGAGAGGCTGTCTGTCTGTAGTATACAGTGGTAACTACTTGATGAGTTGCATTCAGTTAATAAGTATAAACATTCCCTTAATATGTTTAAAAGTTTAGAACAAAATTTGCAGTCCATAAGAGTAGCATGCAAGGGACAAAAGAGTCAACAGATGCCACAGAGGTTGTGTAGCCAGGGCTATGTACACTTAAAATGTGTCTTAGGCTGAGGTAGTTACTCAGTGGGAACTTGCTCTTGGAAGAGAGGGTGAGGTGGAGAAGCTGGCATGCTGTTCCTTACAGTTAGCAAATGTGCTGCTTTAAAATGGAAATGGCTCTCATAGGCCCGTAATGGTGGGCACTATTAGGGGGTGTGACCTTAATGGAATAAGTGTGGCCTTGTTGGAACAAGTGGGTCACTGGGGGCAGGCTTTGAGGTCTCAGATGCTCAAGCCAAGCCCAATGTTACTGTCTCTTCCTGCTGCCTGGCAATCTAGATGTAGAACTCTCAGATACCTTGCCAGCACCATGTCTGCCTGCATGTCACCATTTGTCCCATCATAGAAATAATGGATTAAACCTCTGAACTATAAGCCAGCCCCAGTTAAATTTTTTTCTTCATAAGAGTTGGCATGATCATGGTGTCCCTTCACAGCCATAGAAAACCTAACCAAGACAGAAGATTCAAGGAAAAAAAGGGCACATGCTAAAACTGTGCTAAAGAGCCTATCTATCCTAGGATCCAAAACCTTGGAACCCATGGAATGAGAAGGATAGTAAAAAGAGGAAAATAAGGTAAAAGGAACACTAAAGGAATTAAAGATTTAAAAAAGTGATGTTTGCTATTCAGTTCAACAGGTAAGACCCTGTCATTCAAGAGTTGAGAGAAAGGTCAATTTATCATTGGCCCTGAATGGAGCTTTAGTGGCTTTGGTGAGTCCCATGGTAGGACATGGTCATTGTAAAGTAAGTGGTATTAGAGGGCATCACTGCCTTACACGAGCATGTGGACTGCATCCACAGAGCACCGAAACACGTAAAAACAAATGAAAAGAAAGAATGTCAAACCAAGGGCACTCTCCATGTCACTTGGAGGCAAGTGTGGGTAAAGTTACATCGAGCTAGAATCCCTGAAGGGAACTTTCACCTCCTATTTCCTGCCTCAGCTGATAAGCCATCAGCTTTTTATTGACAGGTGATACTTCCAAAACAGTACACAAGAGAGTCTTTCTACACCAGCCCAGGAGGCGTGTGCAGACACAACCTGTGTCTTAGTTAAAGTTACTATTGTTGTGATGAAACACCATGATCAAAAGCAAGCTGGAGAGGAAAGGGTTTATTTGGCTTATACTTCCACATCATTGTCTATCATCAAAGGAAGTCGGGGCAGAAACTTCAACTGAGCAGGAACCTGGAGGCAGGAGCTGCAGCTGAGGCCGTGGAGGGGTGCTGCTTACTGCCTTGCTCAGCCTGATTTCTTATAGAATCCAGGGATGGCACCACTCACAATGGGCTGGGCCCTCCCACATCAACCACTAATTAAGAAAATGCTCTAAAAACTTGCCTGGAGCCCAATCTGATGGAGGCATTTTCTCAGTTGAGGTTCTCTCCTCTCGAGTGACTATAGTTTGTATCAAGTTGACATAAAACTAGGCAGCACAACGAAGATATAGGCCTAGTCCAGGAGGTGAACGAAGGCATATGCAAAGAGATGGACTATTCCCCCATTGGCCCTATGCCTGGCTAATCATGCAAAGCCATCTCCACTGAGTTCACAGGGGGAGATGCACAGAGGCCTTATAGAGGCGTGCCAGGATGAGGCAGCCAGCTAACCAATACAAATGTACAGATGTCACGCCATACTAAATCTTGCCAATGGCTGACTTCAGTATCTTCTTGGATGTGAACGTCTGTGATCACCTGATACTCACTCAGAATGGATGACAACAGACTCTCAGAGTCCTTCACATAGGGTATCTCTGTAACCTCACTGTTTGTTATGGGATGGTGGTTCATGCATCCCATAATAAACTGGCAAACTGCCCATCCTCTGTAAAAAGATCTTGTTACAAATAGATAACATAAGGCTAATCTTTAAGTGTTGCACATATTTAGGGACCCATCTGAGACACATGTGTGCACATAGAGGCATACAGATGAAAAATCAGTTCACAAACACTAGACAAGATGTTCTGTGAGAGTAAAAGCTGAGGATCCCAAAGCCATAAAGTTGTGAAAAAAAAATGCTAGGGCTGTGTCTGAATTACCTTTGGAGGGGGTGTTGGCCAGAGAGGCCCTTGAGGCCCCTAAAACAATAAAAGCTATTGTCATTAATGCTGGTTACACCCCAGAATTAGGTGGTAAGACCCTACTGCCCAAGATGTCACATGCTTTGATGACAGGACTTGGACAAATAAGCTAGGACTGAACTAGACTTGTGCCCTCCTTGCTGGCTTGCTCCTGTAATGCTGGAAGTACTATTAAGATTTCTGGAAAGAACTATGGTCAGAGTCCTATTCAACTGTGGATTCCTCATTTTTCATAATAGAAATATCAGACAAGACGTGTCTGATGATATAATAATGGCAAAAATGTTTATGGTTACAACCACCTTTCTGGTTGGACTTAAGGTCTACTCCACACAGAGTAATTCACACCTGGAACTGAGAACTTAGAAAACTCTGTGGCCTGGAAGGTCACAGGGTCCAGTGGAAAACAACTGCTGGTAAGTAAGTATGGTGTCTTGGCTAAAGGTGCCTCCCAAAATTTCTCTTTATGACCAGAGGTTCTTATTGCTATCAGTCTTCATTTGATCATTTTTATGTTTCTCATTTTTGGCCTTTTCCTCAGATGTGTTTTATAGGGAAAACCCCCACCAAGACTCGCCATCAGGTATACTCTGAAAACAGGGATAAATAAAAAGATATGAGATTTACTCCTACTAGAGTTAGACCATACTTAGACTTTCAGAGGAGGCATAAAGAATGTAAGAGCTAGAGGAAGAGTTGGCCTTTCTACCTTCCATACAGTCATTTGGGTTACACTTTTTTTCTTTTCTGGTTTTTCGAGATAAGGTCTCTCTGTGTACCCTTGACTGCCCTGGACCAGGTTGGCCCTGAACTCACAGTGATCCGCCTGCCTCTGCCTCCTGAGTGCTGGGATTAAAGGTGAGCACTACCATGCCCAGCTTGGGTTACAGTTTTTAATGTTATCACTACAGAAATATCTCAAGATCAACACAAACAAGCAAGGAGATCATTCGTGTTTCAATATTCCCACCCCAATATACCCTTCCCCACCCTTAAGTTATGTGGTACCATGTCCTGTGACATTGGACAGTGCAAGTCCTAGAAGCAATGAGTCACCAAAGACAGACTCCAGTGACAATTGCAAGACACCTCTGTAGGAATTGTTGGTTAAAAGAGCCCCAAAGACCCCCCCAAACAACACAGGCTCTTGCCATTCTTCTTGGTTACTCACTAGAACTAGTGAATAAGATATACCCCATTGTTGTAGGTACCCCATTGCTATAGACACTCCAATGCTGTAGACACCCCATTACTGTAGACACCCATTACTATAGACACCCCATTGCTGTAGACATCCCAATGTTGTAGATACCCCATTACTGTAGACACCCCACTGCTGTAGACACCTATTACTATGGACACCTCATTGCTGTAGATA
This sequence comes from Acomys percivali, assembly GCA_907169655.1. NCBI lineage: Eukaryota > Metazoa > Chordata > Mammalia > Rodentia > Muridae > Acomys > Acomys percivali. Next base: position 56,112,410 of record OU015749.1, on the reverse strand, counting down.
CCCCATTGCTGTAGATACCCCATTGCTATAGACACCCCACTGCTTGGGTGAAGGATGTAGAGATTAATCTGGAAGTGGGCTGGAAGATTCCTCTCTGATAGCTGCCTCCCATGGTTCCACATGGTGCTGTATAGGCTGCTGTGGGGTAAAGGTTTCAACAGTCTTACCCAGCTGTGAGCTCTATGAACTATAACACCAACCTGCCAGGCAAGATGTGCCTGTCGGTATAATGATGTCATGTCTGTCATGTGGGTATCTAGTTGCTCCCTAATTAGATGTGGGGCCTCCTTTATAAGAGGGAACACTTTCCTAGTACTGTAAACCTACTTTAAAACACATGAATTAGACCCTGGGAACCCAAGACAGTTAACTTAGCTGAATTGACACAGCACCACCACTTCCCTCGACTTCCACGCTTCAAATACCTATGTATATATCTACAGACAAATAGTACTCTTGGCTTTAAACAGAGAATCTTCTCCTTGTTGTAAATGGTGGTAAGGCAAAGACCCACAACTGCACACAATGCTGAGAACACAGACTATGCTGAGGGCCCAATGACAGACAAGACATTTATACCATTCCTTTAAGGATTGGGTAATATTGCGAAAGAGGGAACAGAGACCATAAGAGCTGTAGGACAGGAAGAAGAGCTGTGAAATACTGTCCTCTAAGCAGGACAGTGACAGGAAAACCATCAACCCACAACAGCTGTGCATACTGGCCTTGAGCCACAGAAGTTGTATCCTCCTAACAGTCACCTACAGAGGAAGGGATCCTGGGACCCCTACTACATACTGTTGATCTGTTGGCAAACAACAGATTCTGGGAGACAGGGGACACGGTGCTTAGTTGTGTGCCCCTAGAGTGCCCACCAGGCTTTGAATGCTAGTTCCAAACCCATGATCACACAGCACACTACACAAAACCCAAACCAGGAAATAGAGTCGAGATTTATGCCAGGCATCGAGGTCCGGTAGGGGCAAGGGGGAAATGGGAGGGGATGGGGAAGGGGAGATGGACAAAAATGCATAGTGTATTTGTACGAAAGAACAAAATTTACTATTAAAGATTAAATCAACAACAATAACAAAAAGTCCTCTTTAACAATAGGGGTGAGCCTGGAGTTACAAAAAGAAATGAAAAATGAGAATCAAATGTTCCTGAAAGTACGCAAATATGAAAGATTTTTCCTTTTGTTTTTAATTTTATTTAAGGACAGTTTGATTATGTGAAGCAAAAAGTAATAACATATCATAGAGTTTATAATGTAGGTGAAAGTGGGACTAGGGCAATAGCATAAAGAACAAAAGGGAGGAAATTAAAGTATAATTGCATTTTAGGGAGAAGTAGTATTTGAAGGTAGACAGTGATAAGTTTAGAGACTAAGGACTGTAAACCTGAGGGCAACCACGAAGAAGAGTAAAACAGAGAGGATAACAAACAACAGAAGTGATGAAATGGAATTCTAAAAGCACCCAGTCAGGAAAACAGGACTGGCAAGATGGCTCAGTGAGTAAAAGCCCTTGTACAAGCCTGACAACCTAAGTGAGTTCCCATGGTGGAGTGAGAGGCAGGGCTCCTGAAGGTTGATTTCCAACCTCTATGTGCACTCTGGCAAGCACACAGAAACACCACCCCACATAACACATGTACACACCCACAAACAAGTAAGTATTTAAAAGGGCATGAGGACTGAGGTGATAGCGTCCCAATACTTCATAGATGGGTGTCCTCCCACATCTATCCCTGCAGCTCGTTGTCACAGGGTTGACAAATGGTGCAACACAGCTTCCTAAGTGGAGGTGGATCATCGCAACAGATCCCAAGATGGCGGACAGGTAAGAACTGCTCCCTTTTGAAACATAAGCAGGTAGGAAAGATGGCCCAGTGTTTAAGACCAGAGTAGATGAGTTGCCACCACTTAGGACTCAGTTTCCAGGGCATCTGAGGCTCTCTTTTCTCCTCCAAGGGTAACTGAGTGCATATGGTACACATAAACTCCTGTAAGTATACACACACAATAAACAGATAAACAAATAAACACATTTAAAACGACTGCTAACAACATAGGCTTAGCAGCTTTAGTGAGTTTCACAAAGCTCTTTCAGTGAATCACCAAATCTGGGGAGCTTTTCCATTTGTAGTGGGTGTCAAGAACAAGAGCGATCCCAGGCACTGTTCCCTCTAGGTTACAAAACACACCAGTGTCAAAACTGGTGCCCAACTGTGGGTCATGGAATCCAAGTCTAGCATCTGTTGATCTGGTCCAACTATGGATAGAATTTCTCAGATGCACTGCCTCTGTTGTGGCTCCCTTCACTCAGGATAATTGTAACTAAAGACAGGCTACCTGTCCTTCAAATACTTGATATACCATGAGTGGTAGCAGGACCACAGAATACAAATTTTCATTTAAAGAGACAAAGTCAGATGGCGCAGTGGCGGACACCTGTAATCCCAGCCCTCAGGAGGCAGAGGCAGGTGGATCTCTGTGAATTTAAGGCAAGCCTGGTCTACAAAGTGAGTCCAGGACAGCCAAGGCTACAGAGAGAAACCTTGTCTTGAAAATAATAAGCAAACAAACAAACAAACAAATGCAAAGCCAGGAAGCATACACCAGGCACTAGTCTGAGCAGGTTGGAATCCACCCAGGTACATGTTGCCAGTTCCTCGGTAATTGCCTTGACTGATGTCAGTGTCTAGTCTTCCAAAGTGGTTTCCAGCTCACTGGTCACAGATCCACTCCCTTTACACTCTAATACATTTTTGAAATGTAAGAAATGGCTTGTTTTGTGGTGGCTGAACAGCCTTCTTAGCCTGTAGGCCAGCTATAGAAAGGTTGGACCCCAGAGACCTCTTTCTTTTCAAACCACAGCTCTTCTGTTGTTTCTAACATCATAGTCCCTTTATGAGCAAAGCCCCCAAAACAAACAAACAAAAAACATTAAGAATCTTATAAGTATCCTATGAATATGAATGGGGTCTACTCTTGTCCTAAATGGAACATTTATTATCTTTTCTTTACTCTCCTCCTCCTCCACATCCTCCACCTTCTCCACCTTATTCTTCTTTGAGATAGGGTTTCTCCATGTAGCCTTGGATATCCTGGACTTGCTTTGTAGACCAGGCTGGCCTCCAACTCATAGTGATCTGCCTCCCAAGTTCTGAGATTACAGGTGTGCAACAGCATGCTCAGCCACACATTTATTGTCTTATTCTATCTCTTTTAGACAGAGTCTCAGTAGAAGCCTCTACAGCCCAGGTTGCTGGTCTCCGACTTGCTCCTTTCAGGGAGGTGAGAAGTGATGAGACCCAGCTGTTAGGGTTTTTAGAAGCACTCTTATACAGCTGAGAGGATCTAGAAAGTTCCACTTACATTTTCCTGAAGGCTTCCAAGGGGGTCTTACAGTCACACACTTATTTTAGCCGCATGTTAAGGGCACTTATCATTATTCTGAGAATCTTCTGCCAGTTTGGAAGACTGGAAATTTAAAACAGTTTAAATTGCCAACCCAATCCTGGAGTGCTCAGAATTTCTTAGAATTCTGCTTGCCAACTGCTGTTGATTCAGTCCAGTCTTCCTACATTTCATCATACATACTTAAAATACTGACCGTATTTGACATTCTTCCTAGAATAAGTGTGTTACCTTGTTCGGAATGCCACTTTAAAACGTCCCCATAGACTGAGTGGCTTAAGCAATGAAGACATATTCCGCCAAGGTTCTGATGTAGAGAAATTCAAAATCAAAGTGCAGCTGGTGTCTGTCCAGAGTTCTTGCTTATGTGTAAATGGCTTTCTTCTGTGTCCCAGTGCTTCTTTCACATGTGTGCACAGAGAGGGACAGACTGTGGGCATCTCTTTTCTTCTTAAAAGGTCATCAATGCTATCAGAAAAACATCCCACCCCTATGATTCCTTTAACACCACCTTTCTAGGAGCCTTAGTCTCTGGATACGGCCAAGTTGGAGCTCAGGGCTGCAGCAGATGAATTCTGAGGGGGATACAGTTTAGTCTGTAACAGTTACAGTCACATTTTCACTAGTGTTTCAACTCTCTGTATTATATAAAAGTCCCCTCAAGTCCACTGTCGCATTGCAGCAAGCGAATGTATTCACAGCAATGCGTGGGTTGGCAGCGTGGTTCTTTTGCTGTATGTGGTTTGGCTTGGGAGAGTTATTGTTGTTCTGGTTGCTGTGATAAAATATGAGGCAAAAGCAACTTAAGGAAGGAGGGGCTTATTTTCAGCTCAGAGTTGGAGGGTGTGGTCGTCATGGTGGGAAGGTTCCAGAGGATGTGAGGCAGCTGGTCCCAGTGCATCCATCTTTAGGAAGGAGAGAGTGATGACTGGTCACTCATCTTCTCCTTTTCATTTAGTCTTGGCCTAGAGCCATCCACATAAAAGATAGGGCCCCCCCCCATCCTCCTGGGCACACCCAGAAGTGTGTTTTCCACGGTGACTCTAAATCCAGCCAAGCTGACAATGGAGATTTGCCCATTAGGCTGCAATGGTAGGATGGTTGGGAGGTTTGAATTGGGAGTGGGTGGGAGGTGAGGGGGTGGGGGATGAGGGGGTGGGGGATGGGGGGTGGGGGATGGGGGTAGGGGTGGGTGGGGGGCTACACTCCCTCTTCTTTACTCTGTACACTCCTCTGCTGTACTACTGATTTCCTCAAAGCATTGTGGCCAGGTTCCAAGAAGCATTTGAAAAGAAACATCCACAGTCTGCAAGGATCTATCAGGTGTTTGCTTGGGGCCTGTCTGCTAGAGTCAAAACAGGAAAAGAACCAGGGGAAAGTGCATGCTCCAGGAGGAGAGTGTAGTTGGGTGCTGACTCGTGCATTGATTGGCGGCTTAGGGCACAATAATTCAAAGTACAGTACTGTGGCTTTCGAATAGACAGCAGAAGCAGAAAGGCCTCTTTCAGCACCCTTTGACCCTCTCCCTTTAACTAAGCCGTAAAGCCCAGCTGCCCTTCCCTTCATGTACCCTGTCTCCAAGAAAAGGACTGGAAGCAGCGATATTGAGAATTTGAACATTGATTGAAGTCTTGCTAAATTACTTCCGGATTCCACCATACATCATATCCTGCTGTCCTTCAACTCCATTTCAGCACAACTGACTTTAAACATGTACCAATTTTCAGTTTCTTTGGAACTTCATTTCTTTTCTTTTCTTTTCCTTTCGGAAGTGTGGCATGGTTTCTCTGCGTAGCCCTTCCTGTCCTGGAACTTGCTTTGAAAACCAGGCTGGCCTTAAACTCACTGCCACTACCCCTGGCAGGGACTTCCATTTTGATGGCTCCATTGTCACACAGGCTTTGTACGAAGTTGGTTTGTTTATGTCTTAGACAATTCTGTGCTCCATTGGCAGGCATCAGAGACTGCATGCTTTACATCAAATCGAAGATGCATTTTCACAGTCTGGAGGTTGGCAGCTTCCGGGCAGCACCGGGACACTTGCACCACAAGCAGCATTAGAGCACAGCAGAAAGCAAGAGGGCCCAGGAGAGAGAAAAGAAACTCATCTCCCCCTGTTACAATGAACTCACTTCCTCAGCAGTGATATCACTTAATTCATGAGGGCAAAGCCTTCAGGCCTAATCTCCTCTTAAAGGGTTTCCTCCTTTTCTTTGGTCCTGTATATTGAACTGGGGTCTCTTTCGTGCACCGAACCCCCACACTAGCCCCCACAGCTTGGTCTCTTAGTACTGTTACAATGCAGTTACATTTCAGTGAATCTGGGAGAAGACACACATCAAAGCACACTAGTGTGCATTCCATTGGCCACAGAACTAGGTGTCAGGGGATCCTTGGTGCTAGGGAGAAATCTTTCCTCCCAACAGAGGTATTCAAGTCCTCCTAGTCACCCAGGCAACAGTTTCGCTGATTTCCACTTGCATTGTCTAGACTACTGTAGTATTTTCCTCGGTGCTTGTCTAAAGTTCCCCCCAACTCTCCTTCTGTCCTTTAGGATCTACTATCCAGACTCAAAGCTGGTGCGGCATGTGCAGAGTTTTCACTGTAGCATCATCCCTATATGGCAGCAGCTCTCAACCTGTGGGTCATGACCCCTCTGGCAAACTTCTGTCTCCAAAAGTATTTACATTATGATTCATAACAATAGCAAAACTATTATTAAGAAGTAACAATGAAAATAGTTTTATGGCTGGGGGGAGGTCACCACAACATGGGGAACTGTATTAAAGAGGTTGTAACGTGGGGCATTAAGACAGTTGAGGACCACTTTGCTGTGAAATGATGGTTTCTCTTTCAGCTAGTTTTTGTTGTAGAGTAGAATACCATGGAAGGTAGTAGCTTCAGTCAACAACAGTTTACCATTTTATGTAACTCTGTGCCCTCTGCCCTTTGCTTGGGTTCATTGACAGAGATACACTCAGCTGATGAATCAGTTGGCTGCTGCTAAACTCACCAGGGCCATCAGGATGGGCTGAGGTTCTCCCCCCACCTCCCAGCCCCAGGGACTTCTGCACGGTATGGCATTCTTAAGGCAGGTAGCAGCATGCCAGGAGATTGAAGGCAGAAATGATGTCACTTCAAGCTCGGGGACTTGCAAAACTCACTTCTGTCACATTCTGTTAAATAAAGCAAATGACAAAGCCAGCCCAGAGACAAGGTGGAGAACAGCTCGGCCTCTTGGTTTTCGTTTCTTTGGGAAAAGAGACTCTGGATACAGCTCAGTCTGTTCTTGAGTTCACAGTCTTCCTGCCTTGGTATCCAGAGTGCTGGGCACGTAGGACTTGACACCCACCTGTCTAGACTCCTTAATAGAGTGGAGAGGAACTGTGGCCATAGTAAATCCACTTCATAAAGTTACACTGTATTCCTAGATAGAAGGGTCAATATCATAAAGATTTCTGCTCCTTCAAATAAATCTAAAAAGCCAAAGTCAACCAAAATTTCAACACAGTGAAAAGATGTTTCATAGAATTCATCCAGAGCTACCCAGGGTGCAGACTCACCAACACCATTTTGAGGAAGGACAGCATGCTAGCACCAGTCTTTACAGATGCCAAGATTATAAACTTACTTATTATTGCATAAAACTATAATAGATAATAGTAACTAGCTAAGGGACAAATAATCAAGATTTTCTTTTTTATAAATACAACTTCTGAATCATGATTTATAATTTTAGGAAGGTTACAAAATGGGAGAGCACTGATAAACCTCCCACAAAGTTCCTCACTTAGTATGGTACACATGTGACAATTACTGAGCTAAAAATAAATGCTATAGTTATTTTTGCCATGATGTACACATTTGCATGTCTTACCCATGTGCTAGGCACATGTCACACCACTGAGCTATAGCTCCAACCTAGAATGAAACATTCTTGTGAAAGCAGAGACCCAGGATAAGAATTGGGAGTCCAGTCAGATGGCTCCTGCCTGTGATACCGTCTCTTGGAAGGCTGAGGCAGAAGAATTGCTGTAGGTTTGAAGTTAGCCTAGAGAGTGAGAATGTCAATAAATAAATAAATAAATAAATAAATAAAAGCTTTAAAAAGGCAAAAACAAACAAACAAAAAATAACTGGTAGGAAAATAATAGCAATGAAAATGTCAGGATACTAGAAAGTCCATGGAAAAGAGGCAATGAGTTAGTGGACCCAAGAAACCAGATTGGAAGGGAGCAAAGCAAAGAGGTAGCCAGACCACCTTATGCTGTAAAACTCACAAGTTGGGCTGAAAAGACAAAAATTTCTTCACTGTCTGCTAATGAACTTGGTGTGGCAGCCCATGTCTGTAACCCAGGCCTTGGGAAGCTGGGGCATCTAGAGTTCTTCCAGGGCATCTTTGCCGACATGAAAGACCGTAATGAGGGAGGAGGAGGAATAGAAGGAAGGGAAGAAAAGAAGAAAGAAAGGAAAAATAAGAGAGGACAAAGAAAAATGGAGGAGGTGTGTGTATGTGTGAGAGACACAGTGTCAGTGTCGGAGGTGGCCACCATGATCTTGTCCTTGCAGGAGTTTTGTGAATTTTAAGTACTGATGTGGGAGGAGGGCTGCTGGCTGTTTTCTTCCTTTGAAAAGAGTGAAAAGAGCTAAGGTGGAGTGGACCCAGAGGCTGCGCCCATTAGAGGTTTTCTCTTTGTTCAGCATTTGTATAAATACTTCATCTGCTTATAGGCACTGCATGAGCCCTTGGCTTGGCCAGAGGGTTGGGGAAGTAGTAAAAGATGTCTAGTCCCCACTGAGTCCTCTCAGTTTGTTTTTTGCCATCGCAAAATAGCACCCTGAGGCTTTCAAGGCCATAGGTTTGCATAAGGCTGTTACAGCACTGCCTCTGTCCTAGCTGTTACAGCATCACCGCTGTCCTACAGCTACTGAAGAAGAGAGGAGGGAACGCCCACTGAAAACAAGGGAGTGAAGTGGTCTGTGCGCTGCAGCCTAGAACATCTTAGCTTTCTGACTTCTCCTGATTCCGGAACACTAGCTAGCATCGCACCCCTCGGAGAAGTCTTCTGTAGAATTTTTGATCAATTCAAGGCAAAGGATGAGAATTTTAAGTGAGTATATTTTTCATCGCATATAAATTATACTCCAGTAAGTAATTCTTTTATTTTATTTTTCTAACACTTGTGTGTGTGTGTGTGTGTGTGTGTGTGTGTGTGTGTGTGTGTGTGTGTACCTATGAAGGTCAGAGAGCTACTTGAAATTGGTTCTTTCTTTCTACTATGTGGACCCCAGAGATCAAACTTGGGTCTCCAGACTTAGGCACCTTTACATGGTGAGTCAGACCAAGCTAGGTTTATGGTTGTTTGTTTTTTTTTAAGAAAGGAACGCACAGAAAACTCAATGATGGAGAGAGAAGAAAATCAGGAGAAAAATAAGCATTATTATTTTCAGAGAAGTAGGGAAGAATATTGTGTCCTTAAAACAAAGCAAGATGGTAGCTCTAATAATGGATATTCAATAGCTGAAGAGATGGCTCAGCAGTGAAGAGTTCTTGCTGCTCTTCCAGAAGACCTGAGTTCAGTTGCCTGATCTGCATTGAGTAGCTTACAACTGCCTGTAACTCCAGTTCTGGAGATCTGACACCCTCTTCTGTTTTTCCTGGGCGGTGGCGAACTTGTGGCATTCACTTATAGGCAACAAAACAAAAACAACCAAAACCAAACCAATAGCACCAAATTCCTCAAATGGAAAGTAGAAAATAATGGAGCTATACCTACACATTTCTGAGAAAAGATGGATTTTAAATCAAGAATTCCAGGAGCCAGGTGTGGTGGTGCAAGCCTGTAATCCCAGCACTTAGGAGGCAGAGGCAGGTGGATCACTGTGAGTTTGAGGCCAGCCTGATCTACAAAGTGAGTCCAGAACAGCCAAGACTACACAGAAAAACCCTGTCTCAACAAACAACCAACAAACATCCGAAAAACAAAACAACAACAACAACAAAAAAGAATTCCATATTCAGCCACTTTCTCCTTCAAATAAAAGGGCACGGAAACTCATGCCTCTAATACTAGCACTCTAATACAAACTCTTCCTGCCTCAGCATGAAACCAGGCTAGACCAGTGAGTTCCAAGCCAGCCCAGGCTACAGAGTGAGACTCTGTCTCAAAGGAACCAAAGTAAAAAGTGAAAATAAAACAAAAATACCGAAAGGAGATAGAGCTGGGTGGTGGTGGTGCACACCTTTAATCCCATCACTGGGGAAGCAGAGGCTGGCGGATCTCTGTAAGTTCGGGGCCAGCCTTGTCTACAAAGTGAGTCCAGGACAGCTGAGGCTATACAGAGAAATCCTGTCTCCAAAAACAAAACACAAAACAAAAGAAAGAAAGAAAGAAAGAAAGAAAGAAAGAAAGAAAGAAAGAAAGAAAAAAGAGACAAATAATTCCTAGGTATTATTTAGAAACAAGAGAGTGCAACCAGTGAAAAAAGCTCTAAAAAAAAAAGAGAGAGAAAGAAGAAAAAAGAAAATGTTTCCTGGTAAATGAGAGGAGCAAGAGGGTACAAAAAGGGCTGTTTGCAAAACATGCACCTATCAATGTTTGATCTTTCTTGTGTTCACATATACCACTTTAATGAAAACTAAAAATTGTTTATTATTGTTGCTGTTTTTCTTGCAGTCCTGTAAATGCCAGGGAAGTGCTCTACCAACAAGCTACACTGATAGCCTGCTAATTATTATAAATATGTTAGTGAATGCAAAAAAAAAAAAAAAAAAGTACAGTTGGAATTGTATAATACCAAGAAATAGGAACCTTCAAAGTATATATTGCCACACAATGTAACATAAGTAAAACTTTATTTAATCATGAATTAATACCAAAAGGCAGAGAAGATTTGGAAAAGCCATTTTTCACTTTGTGATATATTTCACAAAATTAGAGTTTTAAAACTGTGATAATTAATTCATGAAAGCTTGACAATTTCATTCCCACTTTCTGAAGTATATTAATATTTAAAGCCCAAGTCTATGTTTGAAGCATAAAGAATTTTATCAAATTAAAGAGAGGCAAATCATTCTCTTTTGAAGGAAAAAATTATAAGTTGCTTTCAAATCCCTTCCTTATCTTTTAAAAAGTAAAAACACATTGGTTTTGGATCTGATTATGTTTTTTATTCCAAGGGTTTGCAGACAGAAATTCTACCAAAATGAATGTAATATTGTTTCTGTTCTTTTTCTGGGTCACACATATACAAACATGCATATTTAAGTATTAAGAATCAGTAATAGTTATTTTCACATCTGAAGTATGAGACTAGTGACGAGACAGCCCCACCCTTCTGCAAGAATGAGAACTTCCCCTCTGTCTCTAAAGCTGTGATAGTTGAGTCTGTGTGTGTAAACAGGGGAGTCACACAAAATATGAGATTCCAAGGGCCAGGTGTTTGAAGCTTAAACAGTGCTTTGAGCTTCAAAAAAAAAGAAAGAAAGGAAAAAAAAAAAAAAAAAAAAAGGAGGGGGGTTTCTCAGAGGAAGTGGCAACAGCAAAGAACAGGGGTCTGGGATTTCCAGAGAAATATCCATGCAATCGTGAGACAGAGAGGCTGCCACAACGTGCTGCGAAGTCTCTCAGGTGGCAAGCAGGTGATGCACACCTGCAGCACTAGCAACTGGGAGGCCAAAAGCGGAATTGCTCCAAATTCAAGACTAGCTTTGACTACATGGCAAATTTGAGACTGACCTGGGCTACTCACAAGACCTTATCCCCAAAACAACAGCAATAACGCAACACACACCCAAAACAAGAAGGTAAGTACAATAGAACACAGGGCCCCTTTCCGGTGAGTCTGTGCTCTTTAGCTGACGCCATTACAGGAGGGAGCTCAGGATAAGTGTGTCTCTACTGGAGTAGCTTCCTTGTCATCGCTTATTTGAGGGAACTTCAGAGAAAGCCTGGCTGTAATCAGAAGTGCTCAGCATACCAGAGTGCCATGCTCGGGTAGCAGTTTGAACCCCAGTTTGAACCCCTAATCCTTCTTTCTTTCCATCTTTCCAGAAGTGTTTACATTGTTTCCATCATTGCCTGGGTTTGCACATGCATAAAAGGATAACACACATCTTCTTTGAGGGAAATTGAAATTTCTTTTTTGGTTTTCCTTGGGACAGGGGCTCCTGCATCCCAGGCTGGCCTTGAATTCCTTCCTAGTCTTCCTGCCTCCTCCTCCCCAGCGTTGTGGTTTCAGGCATGCACAGTTGTTGAGAACTTCTAATCTTGTACCACTTTACACAACTAGCTAGAAAACAACAGGGAAAGGAAGAAGACCAAGGAGTCAGAGTTTATAGCGTATCTGGTGACCCAGGGTGTATTATAGTCATGTGACCAAAGGAGGCGAGACTATGCCATCCATAATATTTGCCTCTTTGACATATAGATTGTTTTGATCCGGCTGTTTGGAGAAACTGCCGATGTAAGAGTAGCTTCGAGCGTTGCCAAGCCCAAGTCCAGAAGTTTATTCCACAGGAAACCAACGTCCAGAAGGCACAGGCATTAGGGAGAAGCTCTATTCAGTGGTAAAATTAAAGACCCTTCTGCTCACGTGTATCAGGTCCTCAGCTCCAGGGGGTTTTCAGAGTCTGGACAGGGTAAGAATAAGAAAGGAAAGAGGCTAATATGTTCATGGCTTCTCTGGAAATGGGCCCGTATCTTCCGAGAACTTGGATGCTGCCTCTTTCGGTTTGTTTGGTGTTTTTGGAGAAGCTGACTGATAGGTTTCTTTAGCCTTTAAGGAAACCCAGGGAGGGAGAGACAAGGCAAGCCCATGCTGATTTTTCACTGTGTTTCTGAACAAAACATTCATCAACTCACCCACCTCTAGACTCAGGACTGAAGAGACTCACTGACCGACAAAGGCAGCAGAGGTGACAGACATGCTGTGAAGCCAGAGGTGCCAAGAGTTACCTTGTTCTGCTAACCCTTCAAGATCTGCAGGCCCAGGTGAAGTCAGGGCTCTTATTAACAACAGCCCTTAATAACAACAGCTCTTAATAACAAAGTCCCTGGAAACCAACCTAGGCACCCCGCTCCCTTCTCCCCACGCGCCGCCCCAGGCGCTACCTACAGTTAAGTGACGGTGTGTTTCCCTGTTGAACGCCAGGCTTACGGATTTTTAGGTCAGCTGAAAAGCTAGAAGGTTCAGATAGCTTGGTCCTCAGTAACACAAAGACTGACCCATTTGCAAGGGAAATTTACATTTCTAAAAGAAATTGCACTTGTAAGGTGTGTTCTCTGCATGGGGAAGAGTGGTGGGTGGGGCTTATGGGCGGGCCGGGGGTGGAGGGGTGGGGTTGGTGTGTGTGCAGCCCATAGGGAGAGGGCTCACCCAGCACATGGAAGTTCTAGGCTTATTAAATACCCTGTTCAGAGTGAAAAAAGCAAAGACCTAAATTCACATAACAACTTACGTCTGCTACAGGAGGCTTTTCCAGGCCACGCTGTCTTAACTGGGCCATCCTTTATTCTCGTCTTTGTTTCAAGCCTGAGAGTATTTAAGCCTGATGCTTAAATGCCCTCCCCACCCCCCTTTTTTTCTTTTTAAAAACATCTAGAGATTTGTTTTCTTCCACATATACAGAAGGTATGAGGAATCTATGGTAATAAACATGTCTGCTTTTCTCCTTTTCGTCTCTCTTTCATTATAGGGAGTTCCGGTTAAGCACTATGAAAGAAAGAGAGAGAGAAAAAAATTTTCCACTGCTACAACTGGTAAAAGTCTCCCAAGAGTGTGCTCTCCCATACTGTGGCTGCTCAGGAAGCAGCTAGCACAGTGCATCCAAGGAACACACTGGTGGCAGGCAAAGACGGAGAGTACCCAAGGGCCCGCTGGGTCCCCAGGTGCTTGACTTCCGGCCCATGGTTGTGCCGACCACAGGATCTCTCCGAACCACTCACACTTGAGGAGAGGTGAATAGAAAGGTTGGGGGCTGTTGGGTTAAAATTGGATACACCTGGGCGGAGGGCCCAGCGGGTGCCACAGAACAAGAAATGGCTGTTTTGTTTCCAGCACAAAGAATGCGCCACAAGCACATTTGAATAAACACATAGTCCATGAACAGTGCTACGTTTGAAAATCCGGAAAAAAGATTTTCCTTCAAGTTCCAGTTTATCCAGGTTAATGTGGAAAAAAAGACTCAACCAACAATTTATATATGCAAATTAGGGCACAAGATTTTTTTTTTTTTTTTAAAAATTCAATTATTTATTGGGCATCTGCTATGGGCTGCCTTCAAGGAACCAGAGACAGAACGTTCTACTGTTGTGGCACATATTCTTGTGACTTCATTCGTTCACATGCTCATTTGGATGTAAAACAATACTGCCAAGAACCAGGATTAGTCACGTGTGGCGATGCAAACATATAATCCCAGCACTGGGGGCTGCAGACCGGAGGAGCTCCTGCTGGAGGCAGCTGGAGCTTTACGGTGAATTCAAGGTGGAGTTGGTGTTCAGCTTTGTGGCTCCAGCTATTAGAGGGAAGCTGAGCCAGAAGGAGAGCGAGCCTGGGTTATGGAGTCACAGAGGGCAATAGAAGAATAGGTTATGTTGAGATGCTGCCTCAAAAAAAAAAAGTGTTAGGTGTGTAGCTCAAAGGAAGAGCCCTTCCTTAGCATATGTAAAGCCCTAGGTTCGATTAGCACTGCAGAGAGAGGGTATTAAAAAAAAAAAAAAAAAAAAAAAAAGGGAAAATTCACCAACATCTACCAACAGCACTGAAGAGATCTGAAGTGCAAATGGGATGAGAAGATTCAAAATTATATTAGGAACCTTTTTTCTCATGGCCATTTATTTATTTATTTATTTACAAAGTCGTGTGAGCATCAGGAAAACCCATCTTTGATGAATCTGGGCGTCTACTGCCATCTTGTGTCCAAACTCCTTCCTTACACAACTGAATGACAAAGCTACTGGGTTAGTTAATTACTGCTGCTGCTAAGGGACAGAAGGAATCTCTCCCGCTTCTCTAGGGTTTGAGTCTTTCCTTTGGCTGAAAAGTGGCAACAGAGTAAAGAGAAGATGTGTGTACTTCCCTGCCCAGGGGCTTTCCAGGAATGTGACTACCCACCAACTCAACAAGATTCATACACTTATGTAGCTGGGCAGACAATCCAGAGTGGGTAGTTTTGTTTTGTTTTTTTTTAAGTTTGAGGGTCACTGTGATCTAACCTTGTCCTCTTTCTTTCTTTCTTTCTTTCTTTCTTTCTTTCTTTCTTTCTTTCTTTCTTTCTGTCTCTCTCTCTCTCTCTCTCTTTTTTTTTTTTAACGTATACAACGCTGTGCCTGCATGTACACCTGCAGGCCAGAAGAAGGCATCAGATTACATTATAGATGGTTGCTGGGAATTGAACTCAAGACCACTGGAAGAGCAGTCAGTGCTCTTAAGCTCTGAGCCATCTCTCCAGCCCTCACCCCTGCCCCCCCCTCCCCGCCCCCTTCTCCCCTTTTAAAGGGGGCTTGGGTCAAAGTTCACTGGCTCTGGGAGTGGTGTTTGATTTTCAGTCTCTTCCTCTGATAAATTTAATCTTCTTTGGTTAATGAAATTTCATAAGAGGATTGAAGGTAATTGTGCGCTTTTTTTCCCTGTTGTTGTTGGGGTCCTGTGTGTAGGTAGATAAGGGAACTGCAGGGCAAAGCTTCCCTCTGCACCATCAGGGGAGGAAGTAAGGTCTACGGGACCACAGTTCTCAAGCAGCTTCTTAGGCTTTCCAATTTCCCTTAGTTCAAAGCGCCCAGCACGCTGAAACACCATGCTTTGCAGAGTCATTTTCTGAGCCTCCGCATTGCTGCAATAAGTTACCACATGTTTGGTGGCTTAGAAACAACATAGGCGGTTTTATAATCCTGCATTTGAATCATGCATTTGAAATAGATCTCAGTGGGCTAAAATTAAAGTATCAGCAGGGCCCGGCATCCCATCTGAGAGCCACAGAGAACGCTGCTTTGAATTTTGCCCCTGTAGAGGTAGCCTGCATTGTCTGCTGGTCCCCTCGTGTTTTCAGGGTCGGTCCCAGGCAACGGGATCTTCCTCCTGGTGCGTCACTTTGACGCCACCGTGTCCTTGTCTATTGACAAGCACCTTCTGATCACACTGGACCCACCACAGTGAGCCAGGATACTCTCCAGTCTTAACTCTTCCACCTGCAACCTTAGTCCTCCCTACGCATGTAACACGGCCTATTTATAGGTTTGATAAACTAACATTCCCTCTTTAGGGCAAACAACATTATTTTGCCTACCACAGAATCTATTAATTTTTTCCGTGGGGGTAGATATGCTACTCATATTTTAGTCAAATGCTAGCCATTCAGTCAGACTTTCTGTGCTCTTGTTTGTAACATGGAACTGATGAACAGAAAAAGAAATGTCTACCAGTGTCTAAAAAGTTTACTAAGTGTTTAGAATTTACCAAATCCTCCCAATGCCCCCTCCCCAATACATTATTTATCTTAACTGGAAAATATAAACTAATATATATATATATTAAATATAAAGATAATGCTAACCAGGCAGTGGTGGTGCATGTCTTTAATCCCAACAATCAGGAGGCAGAGGCAGGTAGATTTCTGAGTTTGAGGCCAGCCTGGTCTATAGAGTGAGTTCCAAGACTGCCAGGGAGGGGTACACAGAAACCCTGTTTCAAAAAACCAAAAAGGCTAAAATAACTCTTAAAATCTTTCTCATTTTCTCATTTGGGCATAAACTCAAACACTGCTTGATAATATATAAAATAGATATGATGTTTTGAGATAGGGCCTGTGTAGCTGAGGCACATGGCCTTGGACTCCAGCTTCTTCTGGGTCTTGTTTACTGGGGAAATGGTTTCATCTACAAATTCGCCAGAATTAAGCTCACAAGAATAAAAAATATATATAGTAACTTCTACAAAGGGGTTTCAGGAAGAGAGGAATAAAACAGGTCTGTGTCAGTTCTTTACTGGCAGCAGGTGAAGACCCACTTTTTATTGTCATTGGCCAGTCAGGGCAAAATGTGACCACATGGCATCCACTGGACATTCACTTATTGGTGCTGGAGACCAAATCCAGGGCCTCATGCATCCCAGACAAGCATTGCTTTATCACCTCTTGACATTTCCTGTCCACATGCCCTAGGTTCTGATGGCTTGCTCCTGAGTGGCTTTTGTGTTGTGGATGACAAACAGGGTCCTCTTTTTTTTTTTTTTTTCTCTGAATGTTAGCAGTGTACATTAATAAAACATCCAAGGAAAACCAACAAGATAAAGTTCCTGGGTTTTCCTTAGTGCTTCTCTGCTTTTCTGGAACATCACAGATATAGCGGCCAGTTTTATCTTATCGAGAACCTTTTATGATCCATTTTATCTTATCAGAATGTTATTCTGAACCAAGTACCTAAGAACTACTGGGAGCTCATGACTCATTAAAGACAAGTTCCTTAGATACAAATAAATATAACAGAGTGTTCTTACTTAATCTTTTAAAGACTTTGAACAATCTAACTTGGATAGTCACCAAAAACTGTATATATAACTATGCTTAAGAATGCTATGTTCCCTAGAGAAACCAAAGCCCACATCAGGGTGTGTGCTACTGTCCTTTCCTTATGTGTCTCTCTTTTGTTTTCTTAATGCCCTTGCTTAAATCTAAACCTTCTCTCTCTTTGCTTCCTGTTCTTTTAAGACAGGGTCTTACTATGTAGCACAGTCTGGCTAGGTACTTGGTCTGTAGTTCATCATGGTCTGTAGTACCACCAAGGGCAATCCTCCTGCCTCTGTCTGGGTGTCTTCCTCAGTCATTCTCCAACTTATCTACTGAGGCAGGTAACTTAGTTACTTTTCTATTCTGGTGATGAAACTCCATCATCAAGGTAACTTGTAAAAGAAAGCATTTAATTTGGCTAATGGTTCCAGAGCGTTAGAGTCCATGATGGTAGACTGAAGGAATAGCCGAGAGCTCACATCTTGATCCGCAACCATGAAGCTGGGGGTTGGGGTGGGGACTCTGAGCAAGCACTGGGAACTGTAGAAGTTTTTAAACCTCAACCTCTGATCCCAATGCTACCTCCTCCAAGACCATACCTACCAATCCTTCCCAAGCGGGTCCACCAACTAGGGCCATTCAAATACATGAACTTACTGGAGCCATTCTTATTCATACTGCTGTATTCTACTCCCTGGCCCCCTTCAGGCTCATGACCATATCATAATGTACAAGGCATTTAGTTCAACCTCAAAAGTCTCCATAGTCCTTTGCAGTCTCAAGGTTTACGACAATCTCTTAATTGTAATCCCTCTGCAAAATAAAAAAATAAATGACATACTTCTAATATACAGTAGCATAGACTAAACATTACTGTTCTAAAAGGGACCCATCCTAAGCAGGTAGTCAAACTTGGCAATGTGTCCATGTGGTTCTGGATTTAGAGTCATGAAGGATGCACGAGTACAGGAGTTGAGAGTCTTCCTGTGAGGTTGAGGACAGCCTCTGAGGTCGGGTGTGTGGCAGGTGATCCCTGCATGGACGTCTTGAAAGGCCATGTATGAAGCTGTGAAAGTAAAGTCTGGATTGCCCTGGAGACAGAGCTGTAGGCTATCAACTTCTGAGAGCTGCATACAAACAGTGGCACCAGGCTGAGAGAGAATTATGTTGCAGGCAGCAAGGCTGGAAAGGCAAAGTCATCTAAGCCCTTTGACACAGAACAGGGATCTACAGGACAGGGTCACTCAGGGAGCCCAGAGCTTGCCATTTAGGCTAATCTGGCTAGCCAATTTCCTCTGGGGGTTTCATACCTCCACTTCTTGTGGTTTGGAATTGCAGGTGGGGTGCCACACTCATCTGCTATTTACTTGAATTATAGGGCTACAAACTTGGGTCACCATGTCTGGGTGGCAAGGGCTTTACCAGTTGATACATCACCTTGGTGGTATGTGTGTGTGTATGCATGCACGTACATATGTATGTGTGTATGTACATATGCATTTTGCATTTCTGGGGAATGAACCCTGTACCTTGCAAGTACTCTACCACCAAGTTATATTCCTAACCCTTTGTGTGTGTGTGTGTTCATGTGTTTGTGTGTGTACACGTAGAAGCCAGAGGACTTCAGGTGTTGTTACTCAGGTGCCATGCACCTTTCATCAGTCTGGAACTTGCTGAGTAGGCTTGCCAGCTGTGTCTAACTCTCCAGCACTGGAGTGATAAACTGTGTCACCATGCCTGTATTTCCACGTGGGGTTGAGGTTGAACACAGGTCTTCATGTGTGCAAGGCCAACACTTTATTGACTGATGAGATGGCTGATCCTCCTGTCTCCACCTGCCAAGTGATAGTCGGCACCTGAGTCCTCAGCTCTGAGTCATGTCTTTCGTTTTCTAAGGTTACCTACTAGCAATTCCACACTCCGTGTCTGTGCTTGGCACCTCTTATGAATGAATGTGGAGCTGAGGTTTAGAACCGTATCATGTTTGCAGTGAACGGCCTCCTTGTCAGTCTTAGGCTCTCTTTGAGTTGACACTGCCTGTGATGCTGACATGACCGCATGGAGCCTTTTGTCTTCCTATACTGCTACTGTGAGAATTACACTTTTGTATTCTTTTTCCCACCTCATCAGGTTGACACCTGACACTTTTTTTTCACTTTGGTATAAGGCAACAGAGGGCAGAAGGTGGATTTAGTCTGCTATGTAGTTGAGGCTGGTTATGAATGCCTAAGCTGTATTGCTTATCTCCCAAGTGCTAGCATTACAGGCATGTGCCTCAGCACTTGTTTTCTTTCTTTCTTTTCTTTCTTTCTTTCTTTCTTTCTTTCTTTCTTTCTTTCTTTCTCTTTCTTTCTTTCTTTCTTTCTGTTTTGTGAGACAGAGTTTCTCTTGTAGTCCTGGCTGTCCTGGACTTGCTTTGTAGACCAGGCTGGCTTCGAACTCACAGCGATCCACCTGCTTCTGCATCCCAGGTGCTGGGATTAAAGGTGAGCACCACCATGCCCGGCTAATACTTGTTTTCTTAATGATTGACATTCTGACTGTCGAGATAGCTGGACTGTTCCTGGGTTTGTGTGGCCCTGAGAATATTTGTTTCCAACACAGTGTTGTTAGCAGAAAAAAGGTCTTTTGCCTCCCTCCCTGCTCCTCTCTCTATCTCTCTGTCTCTCATCCCTTTCCTCTCTCTCCCTCTCTCCCCAGGAGACAGGCTCCTGCCCTGTAGCTTAGGAAGCCTCAAACTCTTCAGCCTCCCGCCTCAGCTCTGAGAGTACAAGCACGCACCACCACACTCAGCTTGTGAGATTCTTTTTTTTTTAAACAGGCCAAACAGCACGACAAAGCTCTAGAGAGGGTTTCTGGAGAGCCAGGTGGTAATGTATGATCTGTTACTGAATGACTTTGACCGTGAGCAAGTCCCAGTCTACCTGGATCTCAAATTTTTTCATCTGAGTATAAGGGAATTGAAGAGATTGTTTCTAGGATTCCTTACGGCTGCAGCAGTCTGTGGTTTTTTGCATCCATGCCCTTGAACTGAAAATGGGATATTGTACGATCTATAACCTTACTATGGAAGAAGAAAAAAAAAGTAGTGCAACTTTCATTTTCTGATGTCTGGTGACAGTGAACATGTTTTCCACATGTAAATTGACCATTTGTACTTATGTTTTGAGAATCATTTGTTCATGACCCCATTTATTGAGTTACTGAGCTTGCTAGTTTTTTTGAGTTCTTGTATATCCTAGCCATAAATCCTGTCAGACATATATACAGCTAGCAAAGCTTTCCTCCCATTCTATAAGCCAATTCTTCACTCAGCGGTTTCTTTTGCTGCTTAGTTCTCTGTTTCACAAAATGCTGTTTGTCGGTGTTAGCATTATTTCCTGGCTGACTGCAGCCCGATTTAATAAGTCCTTGCCTATGCCAATATCTCGAAATGTTTCTATTGTTTATCCTCTAGTAGTTCCATGAATTCTGTTAAGGTCTTTGGCTCATTTGGAGCTGATTTTTTTCTACATATGAACATCCAGTTTTATCAGCACCATTTGTTAAAGGGGCTGTTTTTCTTAAGTATATTTCTGGCTTCTTGGTCAAAACTTAGGTGCCTGTGTGAGTTTACATTTGTATCTTCTATCTTAGACCACTGATCTGTGTTTCTTCATGCCAGTATTTTACTGTATTTGTTACTATGGCTCAGGAGTATAACTTGGAAATAGATGTGATATTTGTGGTGGTGGTCTTTTTTTCCTCAGGGTTGAACTCAAGTTGTGAGGCTTGGTGGCAAGCCTTTAGCAGCTGGTCCATCTTGATGGCCTTCTGAATTGCTTTTTAAAGATTTTATTTTCCTCTTTCTGTGACGAATGACACTGGAATTTTGGTGGGATGGCATTTAATCTATAGATTGCTTTTGGTGGAATAGCCATTTCCACAGTGTTAATTCAATTCATGAGCATGTCCTGTTTCTTCTCTCTCTCTCTCATATTTTTCCAGACAGGGTTTCTCTTTGTAGCTTTGGCTGCCCTAGACTTGCTTTGTAGACCAGGCTGGCCCTGAACTCACAAGAGAGCCACCTGTCTCTGCCTCCGAAGTGCTGGGATTAAAGGTGTGAGCTACCACCGCCCAAATTTTTTTCTGTTTTAAAAAATTACTTTATTATTGTCATCTATGTCTATGGGTGTTTTGCCTGTGTGTATGTCTGTGTACCATGTGTGTCTGGTGCCTGTGGAGGTCTAGATAGCACTGATTCCCTGGAACTAGAGTTACTGAAGGCTGTGAGCTACCATGTGGATGCTGGGACTTAAACTCAAGTTCTCAGGAAGAGCAACGAGTACCTGTAACTGCTGAGCCAGCTCCCCAGCCCCAGCCTTTATCCTTTTTTGAGACAGGGTCTTTCTATGTAGCTCAGTATGGCCAATAACTCAGTGACCCTTTGCTTTAACTTCTTGAGTATTAACACTGTAGGCATACAGCACCAGGCCTTCCTGGTCCCATTTTTACCAGCTTTTCTCAGGGACTGATGGTCCAGCAACATAATAAGTTTCCCAACAGGTCTTCTTTGCCTTCTTGTGAGGTGGAATGGAGGTGCACTCACGGAAAATCTGGAAGCTACCTGTTCAAGATGGTAGATTCAAAGATCACAACAGCCAAAGCCCAGAATCCTTGCTTTAGAGGGGAGCCACTAAACAGAAACTTTATTTTGAACTTGATGAAAATTTTCATTTAGTGTGAGAGCTAAACCAGACATCCTTTATTTAACCAATATAGGTCTATTTCTGGATTTTATTCTGTTCATGTTTGCTGATCTGTACTATCTCGTTTTAATTAATATAATTTTAATTAATATAATTATGCATCTAGTACACAATGCCTTTGTTAATATTCATTTTTCAATATTTTCCTGGCTTTCCTTGCATGTTCATTTTTATATCTTAAGTTTAACATCAGTTTCACTAGTTAAAATGAAATATCCTCAGGTGTATGTGGTGACTCACACCTACAATCTGTAAACCTGAGCAATATAGTTAAGTTCTAGAACGGGAGGGAGGGAGCGTCTCACATGGCAAAGAAGATGCAGAAGAAGATGAAGGCAACTGTCACACAGAAGAGCCTGATGGCTTTGGACTATGCAAAGCTCTGAACGGCAAAAAAGAACCGCTACTTGAGAACAGGGTTCCTGGCAGGGCAGTGATCAAGGGCTGAACCCCATTCCCAGCTGCTAGCTTCTGATCTAGCCAGACCAACAAACCTGGTTGCTGTCAGTGTCTAGCAGGCAACAGTGGTCTTGCACTCCTTCCTGGCCACATGTAGAGGGGAACGGTCATGGACTGTTTAGAAGAGGCTTCTGACCTTGTGGGGAAAAGCAGATGCCCTGCCTGAGACCCCCAGAACAGCAGACCAGGGCTGGAGCAATGAGCAGAGCCCCAGTGGTCTGTAGTTTTTGTCTTTACCTCTCAGCATCAGCTACATTTTTAGTTTTTGATATAGTCTTGTTATGTAGTTCTGGCTGGCCTGGACCTTGCTAAATATAGACCAGGCTAACCTCAAATACATGGTGTTTTGCCTGCCTCTACTGTTGGGATTATGGATATGTGCCAGTATGTGGCTACCTGAATATTTTTATATAGCCTATCTTTCTCTAGTCATATCTTCCTTTATATTATTTAATAACCTTGTAAAGGTCTATTGATGTAGGTTGTAATAAAGCTTAATTTGTGGGTATCTTGCTTTGAATATACCATCCTATTTGATGACATTTTCTGACTACGTACTTTTCATCTGGGAATCTTTCTACAACTCTGTGTTGCCTGTCTCAGCATGATGTCAGATAAAAGTAAAATTACTAGCCTATTAATACTCAAAAGCAAAATAAACCATAAAAAGCTTCAAAAGATCCATGCCATGTAGCAACTAAAAAGACTGTACTGAGAGAATTTCCTTCTTTTTTTTTTTTTTTTAAATAAGAATTTCAAAAGTTCAAAAAGCAAATGTTATATTGGGATTTGAGGAGGCCCAAAAGATATCACCTTTCTCTCCTGATTTCCTAAATAACTGTATCACCATCACTGATCCAGCTGCTGCCAAGGAGCAGGATTTCACTTCTTAGCAACAGCTTCCTTAAGGTGGACTTGGTCATCCACTGTGAGCCGCTTTTAAGGGGTCTACTTTCAAAAACCTGCATCAGTGGACGAGGAAGGCAGAACAAACCCTTCTGTAAGAGAAGATCCTGACGGTCCTTCTTTTACTCTTTTGGCCCAGGAAGAAGCAGAGAAAGGCTACAGCTGTACTTCCAAGTGGAAGGAAGTAACCAGGAGTGGGGAAGAAGTGTCACTCTTCTATAGTCAGCAGAGATCAGCCTAAAGCAGGGTACTTTTAGGGATCTAAAGTTCACACATACAGTTCTTGGGAAATCATGTTAAATATCAGATTATGCTCACCCAGCATTTGGAACATGGCTCTCATCAGGTCTTATTCATAAGAGGATGACAGGCCGCAAAAGACCCTACCATCTATGAAAATGTAAGTACAAGATTAAAAATGTTAGCAGGATGAACAAAGGGGTCCCACAGGCATTCCCCTAAACATCACAGGCTATTGCCAAGGCTATTGTCTATTGTCCAAAACTGCATAGGAAGGCCTTTTTGCTGAGGACACAATTTTCTTATGTAATCAAAGATAGAGAAATCAATCTGGTGACCAACTAGAAGCCTCATCCCTACTGACTGGTGTTCATAGTGGTGGAAGGTACTTTGCATGCTGGAAGAGAAAAGCAATCATTAGTATCACCCAACTACAAACCCTGCAACCCACAACAAAGTCCAGCTTGCAAGATATACTGATGTGATAGTGGCATAAGTCTTATGGGAGTAACCAAACCCCTTTGATTGGATTTAAGACTCACCACGTGAGATGGAAGACATACTCGAAGTGGCAAAATACCTAGGACTAAATAGGTCATAGGCCTAGGGGAAAACCTACTACTGTTGTTCTGATAAAGGAACATAGGAATAAAATGATTCCTAATGACATACTGCTGTAGCCATAGATCAGAGCACTGCTCAACCCTCATCAGAGAAGCTCCTTGCAGTAGATGGTAAATAAAACAGAAATCCGATACTGGGTGATGTGCAGAGTTAAAGACTTTGGAGCACTCAACCCTAAATGGAATGTTTTCATCAAACCCCAGCCCTCAAGGCTTAGAGATCTATGTAGAAGAAGAAGTAGAAAAACTGTAAGAGCCAGATGTGGTGGATGGCTCCAAGGAAATAGCATCTTCTAGAAACAAGAGGACTGATATACATATAAACTATAGGGACTGTGACAGTATGCACAAGACCGACAAAGGTTAAAATTAGACAAAATCCCAGCATTGAGCACAAAGACCAACCTGTAATCAAGAGCTGTTTGTAACTCATATTTTTAGGGAACGAGGAAATCAGTTTTCTCCAGTGGAGTGTTACTAGGTTTGTTAACCACACTCTAGGGCAAGTTCCTTCTCAATAGCAGCTGGTCTATACAAAATGGACTCCATGGTGTGTGTGTGTGTGTGTGTGTGTGTGTGTGTGTGTGTGTGATTTTATTTTCATTTTTTAAAATTTTAATTTATTATAATTTATTCAGGTCATATCCCGATTGTTATCCCCTCACGTGTATCTTCCCCCTTCCCACCCTCCCTCCCTCTTCCTCCCTATTCCCAGTCCTAGATCTCTGACAGAAGGAGGCCTCCTACCCCACCATTTAACCATAGCCTATCAGGTCTTATCTGGGCCTCCCCACCAAGGGGAAGTGATCAAATTGGGGGCACCAGAGTTTGTGTCAGAGGGAGTCCCCGTTCTGCCCACAACCATGGAGAATGAGCTGTCGATTGACTATATTGGAACAGGGTGTTAAGATTCACTGCATGCATTGTCCTTGGTTGGTGTAGCCCATCCCCCCACTCCCACCCCACAGATCCAGATCTGCTTGCCTTGATGGTCTCTTTGTGGGGCTCCTGTACCCTCTGTATCCTTCCATGCCTCTATTCTTTCATACCACCCTCAGAGCTCTACCTAGAGTCCAGCATCTGTCCTGATCCCCTGCTGGGTGGAGTCTCTCGGAGGACATCTACATTGGGCTAATACTCACTTATAAGTGAGTACATACCATGTGTGCCTTTCTGGGTCTATGTTACCTTACTCAGGATAATTTTTTCTAGTTTCATCTATTTGTGTGCAAATTTCAAGGTTTCCTTGTTTTTAATAGCTGAGTAGTATTCCACTGTGTAACTGTACCAGTTTCTTTATCCATTCTTTGGTTGAGGGACATCTAGGTTATTTCTGGATTCTGGCTATTATGAATAAAACTGCCATGAACATAAGTTGAGCAAATTTTCTTGTTGTATGGTGGAGCATATTTTGGGTATATGCCCAGGAATGGTATTGGCTGGGTCTTGTGGTAGCACTATTTCCAATTTTCTGAGAAAGCACCAGATTGATTCCCAAAGTGGTTGTACAAATTTTTGTTTTGGTATTTTTTGACATGCTTTTTAGTTTTTTTTCCGTTTTAAGAAAATACACAGAATGGGTAGAAAGGATCTAGGAAGAGTTATATACAAACTACATTGTCTAAAAATTTTTAAAAATTGAAATAAAAGTATTAGGGAGGTTGAAAGATGGATCAGCAGTTAAAAGCACTGGCTACACTTTCCATAGGAACTGGCATTGATTCCCAGAACCCACAAGGAAGGGCACAACTGACTTTAACTTTCAGGGATCTCTTCTGGACTCCATGGGCACTAAAGGCATGTGGTGGGAGAGGGGGTGAGGATCAAGAGTAGGGGAGGACTGGGAAAGAGACCAGAAGTCATTAGGGGCACATCTCAGGGACAGGGGAAGCTACCAGGAGTCTATGGCCCTAGCTGA
Source organism: Acomys percivali (assembly GCA_907169655.1). Classification (NCBI taxonomy): domain Eukaryota; kingdom Metazoa; phylum Chordata; class Mammalia; order Rodentia; family Muridae; genus Acomys; species Acomys percivali. The sequence continues at coordinate 56,086,588 of OU015749.1, read as the reverse complement.
GACTCCTAGCAGTGGGGGTTAAAGAGCCTGAAGTCACAACTCCTGTAGCCAGTTGAGACTTCCAGTGGAGGGAGGGGGATCCCATCCCACCTATAAAATCTTAGATCTAAAATTTGTCTGGCCTACAAGAAGTGTAGGGATAAAAATGGAACAGAGACTGAGGGAATGGTCAACTAATGACTGGTCCAATTTGAGACCCACCCCATGGGAGAAAGCCAACCCCTGTCACTATTAATGATACTCTTTTATGCTTGCAGACAGGAGCCTACCATAAATATTTTGTGAGAGCTTTCATCCAGTAGCTGATGGAAACAGATGCAGAGACCCACAGCCAAACAACAGGCCGAGCTTGGGGAGTTTTGTGGAAGAGTGAGAGGAAGGATAGAGGGAGCTGGAGGCATCAAGGACACTACAAGAAGGCCTACAGAGTCAACTACCTGGGCCCATAGGGGCTCATGGAGACTGAACCAACAACCAAAGAGCACGCACTAGCTGAACCTGGGCTAGCAGCTGTGCAGCGTGGTCAACATGTGGGCCCCCTAACAACTGGAGGAGCCTTTGAATCCCTTTCCCCTGAGCTGGGCCACCTTGTTAGGCCTCAACGGGAGAGGATATATTTAGTCCTGCTGCGACTTGAGATGCCAGGGTGGGTAGGTACCCCTTGGGGCCCTTGCCTTCTCTGAGGAGAACCGGGGATGGGGACGGGGCATGAGGGTGGGACTGGGAGGAGAGGAGGGAGGGGGTTGGGATCAGGCTGTAAAGTGATTAAATAAAGGAAAAAAGATTACATAAACAATATTCATATATATAAATAAAATAATAAAAAATTTAAAGTCAATGAATGCTTGTATTATAATAGAAAAATTTAGATTATGAGTAACTCTTTTAAACTCCCATTAGCTTCCTTCCTTATGGGAAAGCACCTTTTTCAATAAAGATTTCTCCTTTTTTTTTTTGTTTTTTTGAGACAAGGTTTCTCTATGTAATAGGTCTGGCTGTACTGGAACTCTCTTTGTAGACCAGGCTGGCCTCCAATTCATAGAGATCTGCCTGCCCTCTGCCTCCCTAGTGCTGGGATTAAAGGTGTGCACTAGCACGCTCAGCTAAGATTTCTAGTATTGAAAGCATTATTCATAGAACTTTTGTGAAATTCAATATTGTTTCAAACATCAGGATTCAGGGGCTGGAGAGATGGCTCAGTGGATAAAGTCCCCCGCTTCAGTGCTGTGTATGTATTCCCTCACTGGCATTTGGAGCACAAATGAAGGATGTACTAGTTCAGTATCTTCCTGTTTGGAACGTGCAGACTCATACTTTACTAACTGGGCTTTATTCAACAAGTGTGTGTGTGTGTGTGTGTGCACGTGCACGCCTGTGTGTGTGTGACCTCAACTCGAGGAATCCTATAAAGGAAATGAAATTTTTGTTCGTTTTTTTAAGATAAGACTAAGTATGTGGCCTTGAACTCCCAGGAATCTTTCTGCATTAGCTTGGGTATTACAGGTGTGTGCCTGGATAGTTGATACAATTTTATCCAACCCAGGTGAAAAAGGGAACAATCACATCAGTATTCACTGGAATCATAAAAATAATAACTCCTCCAAAACAACAAAACAAAACAAAAGCATAGCTAAAGCCCAATGAAAGCAACAGACTGAGATCACGAATAATTAGTGTTGTACTTTAACCTAAAAACCTCAAAACTTCCAAAAATATCATTTAATTTTATTTAGCACATAAAATAACTTATTCATAAAATTAATGCCTATTTACAGAACTCTAAAAGAAAATTTTCAAAAATTAAAAACAAACAGCACAAATTTGCAATTCTGATTTTATAAGAACACAAACTTTTTGGAGCCATAATGTATCAAAATGGAAGGCTAAGTCAGTTAGCTTTGCTTACCCAACACAACAAGCTTGCATTGTGCTAGATGAGGGCTGAAAGCGATCTGTGAAAATGAAAACAACTGCTGTGTCTAGGCAGGAATGATGGATGTTCTATTTTCTCTTTACACACCACCTTCCCCTTTAAAGGAAAAGAGATTAAGCAGTTGAATGTAATTACTGAACAAAAGTGAAGCAAAGTGTGGAAAAAAGGCAAACTGAGAAAATAGCTTCTGCGGTAGAGTGTCTTATTTACAGCTGGAGAGTGGGAGCTCAGGGCTAAACACTGTCTGTGGAGGGGGAAGGATGCTACAGGTGGTAAGTTCCAGCACACCTCCCCTCCCCCACACCAAGTTTAATCCAGTCAAAATGGCCGATCCACTCTTCTGGGATACATAAAGCAACATCTCCAGGTGCATGTAGTGGAAAAATACTCTCTTCTATATGCAGTGATGGTCTTTCCAGTAAAAATGTGCCCAAGTCAAATCCCCTTCCTTTCTTCACTCGGGGAGAGACACTATGACGGAAAAAGTCTCCAGTGCTCCCCTCACTGCTTCATGTAATAAACTGTCCTTCACTCTTTATCTCTTAGTTGTTTGTCTCTGCTCTCACCTCAGGGAGGACCCACTGTGTTCAGTCACATTTTGAGGAAGCTGGTGGAAGACTGTTATGACTTTGGGTATTCATGTCAGGTCACAAAGATTTAATTTTCCTTAAAAAGTTGGCTTGGCTTATCAGAAAAAATTATTAACATTGATTTTTAAAAGACTTATTTTTATTTATGTATTTATGTGTGGCTATGTATACATGTGTGCCGTGCTAAGAGGCCACAAGAGAGCGTTGGCCTCCAGCTCTGGAATTACAAGAGGTTGTGAGCTGTCATGTGGGTGCTGGGAACTGAACTCCAGCAAGTGCTCTTTTTCTTTTGTTTTTGGTTTTTTGAGACAGGGTTTCTCTGTGTAGCTTTGGCTGTCTTGGACTTGCTTTGTAGACCAGGCTGGCCTCAAACTCACAGCAATCCACCTGCCTCTGCCTCCCAAGTGCTGGGATTACAGGCGTGCGCCAATGCTCCCAGCCTGTAGCAAGGGCTCTTAATTGCTTAGAAACTTTCTAGGTCTTTGATCCTGGTGGCCAGTAAAGTGATACTTAGTGACTAAGTACCACTGAGGTCCACAATGACCACCCGAAGGGAAAACTCCCCAAAGGCCTTTCCAGTTATCAAAATTTTCCGGCAGCTGCGAGGTGGTAGTGCACTCAGGAGGCAAAGGCAGACGGAGCTCTGAGTTCTAGGCCAGCCTGGTTTACAAAGAGAAACCTGTCTTGAGAAAACCAAAACCAACCAACCAACCAACTAAAAAAACCTACAAGCAACAACAAAAAGAAAACTGTGTTAGGTCAGGTTTGTTCTACCAGATCTCTTGCATAAAAACAGGCTAGAGAACATTTACCAACATTTAGCCCAAAACCAACATCCGTAGAGTGGCAGATTTGCTCCAAGGCTGGCAAGGATCTTTTTCTATTACTTTGGAGACTGTTTCTTTCCTGTAAGGCAGGGTACCCTGAGAACTGACAGCATGGCCCAGACACATCTGTGGTTCTCTCCCTTTTCCTGAGGCTGTCCACAGCCCGTTATTTGCTTGTCATGTCTCCCACAGGAGAGCACAGCGTCTTTGTCTTTCATAGTGTCTGGCACATGACAGTGCTAAATAAACATCAGCTGAATGAACAAATAAATAAACCTCACATAATACAATAGAGACCTGTTCGGGAAAGAGAAAAATATCTCTCACAAAAGCAAAGACAACAACGGAAAGCAAGCAAGAAAACCAACAGTTCCCGTCGACTGGGGTTAGCAGACTTGATGTGAAAATAATAAAAACAAAACAAACACCTCTACCTCTCCCCGACTGCTGTATTCAGCAACTGATATTGCGTGGAAATTCAAATTGTCTGACTTCACCTGAAAGCTGACATAAAAAAGTGTCCTGTGGAAGACTCCCGAGCAGAAGCGCTGTAACTGCCAAGTGCAGAGGGGCCTGGTGCTCTGTGCTTCAACACGGAGGAGGAGACTCTGCAGAATACACCAGGTGAGCGTCCAGGGCCCCATAGAGTGAGCGCAGCACACTGAGGACCCTTTCCTGAATGCTGTCAACTTGCTCGGGGGGACAGTAATCATCCAGACTCGACCTGGAGTCAAGAGAAAGAGAGGAAGACTGGGTGAGGATGAGACAGCCACTGTGTGCAGAGGAACGGCCCAGAGCTGGGACATGTTTCCCCTACCGCAGGTGCTCTACAAGAACTGTTCTTTATCAGTTTTAAAAAAGTTATCCTACAGGACAGGTGCAATTACAAAGGATTGGTATTTGTACTGAGACAGGATGTTGCCATACAGACCTGGATGGTCTTGAACTGGTTCAGGAGACCAGGTTGGTCTCAAACTTCCAGGATCCTCCTGCCTTGGCCTCTCAGTGCACACTAAGCATGGGCTGCAGTGTCACACTTTACCGACATAGCCATCTCCCCAGATCATCTTCTCTATGCTTTTTAACGCCCACAGCCTCCACATAGGCAAAAGTGTTTTGTTTCAGAGTAAGAGAAGTTTTTCATTAAATTTTATTTTTATGTGTTTGTATTGTGTGCACCCCTGTGTGTATTTCTACGGAGACTAGGACAGGGCATTAGACACCCTAGAATTGGAGTTGTGGTTGTGAGCTACCTGATGCTGGGTGCTGGGAACAGAACTCAGGTCCTCTCTAAGAGCAGCAAATGCACTTCACTGCTTAGCCATCTCTTGTGTGTGTGTGTGTGTGTGTGTGTGTGTGTGTATGTGTGCGTGCACGCCCACACACTTGCGCATGTGCGGGGGTGTGGGAGATGGTGGGGTTATAAAAGATGCAGCTTTAGGCAAGTTCTATTCTCTCACCTTTACTAGCATCTAGATGCTACCTGCAGTATGGCATCTTCCAAACTTTACCTCCTCTGCTTCTGATACTTCTGACTCCTCTTACTAGGAGTCTTGTGACAATACCGGTTCCACTCAGGTAATTTAGGATAATCTCATTTCAAAGATCCTTGCACTCACCACATTGCAAAGTCCCTACTGCACAAAGAGACCACACGCCCACAGGTCTCAGTGAGTAGGACACGGCCATCTGTGATGGGCTGTTACTCCGCCCATCATACTTACCTTGCAATTGTCACAAGAGTAGGCTTTGGTAGATTTTTCAATAAACAATAGACAGACTGAATGAGATACTGGATTTCTTCTTCTGTGCTGACATGATGAGGAAGTTCTGAGAAGTCGCAGGTTAGCCCAGCCTGGTGAACCTAACAATGAAAGAAATTAAAAATGACACCGTGAGCTCAGAGTACCACTCAATGGTAGTGTATGCTTAGCATGCACAGGCTGGTCAGGGTCCAATACCGAAGACAGACAAATTCTAGATGACATTTTAAGACTTTACTGATTTCAGATGATTCTTGAGACAGTGGGCAGTGAGGAGACAGGTAGGTCCTTAAAGCTCACTGGCCTGTGAACTGAGCTGAAGTAATGAGCTTCACATTCAGTCAGACCTCATCTCAGAAATGAAGGCTGATGGGACAGTGAGATGGCTCAGCCAGTCAAAGTGCTTGCCACAAAACCCCTGGGTGTGAATTCAGTGTGAAAACCCATGTGAAAGTAGGAGAACCAATTCTGTAAGGTCTGATCTCTATACCTGCACCCCCACACCTTGCACACGCGCGTGTGTGCACACATACACGCGCGTGTGCACACACACACGGCAGGAGGCCATCAAGGAATGCTTCAGGCATACTTACTTAAACACACACTTGACTATATCAACACTTTTAAGCCCCGAGTATCATGTACCTATCATTCTTTTTCTTTATGTTATATGTATAGATGTTTTCCTTACATGTATGCATATGTAGCACATGTGTGCAGTGTCCACAGAGGCCAGAGGAGGGCATCTGATCCCCTGGAACTGGAGTCACAGATGCTTGTGAGAAGCCAAGCGGGGGCTGGCATTGAACCGGGGTCCTCAGAAGGAGCAGCCAGTGCTGTTACCGGCTGAGTCTTCTCTGCAGCCCCAGTGTCTGTTCTTCTTAACAAATGACATGTTCAGAAAAGTGTAAGCCTTGGCTTAGCAGGCATTAACGGTGATATTCTTTCGCTGTTATTTTTATTTTTATAAGTGAAGGTTAAGCTAGTAAACATCAGCTCACATAAAGTGGTATGACATTCCACAACAGAAGAAAACATTACAGACCCTCTCACTGATGGGACAGAGACAGCAGGCTGAGAGGCAGAGCACCTAGAGTCTCGGCTATGGCCTAACAATCTGAGAAATGCTCTTCATCTTTGAGTTCTGAGATGGGGCCTTGCAATATAGCCCAGACTGCCTTGGAAGAAAGCACATAGTCCATGCTAGCCTGGAAACTGCTACTGTAGCCTCCACTCCCGGAATGTGGGGACTGTTCTGAAGCCCTTCCTGGCTTCACTTGAACTTTAATCTTTTTCCCAATGTGCCTTTATTTTATGTGCATTGGCATTTTGCCTGTGTGTACGTCCATGTAGGAGTGTCAGTTCTTGGAGTTACAGACAGTTGTGAGCTGCCATGCAGGTGCTGAGATTTGAACTTGGGTCCTCTGGAAGAGCAGTCAGTGCCTTTAACCGCCATCTCTCTGGGCCCCTCAATTGAACTTTTAAAGCTTTATGCTTTCTTAAATTTTGGATCAAAAAGGAAAATATATGCTTTAAGGTCTATGTGAAGTGACATGAAATTAGAAATGACAATTAGAAACATCTTTGTCTCTCTCACCACTCAGTCGCTACTGACAAGCATCAAAGAACAAACACATTTCAAACGTACCAAACAGTTTTCCTCTTTTTCGTGTGGCTTTTACGATCAGGTAAGTTTTCAGAAAAAGGAAAGGAGCCTAAGTGAGAACTAATGGCCCGGCGTGCTGGCGCACCCCATTAGGCCCGGCACTCACTACAGGAAGGTTATGACCCGCCGTGGTGGCGCACCCCATTAGGCCCAGCACTCACTACAGGAAGGTTATGACCCGGCATGGTGGCGCACCCCATTAGGCCCAGCACTCACTACAGGAAGGTTATGACCCGGCGTGCTGGCGCACCCATTAGGCCCAGCACTCACTACAGGAGGGTTGAGGCCAGCCTTGTCTATATAGCCAAGTCCCGGATCAGCCAGGGCTACTTGGTGAAATCTTGTCTCAAAAATAAAATAAAAATAAAAGGGTGAAATTAGAAATTACAGACTAAATCATGGATGGCGAGGAGCGACTGGACTACCAACAAGCCAGCGAACAAAGGAGAAGTAATAACAGCTGGGTATGGTGGCGCATGCCTGAATTACAGAGCTGTGAGGTGGAGGTGCAAGGACTGTGAGTGATAGGCCGGGGCCACACGAGACCTTGTCTCAAATCATCTAAAAAACAGTAAAAGACTCTGAACACTTCTGCTTCTTCTTCTTTTTTTAAAAATTTATTTAATTAATGGATATGAGTGTTCTATCTGAGTGTACACCCACATGCTAGAAGAGGGCATCAGATCACATTACAGATGGTTGTGAGCCACCATGTGGTTGCCGGGAATTGAACTCGGGACCTCTGGAAGAGCAGGCGGAAGTCTTAACCACTGAGCCATCTCTCCAGCCCTCATCTCTGCTTCTTAAGACAGATAAAACAAGAATACTTTTCCTGGAAAAATGTTTTCAAAATTGTTTCTAACATGTATTTATCTTTTACTTTTCTAATAATTCATTCAGGGTCCAGCAACATGAACAGAATGAGCCAGTTTAACAAAACTTTCACCCAAAAAATTGCCTGTACAAAGCATCAGTTTTACAATGATGAGATATTTACCATTTCATAGTCTGGTGCTTCCATCCGTTTTTTCAAACTTTGTACAAGTGGAACTAGTGACTCCATTCTGGAAAAAAGCCACCCCAGACATTAGACACAGTAACCTTGAGTAGAACTAGCTACCAATGGCATGCTAGATATACCTTGACCATGAGTTGTGCTGGATACTTTTATGTCAATTGGCACAAACTAAAGTCATCTGAGGAGAGAACCCTAACAGAGAAAATGCCTCTATAAGATCAGGCTAGAAGGCATTTTCTTAATTAGTGATTGATGTGAGAGGGCCCAGCCCATTTGAGTGGTGCCATCCCGGGTGGAGGTCCTGGGTTCTATAAGAAAGCAGGCTGAGCAAAACATGGGGAGCAAGCCTGTAAGCAGCACCCCTCCACAGCCTCTCCACCAGCTCCTGCCTCTAGGTTCCTGCCCTGCTTGAGTTCCTGTCCTGACTTCCTTTGATGATGAGCACTGATATGTAAACTCAATAAACCTCTTCCTCTCCAAGTTGCTTTGGTCATGGTATTTCATCACAGCGGGTTACTGCTGTGACGGAGCTGACCATGTTGTTTTTGGGAGGGTTGTGGAAGGGCTCGGGAACTTTGGTTAGAAGAGCCATGGAGCACTCAGTGTGATGTTCTGCAGGAGCTTGGAAGATAAAGATGTTGAGGGCCGTGTGGACGATGAAGTCCAGGCTTGTGAAGTTTCAGAAGGAGGCAAAGACTGTACTGGGACATTTGTGTCAAGAATCTGTGGTGTCTGCAAAGCTGGAGCTGAAGAATCAGCTGTGATTAATCAGAGAGCAGAAGCAGTAAAGTAAAACCTTTGCATTGCTGGAAGAATGGATGCTGCCCACTAACTGAGAAATCAGTAGTGACTGAGAAGAGCCCAGCATCACTGAGGTGAAATGTGCTGGAACGTGTTGTCTGACAGCATACAGAACACATGTTCCAGACACAGCCGAGGTTGTACCTGGTGCTGGCAGCTGAACTTGGCAGTGCAAGAATCACTCAGGTGGTGCTGGCTCTGAAGGTGTGAAAGGATCATGGAGACTGGCTGAGGATTAGCGCTGTGTGACAGGACTCATGAGAAGCTATTGGTAAAAATGCAGCCCACTTGCAGCAAGGCACTCCAGCAGTTTTGGAGGGGCCAGTACCATGGGGTGGCCACCAAGAACAGCAGCAAGGGAGTGGAGCCAGCCGGAGCCTAGAAGACAAGCTGTGTGTGCTGCAGTAGGTAGAGCTGACGTGTCACAGGCCCTTGGAGGAGCCCAGGAGATAGGGTGTGGATCCCAGATAACTAGACATTGAATTATTTACAGTGTTGGGAGTTTGGTTTTGCTTTGATCTAATTGTGACTGTGCCCTGGTTATTCCCTTTTGAAGTAAAAAGTTATTTAGCTTAATTTTGATTTTTATAGGAACTCCTAGTTGAGAGATTTTGAACTTTTAAAAGACATTTTAGAATTTTAAAGAGATCAAATATTTTAAAAGGACTCAACTTTTATTTTTTTGGATATAGGGTCTCACTATGTAGCCCTGGCTGGCCTGGAACTCACAGAGATCCTCTTGCCTCTCCCTCCTGAGTGCTGGGATTAAAGGTGTGTACCACCTTGCTTGCGATTCTTAACAAAAATTTATTATTATTACAATTATTACTTTTATTTTAGAAAAATAACTGTTTCATAGAGCCCAGGTTAGCTTGTAATTGAATATATAGCTGATGATAACCTTCAACTCCTGATCTTTCCTGCCTCTACCTCCAAATCCTTTGACAGAGATCACATAGAAATACCCAATAAAGAGGCCAGTGGCCAACACTAGGTGGCGTCTTCATTTTTTTTTTTTTTTTTTTTTTTTTAAGATGGGGTTTCTCTGTATAGCCTAGGCTGTCCTGGAGTTGCTTTGTAGACCAGGCTATCCTCAAACTCACAGAGATCTGCTTGCTTCTGCCTCCCTGAGTGCTGGGATTACAGGTATGTGCCACCGTGCCTGGCTTTTCAGTTATTTTTTGAGAGAGGATCTTTCACTGACTCTGGTGCTCATCAGCTCAGCTAGGCTGGTTGGCCACTGACCTATGAGGATGCTCTAGTCTCTGCCTCCCTAGTACTACTGAGCCTGGCTTTTTAAATAGATGCTCGGGATCTGAACTCAGGACCTCATGGTGATGTAGCAAGCACCTTACTGATGAAGGCACCCCCCCCAACCCTTAATTCTAATTTTAAAGTGCCATTCACCCAACAAACTTGCAAATGTAATTAAAATGAGCAATTCATGCTTTGGGAAGAAACAGTTTAGGGCTCTTACCCGGGGTTTGCAGCCCATCTCTGTACAGTTTCTTCACTGTCATCATCACACAAATCCGCAAAAGTTGCTTCTAAATCTTCTAACTGACGAGTTCGCGTGTCCACAATGTCTACCAAATCTTCCTTCAAAGACATTGAGAATGGAAGTTATGCAGGTAAACACTCCTATGATGAAAATACCAGTTCACTTAGTTAAAAGTATCTTCTGTGTTCTAGCTGGGGCTTTCACCAGAGAACACACATACATGTATGAGTACATATATGCACACAAAGAATCTGGGTAGTTGAGAACATGTAACTAAGCTACAAGATTTTACTAGAGCCAGGCAGGTGGTTCCTACTTACAGTCCCAGCACTCAGGAGGCTGAAGTTGAGGCCAGCCAGAACTACATAGACTGTTAAAGCCAACAATCCAAGAACAAAAGTAAGGCAGTGTTTAGCGGTAGATAAAAGTGGAAGGTTTACCTCAGAAAGGTCACTATCAGGCTTTTTAAACTGGTAGAGCTCCTGGAGGATTTTGTACTCATCCTGTAAGACAAAACAAAAAATCCCCAGGTTAGGAGTTTCCACTGATATGTCTGTGATACAGGGAGAACACCTTAAATAATGTTCAGAGAAACTGCACACTTTATTTTTGTATTGTATACAGGCACATTGCATACTTTAGATTTCCAAAGCAGACCTAACTTATCAGGACAAGTTGATCCAGGTAAGCATGACACAGTATAAAGATTAGCTAATAGGCTACCAGTCATCAAAGTGTTTCTAATACTATAGCATTATGTGAATGGATTTATCCCATGACCTAAACCGACTCTAGCAGTTTATGGGATACATACATGTCTTCAATGACAATGACAGAAGACTGTCCCTGTGTACCATGCAGCTACTTCCCAGGCAACAAAGAGAACCCCGTTGTACCAAAGCCATGCTGGCGAGCAGACCTGAGTTAAAGGAAAGATGCCTGATACATCTAGATATTTTTGTAAGCTAAATAAAAGGAGTAAATAAAACGTAACTAGGCAGCTCTGTATATAAGCGACTGCATCCGGCGGCAACTGTTGTATTTAGGACTAGTGCTTGCTCAGAGCTAAAATGTATAGGCACACACTGCAGCACTGTCTTCAGTGCTTTATTGCTTCTAACAATACTGTGAGCTGGGGCTTATTTACTATTTACTTTCTTTGGCGCACTTAGGACTGAACCCATTACCCTGGGCAAACGTTCTATTACTGAGATACACCCTTAGCAGGCTGTGGATGGTTGCTTACATTGCAAGTCAGAAAGGCAAGCAGGCCAGGTGGGGTGGTGCATGCCTTTAATCCCAGCATTAGGAGGCAGAGGCAGAGAGATCTCTGTGAGTTCAAGGCCAGTCTGGTCTACAGAGTGAGTTCCAGGACGGGCAGAGATGTTACATGAAGAAACCGTGTCTCGAAAAACAAACAAACAAACAAACAAGCAAACAGACAAGTACCTTTCCCAGGATGACTTTTTTTTTTTTTTTTTTTGAGATAGGGTTTTATGTAGCCCAGCCTGGATTTGAACTCATGAATCTACTCCTAAAACGCTGGCATTACAAGCATGTGCCATGCCAGGCATGGTGGCACACGTCTTTAATCCCAGCACTCGGAGGCAGAGGCAGGAGGATCGCTGTGAGTTCGAGGCTAGCCTGGTCTACAAAAGTTGAGTCCAGGATAGCCCAGACTATTACACAGAGAAACCCTGTTTTGAAAAACCAACCAACCAACCAACCAATCAACCAACCAACCAACCAACCAACCAACCAAAATAAGCGCATGCCATTATGCCTTCCCTGTTATCTTTGTTTATATTAAAAATAAGGCTGGGCCAGTGAGATGGGTCACAGGGTATAGGCGCCTGCCACCAAGCTTGATGATTTTGAAACTAACTTTGGAAAGTTGTCCTCTGGCCTCCACATGTGTGCTGTGGCCTAAGATAAATAAATGTATGTAAAAGAAAATAAGGATGTAGGTAGTAAATTATAAAATAGAATGCATGCTGGATATCTTTATCTGAGATGCTTGTGAGCAGAAGTCCTATCATATTTCAGAGTCCTTCAGACTTTGAGTATCTGGGGACTTTACATGTGCATTTCATCATTTTGGAGTATTTCAGATTTTGGAATTTTTAATTAGGAACGCTTAACTTGTATATAATTTTAAAAGATTGTAAAAGAATAGAAGAATATGTGGCAGAAACCATGGCCTTTGAACCTAAAGTAACTATCACCTGGCCGTTTGCAGAAAGCTTGCTGTCTGCAATCCAGAGACATGCCATGCAATTCTCAAGGTCTATGTTTTCAAAATACCACATTTACCTGAGTGAACATTTCTTTGAAGGGATTTTTGACAGAAAAAAAGTCCAGGTCAATATCTAAAACAAATGCGTCTCCAGTCTTCACCACTTCCAGGATCTCCCCAGCGCTGGCCGTGCTCCGGCATGGCTGACTCTCAGAACATGAGCATGCGTACTCTTGGCAAGCATCATCACCTCTGGCTGTCACTGTGTCCCCTTGAAGTTCTTTTGAGCAAGAGTCCCCATTCGCAGCAGCAGTGCTCTCTGTCCCTCGCGGTGCCAGCTTGGGCTTCTTTGCAGGGGACACAGAGTCCCTGTCATCCTGATGGTCACAGAATGTGTGAGGGTCTACCACAATCACATCCAACCGTAAGGGTTTTTGGTTCTCTAGCTGATCTTTAGGTACAAACAGACCATCACTTAGGAAGTAATAATCAGTACTTGTAACCCTAGACCAAAGGGAAAAATAGTTTAAGGAATGAGCACACTAGCTGAC
>OU015749.1:56058868-56073692 GCA_907169655.1 Acomys percivali | reverse complement strand
GTGTTCTCTACCAAGCTACATCTCCAGTCCTGTTTTTGCATCTGAAACAGGGTCTTGCTCTGTAGTTCAGGCTGACTCCTAACTTTCAGCACTTTCCTACATCAGCCTCTCGAGGTCTGCGATTACAGATGTATGCCACTCACCCTGCCTGGCTAACTTCTAAAAGTTAAATTCAACATACTATAGTTATATCAGAAGAAGCAGGAAAAAAAAAAAAGCACCATTGGTTATATAAATCTATAAGGTACTATAAAAACTGGATGAAGTTAGCCAGCAATGAAATCCAAATTCTAAGGAATGCTATTTAAAACAAAACAATCCAACTAGCAACAGATACAAGATACATGACAGAGATCACGAGGATTAAAAATCTATTTCTGGTGATCCAGGAACTATTTTTGGAGGAGGCGGGGCTTACCATGACTCTGGTAAGCTTTTAGGAAGTTATTACACGAATCCAAAGTCAAATAAAAAGCGTTCACATTCTTTCATACTCATCAAAAATGAGGACATTACCTGATGGTTGTGGTAGAAATGTCTTTGCCTACTAAGAAGTGGTGTTTGCCCTCTCTGATTTGCTGAGCCCAGGTGGGATGAAGCCATATGACATGAGAAAAATGGCCAGCATAAACGGCAGGCATAATCCAGTTCTCAATACTTAATTCTCTGGAAAACAGAAACATTCAAACTATTAATGAATGATTTATCCCAAACGTTTTAAGACAGCAGGTCTCAAGAGTATGGCCCTGAGGAAGCTGAGACTACTAGGTTAAAACTGTTTTTGTTTTAAATAAATAACATCTGTACTGGTGATGTACGAGCATCCTGGAGGGCTGGTACCCTAAGTGCCATGCAGGGTCTGTTAGTGGCTACTACATGTTTCATTACCAGCCATCACCCTTGTCGAAAGCTAGTTTGACTGAAGAATATTCTTGGCTTTATTAATGCTTGCTCCTGAGTAGGATTTTTAAAAAGTCTGTGTATTAAAAAAAAGAGCACACCCAAACTTGTGCTGTAGACTGTGAAGTACAGTGGTTGCTTCAGGGAAAAGCACCTAGGATGGAGTTGGGAAGCAAGTACAATTGGTTCTTTGAAAGATGAACTAACTGTGGTTATTTAGACATGGGGCTGAACTGCTGGACTTTGCTGTTCCAGCTAAGCTTTCAGAAGTATGTGGAGTTTTGGAGGAGGATCAACGAATAGTCACAGCATTACTCATCCAAATTAGTAAGGAAACTACTACCTAATTTTCTAATCACTTCTGTGAGAGCATGAGTGTCCCAAAGCAACAGACTGAACGAAGCAGAGCCCAGGTGTTGCATACAAAGGCAAAATTAAAGAGATCCTAATATATTTATATAATGTCACTTGATAGTTTTTTTTTTACAAGCATTAATTTGTTTGTGCTGATATAATGATTTAATACTTTACAATGAACACCTGAAAACTTTATTTTTAACTTTAAATAAAGCAAACAGACACAAGTATAACTCTCCTTATTGCCAACGCTTGGTTCTGAAGAGTGTTAACAGAATGCAGACACTTGGGAATGGTAGCATATACATTCAGTCCCAGCGCTGGAGAGGTGGAGAGAGGGGGAGCTCACGGTCAGCCCTGGCCACATAGCAAGCTGAGAGCCAGCTTGGTCTACAAAATATCAAAACTAGAAAAAGAATCTGGGATACTAAAAAGTTTAAGAACTGCTGCTTCATGATTAATATGTGGTCTGAATATATGCTTAACATTCCTTTTCAATTTCTAAACAATGAAAGACAGGAAGGGAATGGTAGAACTACCACATTTCTTTAGGAATTAGTGCTCTGATTTGGAGATTTGGAAAAAGTCAACTAAAAGCTACCATAGGCTGAAAATAATATAAACTTACATATGAGACAATGACAATTCCAGGGAATTTTATTATATTGAGAAGCTAGAATGTCATTATTTGACGATAAAATTATCAACTTTACTTCCACCTCTATGGCTTTATTTTTTTCAGATTTATTTTTAATTGTGTATGTGTGAGTGTGTGTGCGTGCGCGCATGCATGTGCGCAGCTGCAGAGATCAGAAGATGGTGCTGGCTCCTTTAGAGTGGTTGTGAGCCAGCCAGTGAAGGTGCAAGGAATCTCACTTGGGTCTTCTACAAGAGTAAGTGCTCTTAACTAATGAGTCATCTTTCCAACCCCATCTCTATAATTTTGTAAAAATGAAAGTCAACAGGATTTGTGACCTGAAATAAAGACACTAAGATGTAGGAAGGATGTAGGAAGGACATAGTCCTAGAAAGGATAGGTAAGTTAAAGGTGTTTCATTTCATAATTATGAGATCGCTCTTTAGAGAAGTCACATTTTCTTGTACCCTATTCTGATTTTAGTTGGGGACAGGAAAGGAGAACATGTCCAGATTACTTTTCAAGTCTTTTCTAATGTTCCAAATTCTAAGTTACAGGCCATCGCCTATTGGCTTAGCTGTTTTTATAATTTTTTTTTTTTTGTAAAGCTTTATTGGAAGAACCTGTCATTTGTTTATACAACATACATGATTGCTTTAACATTACAAAGGCAGGGACAAGAAGTTGCCATATGGCTATAATGCCAGGAAACCGCGTGCGCGCGCGCGCGCGCGCGCACACACACACACACACACACACACACACACACTGTGTCTTAGTTTCTGTTCCCGTTGCTATGATAAAATACTATGACATAAGACATTTAGAGTTTGGCAAGGAGGTCAAGGTAGCGAGGGCTTGAAGCAACTGATCCTGTCACATCCATAATCACGGAACAGAGATGAATTAAAGGTGCTGCCTCACTTCCTCTCTGTTCACTCAGCCCAGGACCCAGGCAGGAACTGCTCCACTCACAGCGGGAGGGTCTTCAAACATCTACTAATGCCCCACAGGCAAGCCCAGTAGGCCACTTCTCATAGAATTTTAGATTCTACCAAGTTGACAATTAACACTTAACCATAAAGAGGTTTCAATGTAGCCCTGGCTGTCCTCAGTAATTCTCCTGCCTCAGTGCTCCAAGGGCTGAGATCACAGGTATCAACCAACATGTCTATTCTCTATTTTGGCTCGTTCAGCTTGTAAAAAACTTTTTCTAAGTTAAAAAAAAAAAACAAGCAAACAAACAAACAAACAAACAAACTAGCCAAACATGACTGTAGTAAAATTCTATTGTTTAGTATCTGCTCCACGTTGTATTTCAAATAAATAAAATATAGTAAAACAATGTTACCCAAAGAGTGCTTCTTTATCAAACACAGTGTCTGCTGGCATATTCACAGGAATGAGCAGGTCTGGATGGGAGTCAAGATGTAAGAAACTTATATTACTGGCAGGAAGATGTTTCGAACCTATGGCTCGGTATATGAAGGGCAGAACCTGTAAGAGAGGCACAGACACATTCAGGATTGCGCACTGTCAGGTGCAGACTTTTAATTGCCTGCTTCAACTGCTGTCTTGGAGGCTCACTGCCTCTGTCTGCTAACTGAGGCCTAGTCCTGGAAGCTTCTAGGCTCCATACCATCTAATTTAGGCCTACTACCTTTTCAGCCTCTGAGACTTACTGCTGAATAAGTTCACCCCTTCTTGCTCTTTTTCCTTTTTTTTTTTTTTTTCTTTTTCTAGACAGGATTTCTCTATGTAACAGAGCCCTGGCTGTCTTGGACTCACTTTGTAGACCAGGATGGCCTCGAACTTACAGAGATCCACCTGCCTTTGCCTCCCGAATGATGGGATTAAAGACATGCGCTACTACGCCAGGTTTCTTGTTCTTTCTGAACTCTGGCTGGCTGGTTCAACTCAGCTGTTCTGGCTCAAACTCCTCTCCCAGCCAATTTAACACAATCTGGCTTTTCTCCTGGCCCCTGAATTGCTCTGCTTGGCTTCAAACTAACTCCAGCAATCTTTTCTAATCTTCTGGCTTCTTCTCATTCTCTGGCTCATTTGGTCTTCACCTGAGTTCTCTCTCTGCAACCCATCTCTCTATTACTGCCTTGGTAAAAAATGGGCACGATGGAGCATGCCTTAATCCCAGAACTTGGAAGGCAGAGGCAGGTGGATCCCTGTGGGTTCAGTACCAGCCTGGTCTACAAAGAGAGTCCAGGACAGCCAGGGCTACTCAGAAAAAATCCTGTCTTGAAAAACAAACAAAACAACAGCAACAAAAAACCCAAACCCAACCAACAACAACAAAAAACCCCTAAGAAACCCCAATCCCCCCACCCCCCAAAACCCTGCCTCTCTCATTCTCTGTGCTGCTCTCTAAAGTAGCTTCCCTTTCCTGTTTTTTCTCAGGAGATGGGCATATCCTTTTGTCAAGTCTTCTCCGATTTGTCACTTTTTCTGCCACCTAACTAAACAACACTTTAAACTTGGGCACTTCCTTTTACAAATTAACTTTACCTTCACTGTGTGGGATTAAAGGTGTGTACCATCATGCCGGGACCTAAGCTTTTCTTTACCTGAAACGTGCTCTATACCAGGCTGGCCTTGAACTCTGTTCTGCTTGTCTCCTGGATTAAAGGCGTGTCTTTATTCCAGCTGGATCACACAGACCTAGAAGGTCTTAGGATGTGATCTCTTGCCAGAACAGCCATGTTCTGAATTGAAATTCCTCTACACACAAATTTGAAGCGTATCAGGTTGTTAAAAGTGGGAAAATATATTTCTTTACCGTAGATGGTTCTGATGACAACCTCCATCTCTATCACTCAACAGCCCAGAACCACTCTCTCTAGCTTTAACTGTGTTCTAGGTACAGTTTTGGGGCATTTTCTGTCACTTTAGGATGGTGGAGCTGCACTAGATGCCAACTTTTCCTCTTACACTCTATAAGCCTAGGTTTACTACCAAATTTCAAAGCACAGACCAACCTAAAGTTTGCTTTGTCTTAAAAATCAACTTTCTTTTCCTTTTTAAAACCTTCTCCTGGTCTACAAAGCGAGTCCAGGACAGCCAAGGCTACACAGAGAGACCCTGTCTCGAAAAACCAAAAAAACAAACAAACAAACAAACAAACCTTCTCCATCAGTAAATCCCTTTCTCCCCCTTTCTTCTCGGGGGAGGGGTTGAGCCCAAAGTCTGTGGCAAACACTGTACCATTGAGCTTCACTCTTGATATATATATACATATGTCATATATATATATATATATATATATATATATATATATATATATATATATATATATAGAGAGAGAGAGAGAGAGAGAGAGAGAGAGAGATACTCTATGGGTCCTTTAAACAAATTTTCTAGACCCATGGACCTCTTGCTTGGCATAAGTTTCTTGCACAGCACTGCTATATAAACGTTAATAAACGCCGAAGGCTTATGTTCTCTCAGTAACAGCGCTATAACACGATCTACGATTCCTGTTCCCATTTCATAGCTGAGGGTTCAGGTTCGGTTTGGGGCAGGAGGCAGCCAGCGTTAGTTGCCGTTCAAGGCTCGGCAGGCTGCCTGGGTTCGGTGGCGTCTGTCGCCAGCTCACCTCCTGGTGATCCTCCACCACCCATACCGGGAGTTTGGGGTAGCGCCTGAGGCGCGCGCGGTCGCCTCCAGTGTCACTCATGTCTCCGCGCGACTCGGGCTGCGGTAACTGCGAGGTGCCGGGACAGGAGCCCGGCATCCCACAACCCGCGCGCCCCACCTCCCTCACGAGGCGGAAACGCGCGCTCACCCGGTTGCGCTTCCGGATTGGACAACGACAAGGTGGAAGGGCGGGCGTAAGAGTTGTAGGCGATGTCAATTGGTCTATATGTCTGTCACTCTCCCTGACTCACCAATCACGGCGCAAAAGGTGCTGAGACGCTCTCAGGAGCGTTTTCCCTCCCTAGGCCTAGCTTTCCCAGGTTTGCTTTTTTAATTCCCGGGGTTTCCTGTTCCGGAGGCGCGGGCGGCGCCGCTGCCGTGGAGGCTGTTAAAGTAACCCGGGCTCGGCTCTGGCGGTGACCCCGGCACGCTCTGTAGGTAAACGGGGACGCTTGATGCGTGTTTGGAGAGCGAGTATCGGGGGTCGGGATCTAAATGGAGTCCGGGGCTTCAGCGAAAAGGATGGTGGGAGTTGGGTCTGGCAGCTTCGGTGCAGGTCGGCCGCCTGGAGCGAAGTGGCGACCCTAGGTACAGATCC
Source organism: Acomys percivali (assembly GCA_907169655.1). Classification (NCBI taxonomy): domain Eukaryota; kingdom Metazoa; phylum Chordata; class Mammalia; order Rodentia; family Muridae; genus Acomys; species Acomys percivali. The sequence goes on along the minus strand of OU015749.1, from coordinate 56,067,552 downwards.
TGCATTTACGCTGAAGCGGGCTGGGGTGACTTTTAATCTGTTCGTGGAGCGCTAGCCACGCTCCCGGCGCGAGGCCGCCCCGGGCCGGAGGGGACGCGAGTCCCGGAGTCCCGCGCTTAAGCTCGCAGGCTGGCGGGAGATGCAAACTAGAAAACGTGCAATTGTGTATCAGCCAGAAGGAGGCCTGGCTGCAGGTTCAGCCCGGGGAAAGTTGCAACTCCTGTGTGCCCGTTGGCGTTCCTGGACGAGTGAACTGTTAAGAGTGGCTCCCTTGGTTTCCCTGTTTTCAGGTGGCAGCCCAGGAATAGGCGTTTCCCACTTGAATTGAATTCATTGACTTGAATTTAACTTTGCATCCACAATACTGTGATACAATATTTTCTAGCCTTTCAAACTGTAAAAACACCCAGGATGGTCTAGTAGTGAGTGTTCCGTTCCATTTTTTTTTTTCACACTGTTGAGAAGTGATAATTCCCCTGTTTCCCACCTCTAGATTCATTATGTTCCCTTTTGTTCTCCTGGGCTCTTCACGTGCTTATTTTTTTGTATTTGTCACATTGCATTTTCCCCTTTGTAGTGTTCGGGATATGGTATTATTACTGTTATTGTTATTTAAACATCTGTACATGGGTTTTGAGATCCTTGAACCCTACAGGCTTGTGTGCTTTATTCATCGTTGAGTCTTCAGAGCTTGGGACAGTGTCTCACATGTATTGGTTCAGGAAATGATGGAATCACTGAAAAAAACAAAAAAAGCCTGCTTCCCAGGTGGTTTTGTTAATGCAGGTTTGTGGTGAGAAACAGAAGGGAAATGTAAACTTAGGGATAATGCAACGGTGTGCAGTGAGAGGGAGTAAAACTTGGCTGGCGTTTGTTGTGTGCAGAGGCTGTGAAGGATGTGGACATGAGGAGTGAGCCCATGATTTCACGGATCCAGTATCATCCTGGAGGAATTCAACATGGGCACACATGGCTGCCACATGAGGCAGTTTCTGGTGAGTTTAGTAAAAGAGTTTATGACTAATAATCAGTAGCTCCCAGCAATTGCTAGAACTCAATTACTTGTATTTTTTTCCTTTGTCAATTTGATAAAATCTTAAACACTTAAAAAAAATTATTTTTGTGTATGTGTGTCTATATGCATGTATAAAGAGTATAGACTAAGCAACAGCAATCTAGAAGGGATGAAATTATGTTTCCAGAGAGAACCTGTCTGGGAGGGCGGGGAGAAATTATGTTTCCAAAAGAAGTCAGGAATGCTTCACAAAGGGGGTTCAATAAGAGGTTGGTGAGTGGATGGGAATTCACTGGATAAGCTGGGGAGAATGAGACCAAAGAAGTTTCATGATAGTGCTAGTATGTTAACTGCCTCCCCCCCACTTGCCCCCCCTCCCCCACCACCAAATGGGCTGAGAGGGGCTTTGTGGGGAAGGAAATAAGAAGACAACCTGTTCCGGTCTGGGCCTCAAATTCCAAGCATGGAGTCTGTGCTCAATTCCGTTGGCTATGAGTAGCCTGTGATGCCAGCAGTAGATCACTCAGGTTTAGCCATGAGAACATTGGGATGAGGAGTAATCATTAGTCATCGTATTCGGTAGCTACTGTTTATTAAGCAGTAATTGATAGAGCTCATTTTTTTGTTTGTTTTTACTTTGTTAGTTTGATAAAGAAAAACTTAAAACATTTAATAGAATTTTATTTTATTTTACTTTTTTGTGTGTGTGTGTGTGTGTGTGTGTGTGTGTGTGTGTGTTTGTCAGAGTTCTCTAGCTGTAATGCCAGTGAGTAAATGGACTTGCTAACAAGGCAAGAGCAAGCAGGCAAAGAGCAAAAGATGCCTTCTTCCATGTCTTTATACAGGCTTCCAGCAAGAGGGTGTGACCCACATTAGATCTAGATTAGAGATCTGGAGTAAAGGTATGTCTGCCTTCCTCAAAGATCCTGACTAGAATAGGGTCTTCCCACTTCAAATTAAGCAGAAATCTCTCCCAGGTGTGCACTCCATGTAGTCAAAATGACAGCCAAGAATAACCAGCACAGTGTGTCTAGGCTATCCTGCTTTATCAGATATTTACATTTATTATGTCTCATAACAGTAATAAAATTATAGTTATAAAGTAGCAATGAAATAATTTTATGGTTGGGGGTCACCAGAACATGAGAGGTTGTATTAAAGGGTTGCAGCCTTAGGAAGGTTGAGAACCACTGCTCCACTTATTTGTGTGTGTGTGTGTGTGTGTGTGTGTGTGTGTGTGTGTGTGTAGGTACCTCTAGGAGCACAAGAGAGCACTGGATTTCCTGGCAGTTGGGAGTCACCCACTGAACTCTGAAAGAGCAGCAGGTGCTCTTTAACTGCCCAGGCATTCTCTAGTCTCTAGAAATTTGTTTCTACATTAAAGCTTTTTTGCATTTAATTGTGGGAGTTTTATGAGACAGGGTTTCTCAGTGTAGCCTTGGCTGTCCTAGCTCTGTAGACCAGGCTGGCCTCGAACTCGGAGATCTTCCTGTCTCTGACTCCTGAGTGCTGGGATTAAAGATGTGCACTACCACAGCCCATTACTGTATTTTTTTAAAAAGAAGCATTTAGTCAAAGTTCATTTATGTTTACCATGTTCTTCTGTAGGAAGAAGTGAGAATGAAAGTAAAGAATGGTATCTGTTGTCTTAGTAAGGTTGTGGGTATATTTGAATTTGAAAGCCAGTTTCACTGATTTTTGTGTTTGGTTTATGACTAATTTATATTACAGTGAAGGGAATAGTGTCTGTGAAGGATGGAGGAAATCTTTCCTTCAATCTTTTGTTGTTGTTGTTGTTGTTGTTGTTATTATTATTATTATTATTATTATTATTATTATTATTATTATTATTATTATTATTATTATTATTATTACTGTGTGAGATGGGATCTTGCTATGGAGCTCAGGCTGGCCTCAAATTCAAAATCCTCCTGTTTAGCCTCCTATGTGGTATATATATACATGCAATAAACAAAAATGTAAACATCCAAGCTTTTTTTGTGGCAGTAGTTGCCACAAAATGTATACAAACATATACACTTAGTGCTTACACAGTTACAATGCCTACAAACCAGTTTAAAGCATTCACTAAAATGCTGATGGACAATGATGCTGTGGTAAGAATAATATATTTTTACTCTACGTGGGACCAAAGCTTCTAAAAATTCGCATTCTCGAGAAAGTGAGGATCTTCCTGCTTTCCTTTAAAAACAAAACAAAGTAACAACAACAAAAAAATCCAGAGTTGGTTCCCCATATTTGACCATGTCCCCTGGAGGAGGAGACCTGGTGGTACTCAGAGGAAGGACAGCAGGTTACCAAGAAGAGACATGATACCCTATGAGCATATACAGGGGGAGGAAGTTCCCCTCAGGAACAGTCATAGGGGAGGGGAATAAGGGGAAAATGGGAGGGAGGGAAGAATGGGAGGATACAAGGGATGGGATAACCATTGAGATGTAACAAGAATAAATTAATAAAAAAAAAAAAATCCAGAGTTATAAGTCTGGTAAGTCTTCCCTCAGCAGCAGGGGCCTCTTTCAATCTTTATTTAATTAAACCAGAGATGGGAGGTGGTTGTGCTTTTGGTCAGTTTAGCAACGATAGTTTTGAGTTAGCACAACTGCACAACTAATCTGGATGGCAGGATAGACAAGGCTACGCAGAGAACCCCTGTCTGGAAAAACAAACACAAAACAAAACAAATCACTGATACGATAATTATAAGCAAAAACAAAACCTTACTTTATAGCACTGGCAGTTGTGAAAATGTGCTTTTACAGTTTATTCGTTCTGTCTTGTAGAACTTGCATTTTGAGGGGAAGATGCTGCTTATCTAGAGGATACATCATGCAAGGCAGTACGTGGTAAGTGCTCTGCTGAGGATGGCACTTTCGAGAACCTGGAGAAGAGGTGGTGGGCCACAGAGGGCGGCAAAGCTTCATATTCAGGGGAAGGCCAGGGGCTGTCTTCATCCTTTTATCTATGTAGTAACTCATCAGCGCTTTGGGTGTAGGGCCAGGAGCCACACCGGAAGAGGTAACGGAACATGCTAGAGCCGTCCCTTGATTGAGCTTGCCGTTGTTGATTGCAAGGAAGCCCTGAAGACAGGCTTCCATAATTAACTGCTTGACCGTGATGCTTGTAGGACCTGCTAAGCAGCAGCACAGAGTACTTTAAGAGCAGGAAGTCTAAGGGAGGTGGATGAGCCAGGGTTCCCTAGAGCTAAGGAATTTATAGAATGAATCTCTGTATACATAGACATGGCATTTATTAGGATAACTTGGAGACTCTTGCCCAGCTAACCCAACAATGCCTGGCTGTGAATGAAAAGTCCAGGAATTCTGTAGTTGCTCAGTCCATGAGGCTGGATGTCTCAGCTGGTCTTCAGTAGATGCTGGAATCTCATAGAAGCAGGCTCTAATGCTAATGAAGGAATGGACTTTGCAACCAGACAAAGAGCCAAAGTTTTCTTCTTCCATGTCTTTATGCAGGTCTCCAGCAGAAGGTGTGGCCAGATTAGATCAGGATTACAGATTGATTAAAGACGCCTGGGTCAGAAGTGGCTCTTCCCACTTCCAATTGTGCAAAAGCCCCTCACAGGTGTGGCCTCCTTCTTTGGGTTTCAGTTCCAGATTAGTCAAGTTGACAACCAAGAGTAGCCATCACAGAAGACTTATGTGTGGGGTGAGGGTTTTTAAAAGATCAGCAAGAATAATACTGTAGCTAGTTAAGGAAATACTCAGGGACTATTTTTTTAAAATGGTAGGAATTATTATTATTCTTTTGATATTTATTTAAAAAGTTAATTCTTTCCAGTGCTTGGAATTGAACCCAGGAAATATACATATAGTAGGCAAGTGCTCAACCACTATGCCACTTTCCAGACCTCTTTTTTTTTTTTTTTTTTTTTTAAATTTGTTTGTTTTTTGAGACAGGGTTTTTTGTTTCTTTGTTTTTATGTAGCTTTGGCTGTCCTGGACTTGCTTTGTAGACCATACTGGCCTGGAACTCACAGAGATCCACCTGCCTCCTTCTCCCAAGTGCTGGGATTAAAGGCATGTGCCACCACGCCCCCCGCCTCCCCTTTTGAATATTGATGGTATATGCCTTTAATCCCAACACTTGGGAGTCAGAGGCAGGCTGATCTTTGTGCAAGCCAGGGCTACAGAGTGATATTATAGCTAAAAAAAAAAAAAAAAAAAAACCCCAAAACCTTTTTATTAAGGTATAGTTACACATATATTATTGCCAGTTTTAAAATGAAGTTGTAGTTAAATGGGGTAAGGGAGAAAAAGCTTTCAAGATGACAGTTCCCTGGTGTATGTCTGATGTTTATTGGGAAGGGAATTGAGCATTCTTGTTTTTCAGTAACTGTAGAGATAAAGGCCCTGGCTCTAATCCAGGACTGTACACTTTTGTCAGGGTACCAGCATGGTCAGGTTTCAGGTTTGCTTTCATGGTGAAGATCCTTGACTTGACGTTCGGGTGGCTCTCTTGCTGTGCCCTCCTTCACTGGGTAGAGACAGGACACACTCTCCTCTTTTTTTCATAAGGGCAGTAACCTCATCGTTAGATTACCCCATTGTCTTAGTTACTCTTCCATTTCTGTGAAGAGACACCACCAATAAGGAAATTCTTGCACAAGAAAGCATTTGAGACTGGGTCTGGCCCTGGTCTGGGCTTTAAAAAGCTCAAAGCCTACCAACAGTGACATAGCTCTTCCAGCAATTTTAATCTTTCCTTATCAGTCCCACGAACTGTGGACCAAGCATTCAAACATATGGACTTTAATCCCAGTTACTTCCTCAAGCCCCTTCCTCCATGTATCACATGTAGGCATAGAGGAATTTTGAGGAAACAAAACCCATTTAATCCATAGCAGCATTTTCAGGAAGCTTAAACATGAAGAAGAGAAAGTACAAAGCTGAGGGAGAACTGGCGGCCACGGCAAGCATTCAGTGTTGAGTAGACTGGACATTTAATGCTAGTGTGAAGGGGCTGGCGGTAGGGAAGGGTGGGAGATGGCAGGTGGAGAGTGGCCCCCTAGTCACAGATGTGTATTTGGAGATGGTGATTCTAGGGGGATAAGCTTTGGTGGGAGCAGGAAACTGGGGCTGGGGTTGGATGCAGACGAGTTTGGTAAGGTGGTGTAACATCTGTTCTGATGGTGTTGGTGTTTCTGTCTGATAGGCGAAAAGGCTATTGTGAATATTGAGGAGGGATGGAGATGGAGTAAGGATGCCCATAGAAGGCAGTCACCAGCTGTAGTGGCAGGACAATAAGCTGGCTGCTGGAGTGTGCCAGGGGTGTGTTGGCAGAAACTGACTGAAGTAATGTGGGCCTCAGCCTGCCCACTTAAGTGTTGTCCAATAGTACTCTTTTCTACTTGGCCTTCAGAGAATGAATTGTTGGCTCATTTTAAGTGTGAGTTGTTGCCTGGTTTTTGGTGACTAAAGCAGAGTGGTACAGAGCAATGCAGGTTGTTTTAAATACAAGCTATTGAGATGCTGGGCCGGGCAACCTATAGTAAGTGGGAAAAAAGGGAGTCATAGCAAGGTGCACCCAGACTGTAGAAAATGAGTGTGTGGATTGGGTTAGGGCAGGATAAGAGGGCAATCTGCACAAGGACATGATAGTAAATGATGGAGAATGGAGGAGGGCAGCTGTGTGGTCCAAGGATTGACGTGGTGGTGGGCTGTGTGGAATGGACAGGAGAAAGTAGAGCTGGCTATAAAGACTTTCAGGCTGGCCATGGTGGTGCACACCTGTAATCCCAGCACGCGGGGAGGCAGAGGGAGGCAGATCTCTTGAGTTTGAGGCTAGCCTGGTCTACAAAGTATGTACGTCTAGGACAGCCAAGGCTACACAGAGAAACCTCATCTTAACCCCACTCCCCCTCTGAAAAAAAAAAAGGAAATAAAAAAGAAATTTTAGGAAAACCAATTTTGTATGGGCAGAATATTTTGGTGATAATGATGAAGTGGTTTGGGGCTCATCAGGAAACCTGTTTACATAGTGATGTGTGTATGGCAGAGGACAGAGGGTGACCTCAGGCATCACCCCACTGTAGGTTTGTGACCCCCATCTCTTACTGTATGACTGGCCAGTGGGTCTCAGCAATCATCCTATGTCTGCTGTCTCAGCTCAGGGATCACAAGTTCATCCACCATGTTTGCCTTTTTTATGTGTTCTGGGCCTCGAACTTGATTACCCACGTTCTCCCTATCCCGTTAGGTTTTTAAAAAAAAAAAATTACATAAAAATTTACATTTGTTTTGTGTGTGTTGGTCACAGAACAACTTTCAGGAATCATTTTCTTCTTCCACGCTTAGTGAGGCTCATGTTTTGATTTCTCATTTTCTTTTCTCTAAAAAGTCACAGAATGTCGTTCCACCCAGGGCGAGGGTGTCCCCGGGGAAGAGGAGGGCATGGAGCCAGACCTTCAGCACCAGCTTTCAGGCCTCAGAATCTGAGACTTCTTCACCCTCAGCAGCCTCCTGCGCAGTACCAATATGACCCTCCAAGTGCCCCTTCTACCACGTTCTCGAACTCTCAAGCCCCGAATTTTATGCCTCCGCGCCCAGACTTTGTACCTTTCCCTCCACCCATGCCACCATCGGCGCAAGGCCCTCTCCCACCCTGCCCAGCGAGGCCCCCATTTCCCAACCACCAGATGAGGCACCCCTTCCCAGTGCCTCCCTGCTTTCCCCCCATGCCACCTCCTGTGCCTTGTCCCAATAACCCCCCAGTCTCTGGAGCGCCTCCCGGACAAGGCACTTTCCCCTTCATGGTACCCCCTCCTTCCATGCCCCACCCTCCACCCCCTCCCGTGGTGCCACAGCAGGTTAATTACCAGTATCCCCCTGGGTACTCACACAGTTTCCCACCTCCCAATTTCAACAGTTTTCAGAACAACTCGAGTTCTTTCCCACCCAGTGCTAATAACAGCAGCAGTCCCCATCTTAGACACCTCTCTCCGTACTCGCTCCCAAAGGCTCCGAGCGAGAGAAGGTCCCCAGAAAGGCTTAAGCACTATGATGACCACAGGCATCGAGATCACAGTCATGGGCGAGGTGAGAGGCATCGGTCCCTGGAGCGCAGGGAACGAGGCCGCAGCCCTGAAAGGAGAAGACCTGACAGCCGCTACCGGTCAGATTATGATCGGGGGAGAACACCATCTCGCCACCGTAGCTATGAGAGGAGCAGGTAAGCCCACACGTGAGTTCTTTAATAAAGCCAAAGAGGTGCAGACACAGCTAGCTTCTCTCTGTTCGCAGACCAACAAAAACGTGTACTTTTTCCTTTTTTTTCCCCACGTTTTTGAGACAGAGTTTCTTGATGTAGTACTGAGTCCAGGAACTCACTTTGTGGATCTCCTGCCTCCTGAGTGCCTGAATTAAAGGCATGCACTACCACCACTTGGCATGCACTTTGGTTTATTTAAAAAAAAAAAAAAGAGGGGCAGTATGATTTTGACTTTTTTAGAAGAGGACTGACAAGTAAATAAGTTGTTTAAAAAACAAAAACAAAAAGAAAAGGAATGTTTCGAAATTACCAGTATAGATTGAATGTAACCTTTTTCCTCTTCCTGACACTGTTGTGCTTTAGTGACGATCCCATGACATGAAAGCTTTTCATGTTGTTTTTAATCATTGTGGATTTAAAT
>OU015749.1:55992255-56058858 GCA_907169655.1 Acomys percivali | reverse complement strand
TGAACTAATAAGTCTAGGTTAAGTCTATATAAGTCTATATAAAAAACTTGAAATTCATAATTATGCTCTTAAATTTACTTGTTTGAGAGAAAAGAGCGAAGTATTCAGTTCTACCCTTTTTAGCAAACTAAACATCACAATTATGATTGCTATAGCTTAAGACATCATTTCTATGTCTAAAAGTAAATCTGTGGTCTTAGTTCATGCTGTTGAGAGTAGGTCCTGGAGTCTCACACACTGAAGGTTGATTATTAGCTCTCTCAGCTTTGATACTAGGTAGTTATCCATCCTAAGCCATAATTCTTTACATGTAAAATAAAAGTAATTATATTCTCCCTACTGGCTAGGGAAGTGTCATTGAGATACAATATGTTAAACACTGAGAACAATCCTAAAATAAGTATGAAATGAATGGTAACTGTATATAATTATGTGAGCATTTGACTTTAAAAATAGGTAGCAAATAAGAAAATCAGATTAAAAAAAGCGATGTAAGGAACTGAGTGTGGTGGCTTACACCTGTAATCCCAACATTTGGGAGACTGACACAGAGTCACTAAAGTTTCAGGCAAGCCTGTGCTATAGTACTAAGTTTCAGACTAGCATGGGCTGTGGAGTAAGGCTGTCTCAAAAAAAAAATAAAAAAAAAATAAAAAAAAAAGAAAAGAAAAAAAGAGCAATTTAAGTATAAAGTAAGTTAATGAAATTAAAACCACTATAGCAGCATAACTAAATTTGGAAATAAATTCAAAGCTTGGTTCTTTGAAAGAGCCTGTAGCTAAAAGTGGCAAATGAAGATGTATATGCTGAGTGTGATACAGAGTATTATAGAGATGCAGGTGAAGTACGTGGTGGCACACACCCATAATCCCAGCACTCGGGAGGCAGAGGCAGGCGGATTTTTGTGAGTTCGAGGCCAGCCTGGTCTACAGGGTGAGTTCCAAGACAAGTTGTCTCAACCTGTCTCAAAAAACAAAAAAGAACCCAAAACCCAGCGTCATTGTTTCCCCTAGGTATTGTGCTGTTGTAAATGTGATAGTCACTTTTTAATAGGGAGAATAAAAGTCCAGGGCTTTTGATAGGGCAATCCCATGTTCTTCTGGGAACCCAGCAGTGAAAGATCTAGTATGGAGTGGACGTAGAGAAAGTTTACTGATGCCTGAAGGAGCAGAGTAGGGAACAAGGGCTGTAGGAGAAGTGAGAAGAATATGTGTGGAGGCCTTAGTGTAGAGACATGCTCTGAGACTCTGAGATGCTCAGCCCTGGAGGTCACAGTACCAGTCTGCCGCAGAGGGGATCCTGATGGCTACAACACTTAGCTCCTGGCCGTGACAGTAGTAATGAGCACTTGATAACTGATCACATGTGTTGGAGCAGGGAATGAATAGCCAGCCATCATCCTGAGGTCTGGTGTTTCTTATTGTGAGGGGTGAAGAAAGAGATAAGGAAATGAGTTCTGTTTGGGGCGGTAACATGACCAGAATATTCACAAAAGAAGACAGGAATTGTAGTCATGGCATAGGTGGTACAATTGTATGCACACTTCAGCAGCTCAGATTCCAAAAGAATTAGAATGTTATACAGATTATGGTCCCTGTGTAAGAATGACATGTAAATTTATGAAGCACCCCAAAGTTTTATAAGAGAAGGGGCAGGTAGACTAATCAGAATGTGCTTTATATATATATTATATATATATATTTATATTATATATACACACATACATATATAATGCCATTATCAGACAGAATTTAACTGAGTTAATTTACTTTTTCATCAGAATGGCAAAGATTTTAAAAGAACTATTTTGATGACATGCATGGAAATGGGAACTTGCATGTGTTGTTTTTTTTGTTTTTTGTTTTCAAGACAAGATTTCTTAGACATACCTCATGAAAATAGATGCTATTAAATCTTAAAAAAAAAAAAAAAAAAAAAAAAAAAGACATGGTTTCTCTGTATAACAGAGCCCTGGCTGTCCTGGACTCACTTTGTAGACTAGGCTGGCCTCAAACTCACGGAGATCCACCTGCCTCTGCCTCCTGAGTGCTGTAATTAAAGGCATGCACCACTACGCCGGGCATGTATTTTGATGGGTATATGCACAGAGGGCTGAAAAACAGCACACGCACTTTCTTTGGTGATTGATCTGACAAATGTGCAAAGACGACATGATGATGTTCCTAGCAGAGAAAACTGCTGACCTACACAACTAGCATTAGATTTGTAAAATTATGGTATAAACATGTAAGAGGAGAATAAAACCAAGTGGTGCTTCCTCCTGTAATTCCAGCACTTTTGTGGTGGAAACAGGAGGATCAGGAGTTCAAATCTACCCTCAGCTGCATAGGAAGTTTGAGGCCAGCCTGGGCTACATGAGACCCAGCCTACAAAGTGCCAAGACAGAACAGAACCTGTGAAAAGTGCTTCAGATATAGTAGTGTTAAGATAGAGTATTTTGATTAAGAATATTTAAGTATGTTCACAGAAGATGATTATTATCTATAATTGTGTTTTGGATAATTTTTGTTATATGTTTATGCTTTGTCTTTTTTTGCTTTTTATTTTTATTTTTTTGTTACTGAGATGGGGTCTCACCATGTAGCCCTGTCTGGCCTTAAACTTGCTATTTCAATGAGTCAGGCTCAAACTTGGAGCAGTCTTCCTCCCTCTGCCTCCTCGGTGCTGGGATTGTAGGCATGTACTAATGACCCCGGAAGACGCTCTCTTCTTCGACAGCAGACACACATACCCACCCCCTCTTCCTTCCTTTCTGTGTGTGAGCGTGGAGAAGTGAGAAGACTGTGCCTAGAAGTTGGTCCTGTCCTTTCACCACGTCTGATCTGGAGCTTATACTTGTAGGCTTGGCAGCAAGCACCTTTGTTGAGCCATCTCACTGGCCCCACATATTTTATTTTGAATAGAGCTTTTTGTTTTTTCCTAACAAAACTAATGATATATTTTGTAATACATGTGTTTAGAATTTATAGACATTTTTACACTTGATCTTTGCCAAAAAGCTGAGAAGTGATGAATTTATAGAAATTTTTTAGACTGGGTCTCATCTGGTCCCAGGCTGGCATGGAACTTAACTGTGTATCAGGGAGGTTTGGAACTCAACAGACTTCCTGTCTTGTCATCCCAAGCGCTGCGATCACAGGCATGAGCTGCATCGTAGGGCTTCTCTTGCTGTGAAGAGACACTATGACCATGGCAGCTCTTACAAAGGAAAGCAGTTAACTGGGATTGCCTTACCATTCAGATGTTTAGTCCATTGTCATCATGGTGGGAAGCGTGGCAGGCAGACATGGTGTTGAAGAAGGCGCTGAGAGTTCTGCATGTGGGGCTGAAGGCAGCAGGCAGGCAGGGCGAGCCACTAGGCCTGGTTTGAGCTTCTGAAAGCCCAAAGCCCATCCCCTAGTGATACAGTTCCACACCCACTCCAAGGCCACACTTCCTAATAGTGCCATTTCCTAGGGATGTATGGGGGCCATTTCATTCAGAGCACAACAAGCCACTATATCTGTTTCAAAATAATTTTTGACTTTAATCTAAGGGTAAACTTCATTGGATAGTACAAACTTTATTAGTGGACGATGGGGCCACTGATTTAACAACATGGTGGCTACTCTCATTAGCTGTCTTTTTGAAGGACTTAGGTCCTATCTAAATTTAACGGGCTTAAGTTAGAATCTCCACTATGGATTTTCCCTTCAAGTACATCTGTAGGTTTAATCTTCATGTATTTTAAGCCCCAGGAATCCAAGGGTAGTAGATTTCTTACCCTCTTTATTAACTAAGTTGACATTAGTATTTGGAGGACCAAAATTAGCCACAGTTTCGATTGCCTCAGTAGTACTACTCAAGTCTGTTTGTCCAGCGCAAGAGTGGGAGTGTTAGTGCTGTTTCCCTTGTATTTAGCTGTCAGGCTAAATCCATAGCCAAGTGGAGGCCACACTTTAGGAAGCTTTAAAAAATTATTTTGGCAAAGCAGTATATGAAAGATTCAAAACTAGCAGAGGTTCTAGTTTGATTGCTTAATGTCTCCTGTGGGCTCCTCAACCTTGGGAGCCGTTTGCGTTTCTCCTTATTCCCAAGACTCGCTGCCATGGAAACTGATGAAATTGTCCATAAGTAGAGATTTCCAAATATTTTCTAAGCATCTCTTTCTTCCAGGAGTTATGGTTTACCAGTTGCTCCTGAACCTGCTGGATGCACACCAGAATTACCTGGGGAGATGGTTAAAAATACAGATTCTTGGGCCCCACCCCCGGAGATTATGAATCAGTAAGTAAATCTGGGGGTAGGGCCTGGGAATTTGTATTTTTATGCAGATAAACCAGGTGATTCTGATGCTCGCAGACTGGCATTTGGGAATCACTGGTTTAGTGAAGGCTGGCATGGTGCATTGGCATGGCGTTCGCATGTAGGTGGAAATGCACCAGGTAGCTTGATAGAACATTATTTTTAATAACTTACTCCACCCCCTACTTTTGAAGTTGTTCTCCAAGCAGAGAGAAGAAGAGAGCTCGTTGGGAGGAAGAAAAAGACAGATGGAGTGACAGCCAGAGCTCTGGCAAAGAGAAGAGCTACACTTCCATCAAAGACAAAGAGCCAGAGGAGGCGCCTCCTGACAAAACTGAGGAGGAGGATGAAGAGCTTCTTAAGCCTGTGTGGATTCGATGTACACATTCAGAAAGCTATTATTCCAGTGACCCCATGGATCAGGTGGTAGGTCTGAGGCAGACTAGGGTTTCTTCACCGCAGTACTGTTGGCATTTAGGCCAGATAACTCTTTGCGGGCAGCATCTGTAGGCCCTATCCACTTCATGCTAATAGCACCCTTCCCCCGCGGTGAGAATCAAAACTGACTTCAAATGCGGCCATCTGTTCCCTGTTATCAGTTGCTTGCCTGTTGCTATGATAAAATAATCACGACCAGAAACAACTTGAGCGGGAAAGTGACTTTGACTCATGGTTCCAGAGGCTTAGCCAAAATGACAGAGACTGGCATGGCAGCAGCTGGCTGGAGTGGGAAGCTGAGCAGCAGTCAGAGTACCAGCCAGGCCCCTACCTCTGTGCTTCTGAGACAGACACGATCCGGCACCTTCAGGATGCTCTGGCTGTAGAAAAGAGATCTCAGTGGCATGTAGGAAGCAAAGAGCAAGAGCTGGAGGCAGGGTGAGGCTATACATGCTCAGAGCCCACTCCCCAGAGACATGGCTCATCTAGCTAGTCTGCACCTCATAAAGGGTCCATAGCCTCCCCAAGCAGAGCTACCACTTGGGGACCAAGTGTTTATACATGGCCCATAGGGCACTTTCTCATCCAAGTTGAAAATCACTATGGGGCAAAAGCTTTTAGAAACACCAAAGGCTAAGAGTATGTAGTAGCTTGAACTATTCTTCATTCTTTGATGCTAATGGCCTTAATACTGGTAGTGTCAGAACCTCTAACCTATATCTCGTGTACAGTGGTGTGTGTGTGTGTGTGTGTGTGTGTGTGTGTGTGTGTGTGTGTGTGGTGTGTGTGGTGTGTATGTGCTGTGTGTGTGGTGTGTGACACACACACCACACACACATGCACACACGCACGCACACACTCATGCATGCACTCACGCACGCACGCACGTGTTTTCCCAAACGAGAGGTAAAGATTTGGGTTTCATTTTGTTTGGAGTACATCATCGACCTTCCTGTAAGAATTATGCTAGCCCCATAATTATAAATTAGGCTCATATCTCAAAGCTGATACAAGGCAGACAGGGAGTGAGGCTCACTAATTAAATGAGTGAGTGGAACAATGACTAGAGGTTTAGGCTCAGGAAGGGGACCATGTGGGGGTTAGTGCATGAGATCAGATAAGATGCGGTTTGCTCTTTGGGATTTTGTGAAAATGGATGCTCCTTGACTTAGTACACCGCTGCATTCAACAACACCATTGCAAGTTGAAGCTATTGTATGTCCAAGATATATTTAATGTGCCCACTAGATGTCATAGTTGACCCTACTCTACCTGAAGTGTGCTCAGAACACCTAGGGTCTACTCTCTACTTATACAGAGCCTATCTTGTAATGAAGTATTGTAGCTCATGTAAAGTTCTTGAAACATGTGTCCTAGAATTCCTGGCAGCAGCATAGTGTGAAGTAGAGTACAGATTGAGTCTCTTAGTCATGGCGTGGCTGCCTAAGAGCAACATCTCCCTGCCAGCACCTAACAGGCGGTGATCATACTAATTTGCTAATTTGGGAAAAGATTAAAAACCCACATTTGAAGTATAGTTTTTTTAAAAAAAAATTTATTTATTTTGTTTATTTGTGTGCACAACACACGTGTGTGATCACAGGACAGCTTGTGGGAGCTGGGCCCCTCCCACCAGGCACGGGGACTGGCCTCAGATTGTCAGGCTCAGCAGCAAATGTCCTTCCCTGCTAAGCCATCTTGCTGGCCCTGTAGTGCAGCCTCTACTGAGTATGTAGTCGCTTCTGTTTTGACCCAGACCGGTGCAGAGCTTGAAGGATTCCTTTGAATTTGGAAGAAAAGGATTTGAGGATTCATAGTAGCACGACACTTAATAAATTAGAGCAGGCTTTTAAGTCAGTCTGTTCATGGCATGTGGCAAAGGGAAAGTGCATGTGCTGGGCGCTTTTATGGTGCTGACATTTCATTCCAGGTTGCTCATATTGTCCTAATTGATTACCACAATATCTGTGTTCTGTTAGCTAGGCTTGCTTCCATAGAAGTAAGACTGCTTCTTGAATGAGTCAGTTTAGTTTCCTTATGAGGTATGTAGAGGGAGACATGGCCAGCGTTTGGTTAGTGGTTGAGAGTAGCATTCTGATATTGTCTTGAGAATCCTCCAGTTCCAGAATGGCACTTTGTAGCGCTGTGTTCTTACTTCTGTCCGCTTGTAGCCTAAAAGGGCATGTACCCTGCCCAAGTTCCCCTTTTCTTCTCTTTCCAGAGCTGTGTCACTCCTCTCCACTGATTCTGGTTTTTGTTGCTGCCATAACAAAGCTTTAAAAGTGTTTATTATTTCGTAGCTCTGGGGTCAGAAGTTCAGCTTGCGTCTCATCGGCTAAATCCAGGTGTCAGAAGGGCAGTTTGTTCTTTCTGGAGCTCTAGAGAAAATCTTTTCTCATTTGGTCAGTTCCTGGCAGAGTCTTATTCTTGGTGCCATCAAGCAGAGGGTCTAGTTTGATTGCTTGATGTCTCCTGTGGGCTCCTCAACCTTGGGGGCCGTTTGCATTTCTCCTTATTCCCAAGACCCGCTGCCATGACAGCTGCCATTCTTACCACCTTCTGTGCCAGGGTCGGCAAGGCCCAAAGGCAGATGCCAGACCACAGCTGTCTTATCAGCTTCCCTGCTAATAGTGCACCATTCAAGACCTAAGAAGAGGGAGCTAGAGACAGCCTAGTGCTTAAAAGCAGCTCTCACAGAGGACCCAGGTTCAATTCCGAGCACCCCAGCGGCAGTTCACAACAACTTTAACTCTGGCACCCTCTTCTGGCCTCTGAGGCACCAGGCACACACATGGTGCCCAGAAAGGTGGGAGACATGTCAGAATTGTCAAGGCAGCAAGAGTCTTGGGAGTTGGGAGGGACTGATGAAAAGCAGTCACTTCCTCTTCTGGGTGGTAGATAATCATCATTTGCTTTGCTTTAATTTTTTTATTTTTATTTTTATTTTTATTTTTGTTTTTTGAGATAGGGTTTCTCTGTGTAACAGCTCTGTCTGTCCTGGAACGTCCTCTGTAGACTAGGCTGGCTTCGAACTCACAGAGATTTGCCTGTCTCTGCCTCCCAAGTGCTGGGATTAAAGGCGTGTGCCACCAATGCCTGGCTTTGGTTTTACTTTTAAGTATGAATGATCTGCTTTTTACATTTTGAGGCTATTAGGCCAAATGGCCTAGACATTTACAGTGATTTCATTCTGGAAGGAGAGTGGGCAGCAGCAGAGGACTCCTCGCAAACTTTGTTGTAGAAGGCCTGTGCTTGTTAGATGTGCTTATAGGGCAGACAGGAGGGAAAGGGCAGGAGTCCTGGTGTTTTTTAATGTCATATGCAACGGGCACAGGCAAACAGCCCCCATGCTGCCAGGCATGCGGTGTGTGTTTGCGCCAGTGTGTGATATTCTCCCTTTGAAATACTGATTGCACTGGGGGCTTAAAAATGGCATCTTGTAGTTAAAGGTTCTTGGTATGGTGATTGTTACTATGACTTCTCATATTAATCCTTTACTTTGAAAAGGGGGATTCTACTGTCGTTGGAACAAGTAGGCTCCGTGACTTGTATGACAAATTTGAGGAAGAGTTGGGGAACAGGCAAGAGAAGGCCAAAGCTGCTCGGCCCCCGTGGGAGCCTCCGAAGACAAAGCTAGATGAAGATTTAGGTGAGTGGAAGAGCCCAAGACTGCTCCTTATTACTGCTTAGGCCTGGCCTTTGGGGAAATACTGTTAGTGTTCCAACTTGAAATATTTCCTTCTGTTGTTTTATTTTCCTTAGCTATAGTCAGCCAACAATGTGGCCTTACTTTCTCAGTTGCATCCCAGAATGAATAAGAGCTCATTTTTTTAATAAGATGGGCTAACAAGTCTATCTCTTGCAGCCTTGTCTAGCCTTAGAGTCAGACAATGCTGTATTCCTGCGTCCCTCTAAAGGAAGGAGCCTGTGCCCTCAACCCTTGACAATGGGCAGGTGGCATGCACTTGGCTCTTTCCACTGTGGAGTGCTCCGTGTTTGATGAGGAATTGTCACTTCTGTGTGAAGTCCACCTACTCACACAGATTTTTTCTTTTAATGTCCATGTACATTTTTTAAGTGTAACTTCTAGGTTTGAAGTAGAGTGAGAGTCTCCACGCCCACCGGGTTTTGAGACGGGCTCTCGCTGTGCAGTCCAGGTCTCCTGGAATCTAATCTCTTGCCCAGGCTGGACTTGAACTAATGGTGGTCCTCCTGCTGCAGCCTCTTACGGGCCAGGATCACAGGCTACAGGGTGTGCTGATGTGTTATCTTTGAGGATAGAAATGCCTGTAGAAATGCCTTTTGCCACTTTGTGTCCTTAGCAGCTAACATAATGCCACACACAGATGTTTCTACACTTGATCTTGGCCAAAAGGTGAGGCTCCCAATGAGACATCCCATAAGCTGTTGCCTCTTCTGTATGGCTCTCACTTGCTCAGCTTCATTTTGTCTCATGCTGTGCAGTAGTGGCAAAATTGTAGACTCAGATGCCAAATGGCCTGGCTCAGAATCCTTGTCTTTATGTGTTAAGTGACTTTGGCAAAAGACTTTGGGCATGCAACTCTGTGTCTCTGCTTCCTCACTGTAAAATGGGACAGTCAGTATTGTCTATTTAAGATAAACTTTGTGATACTGGGTTTTCTTATTATGCTGCTAATTTCTGGTTCTTTTTTCAAAGTTATAATAAAACACAACAAACTTTTCTATTGTAACCACTTGGTTCAGTTCATCTAGTTTGTTATTAAGTACATATGAATTGCCAGCAGCCAGTTTGCAGTCCTCTTCATCTGTAAAACTGAAATGTTCCATTAGGCAAAATGCAGAACACCCCCCCCCCCCCCCGCCAATCTCCCTGAACTCCCATCACCTTCTGTCTCTAAATCTGATGGCTTCGAGCACTTCACCTAAGTGGAATCACGTAGTATTTGTCTCTTGTGGCTTGTTTCACACATCACAACTCTCTGTTTTCATGCAATTATTTTCAGGAGCTAAACTCTTTTCTGTCTTTCTCTGTTCTTTGAGAGGGAGTCGCATTTAGTTTAACCTGGTTTCAAATTCACTATGTCGCTGAGGATGGCCTTGAACTCTTGACTCCCCTGCCTCTACAAGCATGAACCACCACACTCAGAAAGGACAAACATCTTTTATTGCTATTACTGAGAGAGAAAGTGTAAGATCTTCAGTGTGGCTTTCATGCGTAGCCTAGAGTCTAGCGTTGGGTGCTTCTACCCTCATCCCTCGCAGCGTGGTTCTGCTGTGCGCAGAGCCTACCCCAGGCCTGTCTCCATTTCCTGACTCCACGACCCTGCTCTGTTCTCTGTCACCCTTCCTCCTCTGCCTGGTGGCTGAGTCGCAACTGCTCCTTCTGTGAAATTGCCACTGACCTTTCTGGCTCAGTAGACTAGCTGTTCATTGAATCAATACCATTTTTCAAGTGTGAAGCTACTGTGTTATTTTTACTTGATATTGGTCATTATTGCCTCTCATTTTCTTTATAAAAATCTATATTTTCTTGGTTTTTCCAGCTAGATTATGGCAGCATTCTGAACTGTGTGTTTTCATGGCATTGCTTAGCAGGGTTTGGTGTTGACTGACCCCTCAAAACTTTCCTAGCGGAAGAAGCAGTGATCCAGCTGCCCCTTACCTCTAGAGGCTTAGGGTGTTGGAACGTCTTTGCAGAATCATTTTGTTACATTCATGAACTTCTGCTGTGCTTTCTCCTACCTTCTGCTAGAGAGTTCCAGTGAATCTGAATGTGAGTCAGACGAGGATAGCACCTGTTCGAGCAGCTCGGACTCGGAGGTGTTCGATGTCATTGCAGAGATTAAGCGCAAAAAGGCTCACCCTGACCGACTCCATGATGAACTTTGGTACAACGACCCGGGCCAGGTGCGGGTGTTTCTATGCTTTTGCTGTGCAAGTCGCAAACCCTACACATCACATTTACGACCCAGGCCTGAGAAGATACATGCTGGCTGGTGTTGAAGTGGAACTGTGCTCCCTGGGCTGTGTGTCATTTTTCAGAGCTGTTTCTTTTCAGCCTCAGAGCTCAGCTGCAAACTGTGAGCACAGAACAGCTGTTTCTTGACTCACGTTGACAGCGTTTGTGACCTCGTGCGGTATGGGGTGGTGGTGATAGTCATTAAACTTGCTGTAGGGGGCAGATGAATGGCGGGAGGAGGGAGGAATGTGGCCTTTTTACGGCAGTTCACCTGGAGGGGACATTGCTGCTGAGCTGTGAACAGAGCTGATCTATATGATTACACTTGTTTTAGTCGGTAACAGCTGTGGGTTTCTGTAAATTCTCTTCTTGGTTGAGCTTGTGGACTAATGAAATAGCTGGAACATTAAAAAAATTTCTTTTTTGGTTATTTTGGTTTTGAAGTAATATCTGATAGAAAAAAATATCTGTAGATAGATATTTGGTGTTGTTGGGACAGGATCTAACTGTAGTTTTGGCTGGCCTCTTGAGTGCTGGCTTACAGGCTTGAGCCACAGGGCTTGCCTCTAAAAATGGTATCTTCATTAACACATTTGTATCTCACAGATACACAGCCCCCATGAAAATGTGTCTTGTATGGATGTGAATTTGTTACACATAGTAAGACATGTCTCTACTTGCTTGTACAATAATCTACCAGTTACAGTTACAGTTTATGAATAAGTTTATACCATTTGTGATAGTTAGAATTTTTTCTGATTCTTATTAGATAGCAACTATTTCAAGCTTTAAAAAAAATTTTATTATTGTTATTTTCTTTTAAGTGTTTTGCCTGCATGGTTTCTGTGTACCAGGTGCATGCCCTGTGCTCACGGAGGCCAGAAAAGGGCAATAGATTCTCGGCAACTGGAGTTACATATAGTTGTGAGCCACCTAATGGGTACCTCCGGCTTGTGTGGGAGAGGAGCCATCTCTTCGGGCCCACGTTTCGTTTTTTTTTTTTTTTTAAAGGATTAATATAGTTGAAGTGACTGAGAAAAATGTACTTTGTTATGCCTTGGAGTTGAATAGAAACATTTGCAAATTTTCAAGGTATTTTAAACCATCATATTTTTATGGATAGTCCAGGATGACCTTGAACTTGGCGACTCTTTCTGCCTCAGCTTCTTGAGTGCTGGTGTTCCAAACAGATGCTACCGCACTTAGTAGTTTCTTTTTTATCCAGATGAAGGAGTTACGCTTCCTGCAGTAGAAATGACACAGACGTTGGCAGTCCATCGTTGTTTCTTTATGTTTTTCAGCACTGTGTACTGGCCCTGCAGTCTTGTCCAGTCCTTGCTGCATGTGTTACTGCTCTGCTCAGCCTTGCTAGGGCTCCTTGTTGATTTGTTGTTCTCTGTATTGGCCTGGCTTCCTGTCCTCCTAGCCTGAACCTTGTGCAGGGGTCCATGTTGGGCGCAGGCAGGGGGTGGCAGGAGTGTGGGCTGCTTGTCCGCTCCCCTGGAGCCATGACTGGCACTAGGAGTCTGCTGTGATGTGTGATGGAAAGTTATTAGGCTGCTCTCTTGCCAGCTGTTACTTCAGGTCATACCCTAATGTGGTTTTTGGGTGGTAATGTTACTTTTCTGCTCTACCTCCTGGAGCTTTAGATTTCCCAAAAGGCTAAAAAGAGTTTAAGTTTTTCACTTTTCTATTTCTTGCCAAAGTCTTATCAAATTATTTTCATTTATATTTTAATTGAGTGCAATGAATTACAAATCCCTAGAACTTAAAAAAAATTATATACCTATCAATATACCGTCCCCCTCAGTGTCTGGGGAGATTGGTTCCAGGGCCTGCACAGATACCAAAATCCTCACATGTAGAGTCTTATGAATATAGTGTAGTATTTATGTAGAAGTAACACACTCCTTTTTTATGCTTTAAATCTCTAGATTACTTAAAATACCTAATGCAATATAACACTGTGTCAGTAGTAGTTATTTAGGGAATGAAAAAAACAATTCATTTTTAGTATGTTTATACTGGATAAAATCTTGGAACTGGCACGCCTGCACCTAAGTGTGGGTGCGTGTGTATGTGCATGGAGTTTAGTTAGACCACAAGCTCAGCTTTAGTCCCCAGGGACCGCCCACTTGTTGGCAGCCGACTTTCTCATTGGCCTGGAACTTTGCCTCTTGGGCCAGCCCAGCTGGTCTGTGCTCCCAGGCCTCTGCTCATTTCTACCTCCCGTCCTCCCGTTCTCCCGTTCTAGAATTATAGGCGTGTGCCACCATGCTTGGCTGTGTGTGGGTTCTTTTTTGTTGTTTTTTGAGACAGGGTTTCTCTATCACCATGGGTGTCTTGGACTTGCTTTGTCGGCTGGCCTCAAACTCGGAGATCTGCCTGCCTCTGCCTCCTGAGTGTTGGGGTTAAAGGCATGTGCCAGCACCCTGGCCTTGTGTGGGGGTTCTGAACTCAGGTTTTCACACCCGTGAGGCAAGTGCTTTAACGACTGAGCCGTCTCCTCGGCCTGGAAACTGGCTGTTATGTTTCTAGAGATTTTGGTTTCAGCTCATGTTTGGCCTTCACACATCTATGATCCTTTCTGTTTAGTGGGACGGCACCGCAGCCGCTCCAGTGGTGCATCCCTTACATGGAGTTTCTTCTTCTCTCTCTCTCTCTCTTTTTTTTTAAAGATTTGTTTATTTATTATGTATACAGTGCACATCAGATCACATTATAGATGGTTATGAGCCACCATGTGGTTGCTGGGAATTGAACTCAGGACCTCTGGAAGAATAGTCAGTGCTCTTAACCTCTGAGCCATCTCTCCAGCCCTTCTCTTAGAATCTAGGTGTATTACTTGTTGTCCTTTCTGGAATACATGTTATCTGAGTTCACGGATTCTGTACTAGTTGCCTTCTTCTGCTTGGTGCGTTCTGCTCTGCTGAGGATTTAACATTGCCCACTTACTGAGAAAAGGACAAGGTAGAAAGTAATTGTTTTTTTTTTAAGTTCTTCTGGACATTCCCCCCAACACCCCTCTGCTTCATACATATTTGTTTTTAAAACATTTAGTCTGTAGGTCATCTTCAGAGCAGACTAATTCAAAGTCTTCATACCTTTAGGATATGAAGTATACCTGTCTCTGTGTGTGAACGGCATTTTTTCCTGAAAAAAGAAAAAGGAGAAAGTCCTGCAGAGAGTGGGAGACAATGGGAGCAAACAGTGTGCTGACACTGATACGTCCTGCTTGGCTGCACACATGACTTGGGATTCCAGCGTTGTCATACAGTTTCCTTTTATCAGCTGTTAGAGACAGTTGGCAGCTTTATTGGCTTTGGAACATCCATTTAAATCTCCTAATCTCGACAGCCTCAGTACTCATGACGTTAAAGCTCACAGTTTCTGAAGCATCGTGTGCCTTGTGTGGCTCTTCCCCCAATAACACTGAATTGCATTCTATTTCTGACAGATGAATGATGGACCACTTTGCAAATGCAGTGCAAAAGCAAGGCGCACAGGAATTCGGCACAGCATTTATCCTGGAGAAGAGGTAACTGCCTTGGGTTATGATTTATGTAAGCACCAAGGAGTCAGAAGTAGACAGATGTCATTGTTATTTTCTATTAGATGAAATAATATCATCAAAATAATCTTTTCATGGTCCCTGTTATAGACCCTGTTACTGACAGTTACAGAGGGAAAATATTTGGGCTTTGAGTAGATCCAGGACGTTGTCAAGAAAATTAAAAGGTGTTTGGAAGACTCATGTATGTTATTAAGTGTTCTCAAACTGTATGCAGTGCAGCATTAATTTCCATTTTCATCATAAATGGTTATGAGTTGCCCTAGGGAAACACTGGGATCTAGTAAGCCCTCCAGACTAAGGAGGACTTTCCTATTCCATTTCTAAAATCTATGACCCTTGCTCTTTTTTTTCCCCCCTTTTTTGACAAGATTTCTCTGTGTAGCCCTGCCTATCTTGGAACTCTCTCTGTAGATCAGGCTGGCTTCACACTCAGAGATCCGCTGTCTCTGCCTCCCCAGTGCTGGGATTAAAGGTGTGCACCACCATGCCTGGTGATCCCTAGCCTTGTAGATACCATTTGCTCTGGAGTCCTAAATACTTGGTGTGTTGTACCAGCTCCTCCAGTGGTACTGCCCTCAGTTCTTGAAGTCTGAATATGGCGATCGTCTGGCTGCCTGATGGCAGGGACCATTGGTACTTCACTCACCTCCAGTGCTGTGGCTCTTTGCTAGGTGGATAGTGTTTCAGCTCTGAAATGCCATCTTTCCCCATTTCCTTGGTTTGCTTGTTCCTAATATACTCTGTTACATATTAGATTCTCTGGAAGCAGAGCTAAGGTGTCTTGGATGCAGTGTGATACAACTGAGGTCTGTGTTTCGAAGAGACTTATCCTTTAGTGCAAGTGCAGCTTTTAAAAAAGCTGCCTTTAATTCCAGCACTCGGGAGGCAGAGGCAAGCGGATCACTGTGAGTTCAAGGCCAGCCTGATCTACAAAGTGAGTCTAGGACAGCCAAGGCTACACAGAGAGACCCTGTCTCAAAAAACCAAAAACCAAAACCAAACAACAACAACAACACAACAACAACAACAAAAAAACCTCTGCACAGTCATTTCAAAGAGCAGGGAACACCTGCTAACCACCTTAGGCTGAATATAGGCGTAAGAAAGCAGGATGGATATCCCAGATTCCAAGATCAGCTTCATGTAGGGACCCTTCTAGTCAGTCCGTCACTTGTCCCATGCCTGTATCTGACCCACTTTGGCCATGTGTTTTATGGTGGTGCTGCCAGGATAAACTGCCAGAGCATTGGGCGGTGCCTAAGACTTTGGTGATGTCAATTGAACCGAAGGGGAAGTGGCACACTCCTGAGGACACTGATGAGATGAACCAGCGCAAGAGTCCTGGGCGTGATAGCTGGAGATGAGGGTGGGATCCCACTGATGTCTGTGGGAGAACCCGGAGAGTGAACAGTGACTGGCTCTGACCGGGAAATTTGGAATGTGCCACCGTTGGTTTGGTGGCTTTGTTTCGCTTTTGCCCTGTTTCAGCTTTCTACATGTACTTTCTGTCTCTGTTACGGAAATTGCTGCCATTCACAATGTGGTAAAATGACTCTTAAGATCACTCTTGGACCCCCTTCGGTGGGTGAGTCGCTGGAGGCCAGTCTGCATGCTAGTGTCTGGTGGGAAGTGTGCCCCTGTTTTGCAGAGTGACTGGCAGATAGCATGTCTCTAGTCCCTGCTGTGTAGGAGTATGGCTGGTTCTGAAAGGCCTTGGCATCATGATGCCACTGAACAAGAAGGCTAAGGAAACGCTTGTCTGCATTTGAAACTACATCTGTTGTTTGCCAGTGGGGCATCCAGATGAATACCTGCTGCTGGACCCAGCAACGCCCACATAATCACTGAACCTCACCCATACTTCCTGTCATGACCTTTCCTGGAGACGGCCCCCTTCTGTGATGCCTGCCAGGGGCTGTTGGTGCAGTGTTCACATGCCACAGCTATTATGGTGCAGTGCAGTTGTGTCGTATGTATGTTCTTCCAGGGTAGGTTGCGGACTACATCCTTTAGGTACAAACATAACCGAAGAGTGAGCTCAAGTCTCCCAGCTCCCCTCAGAGTTGCACTGCTCTGCTCCACAGATCAGGAGCCCTATGATCTGTAGAGTATGCCAAGTGAGACGCGGTTCTTTACCGCTTAGGCTATGGTTAAGGAATCAGCTGCCACATACATGTGGCTCAGATGAAAACACATTCACCCTAGACAACACTGAGTCCACAAAGAGGTATGCGCCTGGTGACAGTGCACTTAGGTTTGTACCCAAAAGATGTAGTCTGCGACTCACAAGCCAAGAAATATCACAGCCGGTAGCTGATACAAAAGTAGTAAGAATGCTGTTGTAAAGTGAGGTTTGCCCTGGCAGGGCGTGCATGCCCTGTTCCCGAACTCTGCTGCTGTAGCTGTCCGTGGCCTGGTGTCTGTGCCCCTTAGCATTGCTCTGCTCACATTGAACTCTTAAAGTGAGGAAGGAAGGACAAGGACCACTAAGACATTCAGGCATGTGCCAGTGGATGTTTGCACGTGTTACCTCCATGGGACAAGAGGACGTTGGGACAGCCCTCATCAGGTCATCCTGGGATGAAATGTTTTACAGTTGTTTTTAAAGCTTACCCACCATGACTAAACCGTCTGCAGATCTGATGGCATACCTTCTAGAGTTAAGTAGGCTCCTCTGGGCCTGATTGCCCTGGGAAGGGCAGAGAAGCCACAACAGCAGTAGTCCATCTTACTGTTTGAGGCCTTTGTGGGCTCATCACCCTTATGGAGAGACCCAGTGCAGAGGGAGTAGAGCAGTCTCTGCTGGAACTTGTGCCAAGTGGGGCTCCCAGATAGCCAGCCTCAGGAGCCATCCTGACCCTCCTGGATGCTGAAGTCTCTTACCTACTTGCATTGACTAGAACCAGATTATACCAGTAACAGCTCCCACTGTATGTATGAACTGGGGATTCTAGCCGTGTCCCCCAAGTACCCAACTGGTGACAGCTACGCATTCACTGAGATCATGTATTTGTGGGAACATAAAGTCTATGGACCCCTCTGGTTGTACTGAACTGTAGCTCACAGGTCATCTGGTCCCTACTTCACTAGTGCACGTGGGCAAGGGTGAGACCCGGTGCCCAGCCACGTTTGTTTATTTAGCTAATGCGTAATAAAGTGGATAGTGTTTTTCCTACTAGTCTGTGAAGGAACATACATGGAAGTAGTAGTCAGATGTGAAGTTGACAGTATAGTCTATTATAAAGAAAGTTATTTTCTACTTGATTTATAAAATCTTTCATTTTGTTCCCCCAGGCAATCAAGCCCTGTCGTCCCATGACAAACAACGCTGGACGACTTTTCCACTATCGGATTACCGTCTCCCCTCCTACCAACTTTTTAGTAAGTTCTAATGATACCACATTCTAGCTGAGGATGGCCTGGAATTTAGCTATGTAGCCCAGGCTGGCCTCCAACTGATGGCATTTCTCCTGCTTCATCTCCACAGTGCTGGGGTTATTGGCACAAGCCACCACACTAGCATCTGATCCAGTTCTTACATTGTTTTTATTTTAAAATCATGATGTTGATAAAATTTGGTTTTATCATGCTAATGTTTATTTCAACCTTCCTCCTTCACTATATTATCATGTCTTTTTTATTTGTATTGTTTCTATGCACTGACCAAATTTATAGTAGCCAGTGAGTTAGGAAGCTGCCATTGGAGCATTGGGATGGGAAGAGTAAAGAAGGGCATTTCCACATGTTTTCCAAGTCAGTGTGCAGCCCAGCGTCTTCTGACCAAATGAGCATCCGGTGTGTGACGTGAGAGTATGGTAGTGTGGTTATCATGTGCATGTACTATGTTCTCGGTACATTCTAAGTGGTCGACACAGTCAGTTAGTTTTCACAGAGTACGTTTGAGTGTATGTAGTCTCTATACTACCCACTTCGGACTCTACTTCATATTTTGTAGATGAAGCTGAGTAACTGCTCAGGCACTAAGCAGTGTGCTTTTAGACGCCAGGCGTCTGCTCTAGTGTACGCCTATGTGCTGGGCTGGGCTGCATCGTCTCTCATGTTACAAAATTTATTAGTTCTAGTTACATGCATTGAGAAGTCTTGATTTCAAAATTATTCATAATTACATAGTTTAATAACTTTATTTATCTATACTTCTTGTGTCATCAGCTTTACCCATTTGAAGTGTATAATTTGTGATGTTTATCCTAATTACAGAGTTGTAAAACAACTACAATCTAACTTCAGAACATTTATCCTAAAAGAAACATAATATCCTTTAGGTGGCATGTGTGTGTGGACTCCTCTAGCCTAGACTTTTCCTAGGGACCATATGGTAGCTGCTTGTTCTGTGTTTCTTTTCTTTTACTTAGAGGGTTTGTGTGTGTGTGTGTGTGTGTGTGTGTGTGTGTTTGTATACGTGTGCATGTAGGTATGTGTGTGTATGTATGTATGTGTATGCATGTGTGTGTGTGTGTTATATGGCTACAGTATGTCTCATTTGTCCATTCATTCAGCTGTAGCTCTTGGGTTGTGTCCATCGTTTGCTCTTGTGAGTGATGCTGATAGTATTTGTGTGGAGCTGGGGAGATGACCCAGCAGTTTAGGGCACTTGCTGCCCTTTCAGAGGCCCCACATTAGGCCCCCAGCACCCACATGGCAGCTCACAACCGTCTGTTTTCCGCTCCAGGGGATCTGATTCACTTTTCTAGCTTCTGTAGGCACCAAGTATGCACATGGTGCACAGAGATACACATAAAATAAAATACAATGAAATTTCAAGTGGGAGAGATTGGATGAGAGGACAGGGGAGGGGAAGTAAATTTTAATTATATTTTAATAAAATCTTTCTATAAATATGTTTTGATATCTTTTGGGCATATACTCAGGACTAAACCTGCTGATTTATGTGGTAACTATATTTAATACTCCAAGAAACAGCCTGGTTTTCGGAGTGGTTGTACCATTCATTATTAATCCTTGTTTCATCAGAATCTTCTCATTATATTTAATTTAGTTTTGTTGAGTCACTCAAATAGAGAGTGACAGTTACATTGACAGAAGAAGTAATGTGTAGGTAGATGCTCTAGTTCTTCCCAGTTTTCACATAGGTGATCTGTGAACTAGTTCCTAGGTAAGAAGTACCTTTTAGGTACCAATCCTCATAATTTGCTCCACATTTGCACATTTGGCATTTGGTATCAAGAGAACGACTCATAAGGGGAGCGTCTCTCCTGCTGAGATGACATTTATATCACGTCATCACAGATTCTGCTTTCAGTAATTGCAGCCGTTGGCATGGCATGGGCCCCTCTACTGCAGGGTCTGAGAGTCTCCTCCCTGGGGGTGGGGGAGGTGCAGTTGTGGGGCTGAGCTTCTGGTACTTGGGGCCCCTAGCGCCCTCTCTAGCTTCTGGTCCTGACAATTGTGGTGTCAGTCTATTCAGAAATACAGTTCAGTAAAGTAGAACTGGTAGTGTTGTGGGATTAAAGAAGCCGAAGATCTAGAAAACGCAGCAATAATATGGCCTTTAGTTTTCTTTATGGTGTACATACGAGGCATCATTGGTTAGTTAACTGTGTGGTGTGACATATAACATCTGAAGTCAGAGAATTCATCAAGCCAGAGATTTCCACTTAAAATTAATTTTTAGTGTCTATTTCCTGGTATTTGGAAAAATGTTGAGTCTACAAAGTTGCTGTTGTTTCTGCCTTGGGTTACTTTGTGTCTGGGCGGATTCCTGCACATGCAAATGGTATCATTACTTTAAATCCTGTTTTGTGTTCTTGTTTTAGACGGACAGGCCAACAGTTATAGAGTACGATGATCATGAGTATATCTTTGAAGGATTTTCTATGTTTGCACATGCCCCTCTGACCAACGTAAGTACGTGCTCGCTAGCTGCTCTCTCCTGCCTTGCACCTCCTGCCTCCTCTGCCAGACCAGAATAGATCCCCTTTATGTGTTCATAACATTTACTCTGCATGCTGCCCACGTGACCTGGAGGATGGCTGCAGCAGTGTGTCAGGTGGGCCTGGGAGTCTGCTAATGAGTCACAGGTTTGGGCTGCATTAAACGGTGTGAGTAAACGTGTGAGAGTAACAGTTTGAGAGTGTAAAACATTGAAAAAGGAGGATAAACTGTGGAGTGATGTAGTGAATTATTTTTGGGTTGTTGTCCTTCAAAGGAAAGTTGGAGTTTTAAGGAGAAGCTAAACCATGTCTCTGGGCAGAGGAAAGAGAATCAGGACCTGCTGAGGGCACTTAGCCCAGGTAACCTCACACGGTTTCTGCTTTTGAATCCTGGAGCTGTGCCTGTGTTCAGCCTGGGTCTGACACAAGGACTCGTGATGCTAGTAATAGGGATGCTACTCCAAGGCATGCTCTGTGTCTGCGCATCAGAGCCAGCCTGCTTTGAAGCTGACAGCGCTGGGAAGAGTGTGGCCGTACTGTACCTGGGCTGAGTACCCCATGGAACCTTGGGAGTTTGGCTGTGCTGCTTGTCTACAGTCAGAAAGTCACCTTACTATGCTTACTTGAACGTGAACTTGTCCACTGAAGGCTGAGACTCAAACCTTGACCCCACCTTGCTTCCATCTGCCATCCTTTTACTAAGTAGATAAGACTCAAGGTAGTGATACCAACTTAAAACAGTGTTTCTGTATTTTCCATATTCTACATTATATCATAATCCTACAGAGTTTCACAAAGTAGCGTGGACTCTATTGTACAGCCCAGGGTCTTTGCACTTGGAATGCTTCTGCCTTAGTGTCTTGAGTGTTCAGAGTTCAGGCATGTTTGGAGAGTTTTTCTCAGAAGTATAATGATCATTATACTATCAATACATAAAATCATAGGTATCCTTGATATTTTCATACAGATATATTGTTGTAGCACTCTGATATTTGTCCCTCACTACCCTTCCTGTCCCTCCTTTCCCACTATTAGTTCCTTCCTCTTCCCCCGAGCAGTCTCCCGCCTTCATGCCAAATATGCACATCTCTGTCTGTCTGTCTGTCTGTCTGTCTATCTATCTATCTATCTATCTATCTATCTATCTATCTATCTATGAACCTAGATTCTTAGTATCAAGTATGCAGTATTCTGTCTCTCCATTAGCATTACATGTTAATGCTTCCCCATGTAGACCTCTTCCCATGTATTTCTCCTTTTCCTTTCATGTCATGTAAGATACTATAAAGTTTCAGAATTTCAGTGGGTTCTTTGCTGTGTTTGTATCCTAATCAAAGTCTTTGTTCACCACGTTTCAGTCTTAGAATCTTAGTGGTGTTTAGAAGTTCTTGTAGTCTACTAAACTCCACTTTAAAATACCAAGTTTGTTAGCATGAAAATACTTAAACTTATCCATCGTTTTACCTCTTAATTCCATAGACATCATGTAGCTTTCACTTTGCCTTTAGGGCCACCTCAATCAGAGAAGAAAACAGTGTGGCTTCATAGCTACCAGTTTTGGAATTGTAGTGTGCTTCACCTGTTAGCTCTAGGGTCTGACGCTATAGACTATGCGCTTTGGTTTCATCAGCTGTAAGAGAGGGTACTAATTGCTTAGGTCACCGACTATTGTGGAGGATAAATGCAGTGGCACATGGCAAGTGTTCATCATCGTGTTTGGCACCTCTCATTTTGGGAAAGATAGCAAACAGAATGGTTTGAATCTTTTTAATTCTTTTTTGTTTTACTTTGGACTTGAGGTTCTTTGAGCTTTGTTAATAATAGCTGTGCTTAGGATTTTAGCTAAAATCAGACCAATATTTTTTTTTTTTCAGAAAAAGAAATGATTTAATTTTCCTTATGTGTGTGTATACACACACATTATATATACATATAATATAATATATTATACATATAATGATATATATGACATGACTGTGCATGGGAGTGCAGGTGGCCCTGGATCTGATTACCTGGAGATGGATGTACAGGAGATTGTGAGCTGCCTGACATGGCTGTTGGGGCTCAATCTTTGGTCCTCTCTGAGAGCAGTAAGTGCTACTAAGCACTGAGCCATCCTTCCAGCCCCTGGCTTATTTTTAAAATAGAATCTTTATTTTGTTTTTGTTTTTTGTAAGACAGGACCTTGCTGTGTGGTCCAAATTGGTTTGAACTATACATTTGTTTTCCTAGAGCAGTTTTTGTTTCACAGCAAGAGTGAGTACAAGATCTTTTTTTTCTTTACAGATAATTTTAAAAAAGTTTCCCAGCACAAGGCTTGACATTGAGAGGCAATTGTACTAAATTCAGTTTTTACATGTTATATAAGAGATGAAACCAAAACCAACATGAAAAATTCTTTGACCTTAGCATATATTTATATAGTGAATTTCTTTTAAAAACTTGAGGACTTTACTTCGTTATCACTTTATTCACTATCATTTTCTTGAGTGATGTTGATAATAGAAATAAAATTTAGAACTGAGTATTCTAAAGTTCATAGGAGCTAGAGCCATCAAAGACATCTTGAATTTCAAATAGACACCCATACAAAGAGGCTTTTAAACTGCATTACTGATTGGATGCATTTCTTAGAGCAAGCCCATCAGCAGGAAGGGCCTGCAGGTGATGATCACACACTCTCTGCAGAGCTAGCTGTGGCAGCTAACCTTAAGGTCTTGAACTGAAGTGGATTGAAAGCTTTGTTGGCTAAGTGTGTAGCACTCTGGAAGGGTTTTATCCTGTCCTGTAATACACTTGTGGTTACTTATAATACCTGATATTGTTGGTGGCTTTGACAATGTGAAGTTTAAAAGAAGTGTGTTAGCTCACAGTGTCGTGTAACCTTATCATGTGTACAAGAAAACTCACGGTCGTTTGTTTCCATAATCAAGAACTTGGTTGCTTTTCAGTTTTTCTGACTAGTGATGATTCATTCATTTGCTGTCTAGAAAAAGTAGGGTTGACTGTATGGACCGGGGGTGCTAAACTAATCAGTTTTGCTGTTGTGGCGTAGGAATTGGTATCAGTGTATAGTAGTGCTTACTTTAAGTAATCAAAGCTGTTTTAAGAAGTACTAGGCATTCATGCTGTTTTGCGGCTTGGTGGAGGCTGCTTTGGTGACTTGAAGTACTAGTTTCTTGGGTGGGCAATGTATACAGAGAGGGCAAGTTCTCTTTGAGGCTTAGAAAGAGATGAGGATGTGAGTGAGCTGGTAAGGAGTGATGCCTTCCAGCGTGTGCCTCTCAGAAGGGCTCTGGTGGTGCGGATGGAAGCCCGGGTGTGTACTGAGAGGAGTTCAGAGAACAAAGTCCAGTGAGTTTTGTAGCAAGGAGGTGGAGGTAGTTCTGTTTGCCTCGTTCTGTTGTCCTTCACACAGGCTGAGGAGGAGGAGAGGTTTGCGTGCCTTCTGTATGGTGGCAGGCCTCTCATGTTCTCCCTCCTGTGTGCACTCCAGCAGCTCTGCCCAGCTCTGTCCCATCAGGATTTCTCTGACTGTTGAAACCCCATGACCAAAAGCAACGCGAGTAGGCAAGGGTTTGTTTTACTTTACAGCTTGTAGTCCGGCATCCAGGGAAACCAGGAAGATCAGGAACTCAAGGCAGGAACTGATCTAGAGCCCTGCCTCCTGGCTTGTGGAGCCTGTTTATAGCACCTAGGACTGCTGGCCTAGGGGAAGCATCACCCACAGCGAACTGCACCTTCCCTCATCAATCAATGAAGGAATTACACCGTGGACTTGCCTGTAGGCAAATCTTATGGAGGTATTTTCTCAACTGAGAGACCTTCTTCCCAAATTAGTCTAACTTGCAGTTGACATAACACCAGCCAGGGCAGGTACTCAACCTTTTTGCGACCAAACTTTTCATCTTCTCTTTCTGTTGGGTTTGAGTTACTTGGGGCAGGTCTTTGGATTTCTGTGTTTGCATTAATGCTATTGCCAACTCCCTGTTGACAAAAGCCCAGGGATCTAGCAGTTGTTCTCAGTTCTTTCCTCTCATGAAAGAACGATCAGTCTATAGGTCAGTAACGTCCTCGAACTATCTTTAGCGCTTGCCTCTATTTCCAGTCATCCCTGTTTGGTTCCTGGACGGGTATATTAGACTGTAGCCTGGTCCTCTGCTCCTTGTGTTCTCTCTAAGCCACCCCCACAGTGTACATTGTGTACACTCGAGTGTAAACTGCAGTAGTGTCCTGTGGGAATGGGCTTGAAATGGGGTGTAGAGGTAGACCCTGGCCCAGGTGTGGTTTTTAAGGACAGGGTTACAGTGTTCTTTTCTCCCTAGCAGCACCTGGCTTCTCGTTGTGTGCATGCGCTGTGCTTTCTGAAGAGCTGACAGAACTTCAGCAGGTCCCTTTTTCCTGTGTTCTAGTCCCTGCACTCCTCACCTGCATGCTTCTGTGTATCTCTTCTTTCCTTTTCCCTCCATTCTTTTTGAGCAGATTCTTGCTGTATTTCTTTGGTGCTGACCTACCATCTACTATGTGACTAGGCTGGCCTCAGTTTTGGAGTTATCCTGCCTTTACCTCCCAAGGGCTGGTATTACAGAGATGTGTCTGGTTTTCCACTGGTCTTACAGAGCAACCCAAACGTTACCTGCACCTTATATGCTTCTTCATATGCGTGTTTTTAAGCACACTTACAATGTATCATTTTCTTTGTACTTGTTTACATTACGCTTGAGACAGGGTCTCTCTGCTTTTCAGGCTGACTTGGCATTCACCGTCCTCCCACCTCTGCCTCAGGAGCTTTAGGACTATAGGAGTTATGCGGTTATACTGGACCCTGCATCCTTGCTTTTGAAGATAGGACCTATGGCTCATTCTAAAGTATGAATCTTACATAGAGCATTAGTAAAGAATGGATATTTTAAAACCAGGTTAAATCATGTACCAATTTGTAACTCTCAAGTATTTTAAATGTCTGTGGGGGTTAAAGTAGATTGGAAAAATAATAGTGTATTAAGCATATTGCTTTTATTAGCTGAGGACTGAGGACACAGTATGCCCAGAATGTTGACAGTGAATCCCACACTCAGATTAATTATAATGAAAGTTAAATATAGCAACCACCGTATAAAAAAAAGATTAAGAGCTAAACTTTTTTCCCCAGTAGATGGCATTGTAAGACTATTTTTCTATATTCTTACTATTTCTTTTGCTGGGAGAATTAAAATTTGTTTCCTTCTGACAGCTGTGGTTTGTAAAAGTGATTACATTGTTTCACGGACAGATTGCTAAGCCAGAAAGAGCGTGTAACACATCTACAGGGCCTCTGGATTCAATTATTGTACCCAGCTAGCCAGTTCAGTAACCTCCTTCCTTCCTTTCCTCTTTGTCTTACTCATTCAGAAATCTGTTTATGGGAAGCTCTCTGTCTAGATACAGGCCCGTGTTTGCTGACACTCTGGGAGGCTGGGACAGATGCCGGTTAGTCCATGCTGAGCCTTCCACTTCTCACACTCTCTGGGCAGCAGGATGGGTAACGAGGAGGGGAGGGCCCTCTCTGGTAGGTCAGGGTTGGGTCTAGAATCAGAATTCCTACTTCACCAGCTACCTGGGCCTTTAGGCAAGATACCTGATGGTTCTCTGTCTTAATTTTTCCCTCTCTCCAAGTGCTTCATGGTCAAAACTATCTTTTAGGGTACCTGTGACAGTTATGTGAGTTAATACGTTGAAGCATTGGGCTAGTCTTGTTGTACTGACTACCGCCGAGCTGCGCTTGCCCTAGAACCAGGCAGGCAGATGCATTGTGATCAATAAACTGAGTTTATATAACTGATAAATTGTTGGGCTGCTGTTCTTTATCTGTGTGAAGAATTAAAGGGAAACTTAGAACATGACTGGTTTTCTTATTTCTTTTCGTGTTTGTGCTGCTCTCCTCATCATGTTAGTGAGGCACCAGTATTATTCCCGCCTCTCACAGGTGGGTGGTCAGCGCTAGGTTCTTGCCATTAGAACACAGTAGTTTCGGGCTAGGCATAGTGACACGCTGCCTTTAATGCTAGCACTCAGGTGGCAGAGGCTTACAGATTTCTCCGAGTTTGAGGCCAGCCTAGTCTAGTCTACACAGGAGCTCCAGACCAGCAAGGCTGAAGAGTAAGATCTCAAAAAACAAAACAAAACAAAACAACAGCAACAACAAAAGAAAGCAGAAGTTGTGATTGAACGTCATGCCCAAGGTTAAGCAAAGGTAAAACTTCATTTAGTCCATGGGCCCCTGAGTCAGACAGCAGACCCTGCACTGTTCCCCTGCAGAGAAATTCAGGGAAGTCATAACTCCTCTCCTTGCAGATCCCACTGTGTAAAGTGATTCGATTCAACATAGACTACACAATTCATTTCATTGAAGAGATGATGCCTGAGGTAAGAGGAATGAGTGCCTAGTAGCTTAATGTGTTTTACTCTGTTTTTATATGTTTTTTCTTATGAAAGAAACAGCAGCAACAAAACCCCAGTCACAGTGGAAGTTGGTCAGCTCTAGCTTTTTGCCACTGGAGGCCCCTAAAATACCATGTTCACTGTCAGAAGGGTCATGATACTGTCGCTCTGGTGCCACGGTTCAGACTGTAAACTCACTGACCTCTTTCTGAACCCGTAGCTGCGTATGTTGCCTCTGCTGATAGTCACTGTACATCTGTTCTCAGCTTTGCTTAGGGGACAGACCTTGGGTCCCAGCCAGTATCACAGAGAGGCCTGGAATAGTGAAACTGAAGCCGAGGCTGTTAAAATAATCTTACTCATTATCTCTGGTGACAAGATCAGTGCTTGGTTCATTTTTCTTCCCGTATATTTACATTTTTTTCCTAATTGTTTTTCATTTCGGATGCTAAACAGCAGATTTATCTAAATATATGCAAGAGATTTTAAATTCCAAAGTAAGATTAATGTGAACCTCAGAATGAGTCATTGCCTGAGCTTGAATTTAGTGCTGTCAACAAATCACACTAGGAAATAACAAGTAGACAGCAAACAAGCTTGTGTACTTGATGCCTCGGAGTTGGGGTCGATTTCTGGAGCCTTTGGCTCTTGGGATCTGTTTAACAGGGAAGCCCTGTCGTGGGCGAGCAGGGAGTGATGGGGAGGCCTGATGCGCCTGATGTACATGCTAAGTCAGTGCCTCTCGCGTCCTGGGTCTGTCCTGTTCGTTCTCCCTGCATTTAAATAGCTGTAAAGAGCAAGGGCTGGTCCTTCCTTCTATGTGTAGTTTTTATTTTTGAATTTTTAGTTTTAAATTTTGATTTGCTTGGTTGGTTCTAAGGTTACAACCCTTTGCTTATTGTTGTAAAATTTTATGACTTTGATGTGATTTCATGCAGGATGATTTATGAACCTTGAGCAAAACAAGTAGGTGGAACACTTACAACACAAGACTCACAGATATGACATCTGTTTTAGCTTGTTGGCAGGAGGGATTTTGGTAGAAATTTTATCTGCCTCTGCTAAGAGATTGAAGTTTATTGGTACAGAGGACTTCTGCTTTTTGGTAGCTTGGCAACTGTGTCCCTGGGATGTGTGGGTAGGGTGGGATGGGAGGGGCCAGGCTAATCAGCTTGCAGGTGTGTGTGTAATGTCAGTTAACAAAATGTTTCTAGGAGAGTCTCATGCACTTTACATCTAGATTAGAAAAACGTGATAGAAGGAAGACTTTAAGTTTCAGATCTTTTATTTGAACACTAAAAAGGGCTGAGGTGACATTTTTGTAGAAATCCTTGTGGCAATATGTCCGCTTCATTCCTATTTGAAACTGGCGAGCCCTTTCAGAAGAGTGGCCGAGCTGGCAGGGAGTGCGTTCAGTATAGTTTAACAAGCACGTTAGAGATGCTTGGCTGCCACAAGTTAATATATATTTGCAGATCTATAGTAATTTGATTTCAACTTATTTTTCAGAATTTTTGTGTGAAAGGACTTGAACTGTTTTCACTGTTCCTATTCAGAGATATTTTGGAATTATATGACTGGAATCTCAAAGGTAAATCATAGGGCTTAAAAAAAGAGAAATGCTTCTAAGATGTATGTCACGGTGCATATAAAAACTCACATGACATGGTGGGGGCATAGTTGAAGTTTTTATTTTGTAAATACCTAAGTAAAAATGATTTCTATAGGAACACTTGCTATCATTCGACATGAATAAGTAGCTATGGATTTTGCTTTGTGTAGTTTGTTAGTACCTGTTATTAGCTAAGCAGATGGACCAGTTATCACTGATATAACTACCTTGGTTTATGTGCACTAGGGAAAACAGCTCAGTTAATATTTTAAATATAGTGACCAGTACTGTAATAAAATTGTTAATATAACAGTTCATTAAATTAGAGAACCGATGTCATGAAAACATATTGCATGCATAGAATAAAGACCTAACCCTGCAGGTGTCTGTTGCAGCTGATTTTAAAATTTGTTTTCTTTGAGAGCTGTATATTGAAGGGATACTTTTTGAAGTTAGTTTTTAAATGAGATGAATGAACAGTTTTTAAATCCAAGTGCATTGATAAGTGGTTTCCTGAACTAGCAGCAGAGTTTAGTTCTTCTAATGTATTAACTAAAAATGGAAGTAGTTATCATATAAGCATTTTATATAATGCTGTACTTCAATTCTAACAAAGATGTTGATATTTTTAATTTAAAAGGTGATTTTATTTTTGGTATGCACCAACTCCTTGGCTCTCACACTCCCCTTGAGTTGCTGTAGGCGCCTCATTGCAGTCCTCACAGGATGCAGAGGCAGTTGCTGATGATTGATTGAGCGGCTGACGCAGAGTGAGGGGAGTGGCACTTTTTATGTCCCTGCTTCTGGTGGGGATTTTTTGTGGTTCCCATAAATCTTGGAAATGAAGTTACACTGCTTGCTTTCTAAGGCTGTTTGATTTCTTTTTTCTTTGCTTTTTCCTTGTTTGCTTTAGGTCCTTTGTTTGAAGACAGCCCTCCCTGCTGTCCAAGATTTCATTTCATGCCACGTTTTGTAAGATTTCTTCCAGGTAAATCTTTTGTCTTGTCAGTGACCTGGTGTGACTATGTGTCTGAAAATAAGCCTGCCCCTCTCCTTACGGTCTTTAGGGACGACACTTCCATGTTGGATACTGTTAATTACCTACTTCTCAGGTTGAACTTGGAAACAAAAGACTTTACATGTTGATTTATGCCTCTCATAGTTTATCATAATCCTCACTTTGGTGATTAATACATTTTGAAAATGTACCTAGTAAAATGTCATGAAGTGTTATAGAAAAATGCATTGTTTAATACTGCTTATGGCCAATTGGAAAACAATTAGTGAGAATTAAATTTATAATATAATGATAGCTATGCTAAAATTACAATAGTAGTTATATTAAGGTGATAGTATTATAGGTGATTATTTTCTAGATTCATAGATATACTTTTAATTATTTCGCAGTGAGAAAGGATATATAATAATTTGTCCTATTAAGATATATAAGGAAATGAATAACTTAGTTTGTAAAGTAATGTTTAATTATTTTCTGACAATTTTCAAGAATATACTTAGAAGATATGGCTATATTTGTCTCATTGATGATTGAGTTTTTAATGAAATCTTTGGAAGTCTTATTTGTAGTCTTTTTCTTGGAGTCTTCTGCCATCCAGTGTCTTTCTCTGATCTTATCAATCACTTGCTCTGTTCAGTGCTGTGCAATCTTGCAAAGCTTTGCTACCAGCTGAGTGAGCATCTCTCACCATTCTTCCCTAAGCTGTATAGTGTTTTCCTTTTTTCTACTCTGATGCCTGCTGCAACTCAGCCACTGAGTCCTTGGGTGAACCTTGATCCATGCCAACACTCTAAATGAATTTGTCCCTAGAATTGAGCTCCAGTATTTCACCTGGGTGACAGCTTCTGGCTTCCCTTGTCTTGTGGCTTCAGTGGGTTCCACCCCTTCTGGTGTGCACAGCCACATTTCGTTGCTTTCTTCACTAAATTCTCTCACTTGGTTCCTTCTGCCACTTAGTCCCCTGCGCCATTGCCACTGCCTGTGCCATCATTCCAGCCACCTGCTTTTTCAGGAGTTGGAGGAAGGAAATACAGCTGCTGTTTTCCATTTGTATGTACATGTCACTTTGGGAACTCCAGCCCCACAGTCATGTTTTTGTTCCTGACTTTTGTTCTGAGGTGGCTTGCCTGGTCTTCATGCTCCAGAACCTTCCTAGGAACTTGACAGATGCTAGCTTCTTCAAGCTATCTCAGTCTGTTCAAGACAAGTTTTGCTTCAATGCCATATGCCCTCCCCGACGTACAGTCCATGGAAGCCTCTAGTGTCAAGGCCGCCTCCTGCAGAGCAGCGCTGCACTCTCCTGGGCTCTGGACTCTGCCTGTTTTCTTCCTCTTTGCTTCCTCCTTTGTTGCTTTTATTTGTCCCCTGATTACCTGGAGAGTCTGAGGACAGGACACCTCACCAGGGCCATCACACTGGCTTATGTTTATGTTAGCAGAGCGTCATATGTACTTTTATTATTGTTAGTGTTGATTTCATTTAGGAAATGCTTTTAGAAGCCTTTTTCCTTGTTGCTCTGGTTTCATTTCAGGCAAATGCATCTTTGAATTTATAATGGAGCTTCAACAACAAGTGACTTAGAAAATAGTATTGGAGAGGCATTGCTGAAAAGCTAGCCTCTCTGTACCTTGCCGCCTCTCGGCATTTTACGACCTAACAAATCTAGAAGAAAGTAGGCAGTTTTAAAACTGTCATATAGAAAAATCTTATTTTATTGGATTTCAGTGTACAAATGCTGCTCATAACTATAGGATAACATTTAGGCCATCATAAACTAAAAGGTCTATTGCTTTATTTTTAAATAGGATTTGCTTTTGTATTAGAGTTGCCCCTGAAAATATACATATTTTAAAAACTCTGAAGGCTACAGAACAATGCGCATTTTAAAATTCTTCTTGTTGGCACTTGGTTGATTTTTTTTTCACAGTATGACTTCATTAAAGATCATTTTAAGAAATGAATTAAAAGGCACACTTGATATATATTTCCATATGTTTCTATGCATGAGCTTGTTTTTTAAAAAATAAAGTTACTGTATTAGTCCTATATCTATTTTGAGCAGATGAGTATTTTTAAAGGATCCATTTTATAGTTTTGTAGTGCTGCCAGATTTCTTGTCAGAGGAACCACAGCAGTTTACGTGGCCATGAAAAGGACACTGTTACTCTTTAACATTACGCCCAGGCAGGTCCTTCCCTCATCTTCTCTCCTTTCTGCCTTCTTTTCTTCCTTTGTAAGGAATATTCAGCCAGCCACTCCTTTGAGGTCAAGAATAAGCACTGCCCCTTCCCTGTCCCCTCTTGTCCCTCGCTTCTTCTCTGCTGGCCGTCTCAAACCTGACATCCTGATGTCTGTCTCTCCCAGTGCTGGCATTACAGGTGTGTGCCTGTATTCTAATGAATTCTAATTCTATTTATGTCTAATTCATCTGCTCTTTGCATTATCAATGATAATGTGATTCTTGCACCTATCAGGGATTCCTTAAATACTTAATTACCCATCTTATTTAGTGAGTCATAATAGTGCCTTATTTATTTTTAAATAATTATGTACTTTTATTTCATATGTATGTGTGAGTACCTGCTTGTATGTATGTGCGCCATGTGTGTGCCCTTGGAGGACAGGAGAGAACATTAAACTTCTTGGAAATGGAGTTACAGATAGTTGGGAGCCATCATGTGGGTGCTGGGAAATGAGCCCAGGCCCTCTGCAAAACCAGTAAGTGCTCTTATACTCAGCCATCTTTCCAGCCTGACAGTGCCTAGTTATTCATGAAGGTGCTTTTCAAATGTTTTTGTTCTTGCCCCAAACCTACTTTTATTTATTACAAAAAATAAAATAATAAAAAAAGACATTCTGACTTTGTAGCCCAGGCTGCCTTATAACTTATAACTACATAGCCCAAGTGGGCCTCAAACTATGTTTTCTTATGCCTCAGCCTCCTAAGATTATGAGCATTTCTCACTAAGCCCAGTACTTTTCTTTCCTTTTTCTCCCATCTGTGTTTTGACTGGGTCCAACCCTGCTTAGGTTCTAAGACCACATCAGATCGGGTGTGTTCAGGGTGATATGTCTTTGGACTGTATCTCTATCATTCTTTTAAAGAAAAGGTTTAATCAAACTACGACAAAAAACTGACAAGTACACATATCCTATAGGACTCAGTGCACTTTTAGGAAGTAAATGTGGCTGGGTTCTTAGGACCCAGCTCAAGACTGCCAGGGTCTGAGAAGCTTCTCTGGGCCTACCCATTCACTGCCCAGAACCTTCTGACCTGCAGTACTGTGCAGTGGGTTTACCTGTTTTTGGACTAGAAACTAGAATTCTGTATTATCTTTTGTTAAATGTTTAGCAGAAGTCTATTGTTGCAAAGACTGTATTTGGCTGTGCCATTTTATAACGCATAGCTAAAATAAACCTAACTGATTAATGCACTTTTTAATACTGTCAGATTTCACAGATATGCGAAGTATATGTATATTAAAATTCCATATATATATTCATTAACGACCTGAGTCTTTTGCATATGTCTTCTGAGCTATATATAGGAATGGAAATGGAAATGATAGGTATTTTATATTAAGCTTTATAGTTCTCTCAGTCTTCAGAAATGATGGTGCCACCAGTCATGTATAAAAGGTCATTCTTTTCAACACTGGGCACCTCATTCACGTCACACTTTCCATTCCTTCTCATACCACTTCTTTCCCTGGTGTTTGTTGCAGGGCCAGGCCCCAAGCTGTTTCAGTGCCTTTCTTTTCTTTCCCCTTCCAGTTTAGCTCTTCTGATAGTGTACCACATGGGTTTTTTTCTTCAGTCACTAATGAAGGGGTGCATCACTTTATCTGCTTACTCACTCTTTCTTGAAGTGCTTGTTCAAATGTTGCCCATTGTTTAAATAATGTCTGTCTTTTCCTATATTTATTTGCAAAAAACCATCTATGGAGTTTTTCTTTTAATTTAAAATTTTTATTTTTTAATTTGTGTATGTGTGTGATTGCATGTGTGCCAAACTTAGGTCGTCAAACATCTCACTAGCCCCCTTTTCCCTCTTTTGAAACAGAATTGTCACACTGCCTCAGTTTCCCAAGTGCTGGGATCACAGGCATAGGCCACCTTGCCTGTCTGTGCGAATTGTTCTCTGTAAGCTGTGCGTGTGCTTCATGAGGAGCAGAAGCTCCTAACCTTGCACATTGTGCGTGTTCTCACGGCTATAGCTTCCTGTATCTTGATCAAATTTTTACCTATTCTAATGTCATAATTTTCTTTCATGTGTTTTTCATTTTAAATTAATATTCTATCTTGATTTTTTTATATGATTGGTATAAAATATAGGCCCAAACTCTTTATTTTCAGCATAGATATCAATTATTCCAAACTATTTTATCTTTTTTTTTTTTTTTTTTTTTTTTAAGACAGGGTTTCTCTGTGTAGCCTTTGCTGTCCTGGACTGACTTCATAGACCAGGCTGGCTTTGAACTTACAGAAGTCCACCTGCCTCTGCCTCCCAAGTGCTAGGATTAAAAGGTGCGCCACTACCGCCCAGTGGCATACTATTTATTAAAGACATTTCTTGATGGCATTGGAGTGTTTTTGTCATATGCCTTAATCATCTGCCCTTGGTTTGTGCATACAAACTAGAATATACATCGCAAACCTAGCACACTTTTCTACTTGTGTTTTAACCTGTGTGAGATGCATTTTGTTTCACTCTTCAAATGAGGGTATACTGAGCACACTACATAACCTGGCCTTTTTATTCCAAAATACTTCACACACTTTTCTGTGTAAAATGTGACATTTTTAACACTGACAAAGAAGTGTGTATTACAGATGGATATTACTCTTTTTGATAGCTCTTCAAGTGATGAAGTTTGAGGGCTTCCTGTTTGATCTGTTCTATAGCGTACTCAATAGTAGTCTGATTGCGCGTTTGTCCATCTGCATTCGTGTGTTCCTAAAGATAGAATTCCAGAAATAAGATTGTTTTGTTAGTAGAGCATACACACTTTAAATAAGAAAGAGTGGCCAGATTACCTCTTGGAAAAGTGCAAGACAATTTGTATCTCTGGCCAAGAATTTTTGTGAAAATATTCTTTTGAAAAGTTATATGCTGACTGAATATGACTATCTACCTTTTACAGTTTTGTCCATCTGATTCGCAGAAAACAGTGCCTTTGTAGTATGTACATGCTTCTTGAATTTCTGAGGCACTGGATAGTTTTTTTTATATTTCAAGTATTTTGTGGTCTTTTCATTCTACTTAAATCTTTGTAAAATATTTTTTCATTTACTACTTTTTTTTTTTTAAACAAATTTGAGACAGGGTATCACTGTGTTGCTCTGACTGGCATGGAACTCGTTATGTAGACCAGGCTGTCCTTGAACTTACAACCCCTCTCCCACCTCACCCCTGCTTTTGCATCCTTAGTGCTGGCATTAAAGAGGTGCACCACCATACCTGGTTTGCTGTCTGTTAATATCAATGTATTATAATACTAAATTGAATGCTAAAGTTTTATCAGTCGTCATAATTATTCTAATTTGAAGGCATCTATTTCAGTTCCCTCACACATCTGTACAAATCCCTGCCTGTGATTGTAAACTAGGTGCTGTTCAGTGTGTGCCAGTTTGCCAGAAACCAAGTTGTTTTTTAGATTTTAAGAATCTTCTTTCATTTGTTCCTCTAGTATCCTGCCCTCTGGCTGCGGAATAAGTGGGAGGGACTGGACCAGTTTAAGATTTTATTCTGACCCTAACTGATTGAGGTAGGAAGTACCTGTAGAGAAAAGCCCGCATCCTTATTGGAGGGAACTGGAAAATCCTGAGTTAGTTTTGCAGATTGACTGTCTATCAATGATCTTTGGAAATAGCCCCATTTGAGCAGTAGTCAGGTATGGCTGGCAGGAAGCCAGGAGGATGCAAAGATAGTTCAACATTTGTAGGAAGCAAGAATATTCAGGAGTG
This sequence comes from Acomys percivali, assembly GCA_907169655.1. Taxonomy (NCBI): domain Eukaryota; kingdom Metazoa; phylum Chordata; class Mammalia; order Rodentia; family Muridae; genus Acomys; species Acomys percivali. The sequence continues at coordinate 56,023,671 of OU015749.1, read as the reverse complement.
GGCTGAGATATGCGTGTATTGTGGGAGAGGAGAGGCTTCAGTTTTTTATTTTATTTAAAAATTTAAAAAATTGGATGGGTGTTTTGCCTGCATGTATGTGCACCAGTGTGCATGCCTGATGGCCAGATGAGTACGTTGGGTCCTATTGACCTGGAGTTATTTATGCACATGAGGGTGTTGGGAGCTAAACCTAGGTCCTCTACAGTAGCAGTAGGTGCTTTCAACTGCTAAGCTATCCATCTAGCTCCTAATATAACTTTTATATTTTGAAATTAAAAAAATAGTTGTTGTAAATACCAAATTTACAAAATAAAATCATCCCAAGTCATCATGGTGGGAATATGTTAGTGTAAAGAAAGAGGAAGGTATTTTTTATAGTTCTTTGAATTGACTGTTTGTCATGTAATTGACAAATACTTGTTCGAGCTGCCATATGCTTAACACAGATTCCCTAACCAATTGTCCCCCTCTCCCAAATAACCATATAAATAACGAAGCAATATAAACTGAGGGAGCTGGGTCTCTAAGAAACAGTTTATAAAGTCTGTCAGTTCATTAGTGACTGTCCAGATTCATTCCCTGAAACACTAACTCCACTTCTTTCCGAATAATGAGCCGTTGTCACGGTTCCAGCGTCAGAGCTGGCAGAATTCCTGCTAACCTTAGCTTACCCGCTCTAATTTCTCATTTGTATCGTGTCCTATTTATCCTAGCCAACGAGATAAAAATTACTTTGTTGCCGTCAGTGACATAATTCCATAAATCCTCAACATAAACATGTAGCAAAACAGACAAACCCAAAGAGCCAATTCATTAACATTGGTAAATTCATGGCAGTATGAGAGCAAGTGGCCATATGATTAATCTGCCTCAGGAAGTCATTCCACAAATATTTATTATGGTGTCTCATTGCTGGGCGGGCTGTGAGGAATGCTGCTTGTAGTCCGCGGGCTGCTACAGGATTCCTGCTCTGTCTGCCTCTTCTAATACATCCATGAAGATTACATCCTGGTACCAAATAGGGCGTAGAGCCTCAGCCCCCTTCCTGGACAAACCTTTCACCTCAACTTGCCTGTCCTGGGTTTCTACTTCTTCTACAGTTGTAAATAACTATCTTTTTGTAGCTGCCATGTGAATTGTTCAGTAGCCTTTTAGTATGAATGTATTTTCTCTTTCAGCAGTAGCAGCTTTGCACCTGATATACATTTTGTTTGCTTGTGTAATTGTGTCCAGTTTCGATGATGCTGTAAAACGCTCTATCTTCTCATCAGCAGGTTTGCTCCCAGCCCGAACTGGAGACTGGGTAGTTAGCTTCTTGATAAGCACTTATTGGCCTTATCTTTTTGTTTGTTTTGTTTGTCTGTTTGCTTGTTTTTTTAATCTTGCAGCTATTCCTCTCCTAAAGTGGCTAGGACCTGTACCACTTATTTAGCCTAGAATCTGAGACTTTTTTAAAGAGACAGTTGATTTGTAGACTTAAGTAATTCCCTTTGTAGCTCTTTGTGGCTTTTTCATTTAGATACCTCTCACCCATCTCACTGTATGTGAAGTGCTGTGCAGTCAGCCAGGCATAACTGCATGCAGAGAGATTCTGTTGCTGTTTATAGCTGTGTCTGTTTATCTTTGCCCCTCTTCCCGCGCCTCCCTACCGCCGCTCATCAAAATCTGAAAACTTTGCAGCTCCTAAGGCAGACAGTGCTCTGCTCTGTACAGTGTCTTAGACTTGTCATGTACCGGTGTAGCCCACAGTTCTCCTAGATACACTTAGCTCACTTTAGATTATAAACATCATACACACATTAGTGTGTTCTTTCCTTCTTCCTGCCGAGTCTAATCAGTCTGGCAGTTACTGCTTAGGCGTTGCGGGTCTTCATCTCTGTTGTTCTGTCTGTAGGCATGTGCCGTGTACAGTCATCATTTGCTTTATAATATCTGTTATCTGTCTGTCAGCCTCAGACCCACTGGAAGATGAGAGATTAGCGTGCCATCATTGTTTTCTCATGCAATGGAAAACAAAGGGAAGACAGAATCAATCTTTCTCTCAGTCCCTTTCTGTCTGTCTGTTTGTCTTTCTCTGTCTCTGTCTCTGTCTCTCTTTCTCTCCCTCCTCCATCCCTGTCTCTGAGACAGAGCCTTGCTCTGTAGCTCAGGGTAGAACTTAGCAGAGTTGCTCAGGCTGACCTCAAACTTGTAATGATCCTCCTGCCTCTGCATCTGAAGAACTAGAGTACAAGCATGTAGCATCAGACTCTGCTTTCTTATCACATCTTATAAGTTCAAAGATAGCATCCCCAGGGAGAGATGCAGAGGATGAGACAAGCTGCAGGGAAGGCAGGTTTTCTCTCCTATAGGAGCGTGGTATTGTGATCATGCCCACCCCAAAACAATCTCCAAGTGCAGTGTACTCAGTTTACTGCCTGGCTGGATCCCGTCACAACAGACTGGTGTCTCAGTACCTTCCCGTTGGAGATTAAGATGTTGTTTTAGTGTTGACTTGACAGTCTAGACTCACCGGGGAAGAAGTCTTACGAGGCATCGTCTAGATTAGGCTGGCCTGTGCACATGCCTGTAGAGGGTTGTCTCGCCGTGTTAGTTGACGTGGGAAATCTCAGCTCTGCCATTTGCTAGGTGTGGGCACCTGAGTGTGTAAGAAAGAATGAGCTGAGCACACAGGCTTTTAACTGTTGATGTCATGTGACTAGCTGTTTCAAGTTCCTACAGCTCTGACTCCCCAACCCCTAAAAAGTACCATACCCCAGAACTGCAAGCTAAAATAAACTCTATCTCCCCTTTAAAAAGAGCCTTTTTTTTTTTTTAAAACAATTTCTTTACTTACTATGGGTATTTCTGTATGATTGCACACATGATGGTACAAGCACATGCACAGGTGTGTCATGGCATACATGTAGAGGTCAGAGGACACCTAATGGGATCGACTTCCTTTCTTTCCCTTTGTGGGTCCCAGGAGTCAAATTCTGGTCATCAGTCTTGGTAGCAGTCACCTTTAACCACTGAGCCATGTTGCTGGTCCCCCTAAGTTGTTGTTTTGGTCAGTCTATTTTATCACAACCACAGACATGAAACCAGGACAGATGTCAGTATACTGATTTTGAGGAAAACAACTTTCGGTCTGTAACACCATGAGATTTTGCTTTAAGATAGATGTCTTGTCATAAAAATAAAGATATCACTACTATGAACAATAATTTTGAGTCAATAGGTAGAACACATCTTTGGGTAGTTTCTTTGTATTTAGATATATTTTTAAGAGGCTCACGGTCTTTGATGAAGAGAATTTGTTTTCAGAATATTACCTCTTTTAGAACCCTTGTGACTGGTCGTTATTACCGTATGTGCTTCTCGTGGGCCTAAGGTTGTACATTTTGCTGAGTGGGCGTGATTGCAACATGGGACCACTCAGAGAGTCTGGCACCTAATAATTAGAAATATCCTCCAGTTGCAAAATAAAGCACCAAGCTCGTAGTGAGGACTATAAAGTCCTGCAAGCTTTGACATCCTGCTGCCTCTCTAGCCCTCTCCTGCTTAATTTGTGCCCTCCACACTGGCCTATGACTTCCTGGAATGTACCCATCTCATCGTCTTTGGAGTTTGCTTGATTCTTCTATGAGATGCTCTTTACCCATTGTGATGGCTAGTTTTAACTATCAACTTTACATGGTCTAGTACCACCTGGGTAAAGAGTTTCATTGAGAGACTGTACATCATATGGGCTGTGGGCATGTCTGTGTGACTGACTGATTATGCTTAGCCACATAGGAAAACCTAGCCTAAGAGTTGGTGACACCATTCCTGAGTCCTGGACTGTAGAAGATAAGCTTAGCTAAGTGCAAGCATGCACACGGTTCATTCCCCCTCTGCCCTTGACTGTGGCTCTGCTGTGTCTGCCAGTTTTAGTTTCTGCAGCTGTGACTTTCCCAAAATGTAATGCAGCCTGTGGAACTGTGAGCTAAAATAAACCCTTTCTCCCTAAGCTGCTATAGTGAGAGTGTTTTTATCACATCCACAGGAAAGGAGATTAAGACACCCAGGTAGCTGCATGGTGGGTCTCAGCTGAAGTTCTGTCTTTTGTTTTTGTATTTCTTTCACTGCTGAGGGGTAAACCTCAGTGTTACACATGCTAGAGAAGACCTCTACCACTGAGCATCTCATCAATCCTTTTATTTTGTATATCTCTTAGTGCTTTCTCTGACTAGACTATCTTATAATATCTTTTTTTCACCAAGTGTTGTACACGCTGGCCTTAAAGTCACACTTTTCTTGCTGTATCCTCCTGAGTGCTGAGGTTACGGGCATGTGCCATGGTGCGCGTCTCCTTGTTTCCAGGTAGGTTCTTTTCGACCCAATCTACTATATAGTTGCTTTGAACTATCTGTTCCTTTGCACTGGGCTGTAAGCGTTAGGAGGTTAGAGGATCACTGCCAGTATTCCCGGGACCTCTAGCATGGTGCCTGGCACACGGCAGGTACTCAGTAAGTGTGAGTGAGTGAGTGAGTGGATGCGATGAGAATTGGATATCCTCATTTACATGTATGTAAATGGTGGCAGTGTTCACTATCAAAGCAACATCTGACATAGAAATGTTGGTCTGTATTCCTTCATTCAAGTATGCTGGCCCACCACGGTTCTCAGCCGGCACAGCTTGTACAGTCTTGATCCTCTTGTTGTCTGCCCATGGGATTCTGAGGTACCCCTAGTTCCTCTGACCCAAAAGGGTCTTCTTGCTCCTTTTCGGTCACTCAGTGTTTAGCTTGGTCCTAGCTTGCACCTGATGTTTGAGGGGAGGGTAGTAATCTTCAGAGTCCCTCAGTGGGCTCTGGCCTTTTGGGTGGATCAAGAACATGGTACAGATGTGTTGTCCATGTTGGTCATGAATCTAGATCTGAAGAGCAGACAGAAGCCTGCAGTCCCCATCGTGGGGGACACATGAATTACGTGCCTTTGGTTTATAAAGTACAGATTATCCTTTACTGAGCTACTTTAATTATGTCTTTTGTTGTTTTCAGTTCTCTGTACTTGTAAACCTCAGACAGTTGGTATTTTATCCTTGTACTAACTCCATAACGATCTTCTATAATACTCGTACAAGCTCTTCAGCTCCGTTCATCATGGCAGGTGCAGCACATTAGCACCCCCAAATTAGATCATAATGCAACAATGTCTTATTGAAAACATCTATAAATATCTCATAAAGCTTAGAATTTTTCTAAGACAGTAACATTGCTGCTGAAAAGCTTTCATCTGTTACTCTAGAAAGAATGATAAAATATTTAGACATAATATGATTCTGTTTATTATAAACTGTGATTTCTTATGCTAGGCTACTTTAAATTTATTTAGGCAAGCACCCTTTTTTGTATTCATACCTTACAAATAAAGCCTTTATCATTTATAATGTTGTTGTTCCCATTTTAGTAAATGAGATGGTTTATGAGCACTGTTCATCAGTGAGACAAATGGCGTTCGTATTATTTGGCACCTGGCTGAACAATGTAAATTTTAAATTACTTTTTTATATGTGCTCTTCCACACCCGTTGTCTTGTTTTACCTCAGTGGGCTGACGCTTTGCTGTTGATTGAGTAGCTTTATTCCTCTCCCACCCACCCTGTTTTCTCACCCAAGATGGAGGCAAAGAAGTGTTATCAATGCACCAGATTCTCCTCTACCTGCTCCGGTGTAGCAAGGCTTTGGTACCCGAGGAGGAAATTGCCAACATGCTCCAATGGGAGGAGCTTGAGTGGCAGAAATATGCAGAAGAGTGCAAAGGCATGATAGTTACCAACCCTGGCACGGTAAGTTCTGGTGCTCACACAGCCTGGGCTGTGAGTCATCCTCTTTCCTTGTTTGGATGTTCCACACAAGCAGTACCAACGTGGACCGCATCTTGAGTACGCTAGCTTCTTGTCCTTTGGGTCATTTTTCTTTGAATACTTAGTAAATAAGAAAAGTACTATAATTTGGGTTATTTATTTCACCTGACCAGTATATCTATTCTACATAAAGATGTCTATACCTTTAAGCCTTTTGATGTACACTGCAGACTTCACCCCAAGAGGATTGCAGGTTATATGAGGATACTCATTCCTTCGTACTGCTCATACTAGCTCCAAAACCAAGCAAAACAAAAACCTTGTCATTTTGGTAGTGGAGGAAATCAGTATTTTGCCTCATTTCATATTTATTTTAGTTTCTAATGACAATTCATATTTTAAATGTTTCTTGCCAATTCTTGTTTTTATTTTTTATTTTTTATTTAATAGATTACATGTCGATACCCATTTGGTTTTATTTTGTGATACTTACCTTTTGTTATTGGTCATTGTCACATAGATATTATTTTTTTAATCACTATATATCCAAAGCTGTGTTTAAAATTAGAAAAGGAAAATAACTTTTTGTTGCTATACTGTTAAACCACACAATTAATAAAGTATCTTTAAAAAGAGAAATATAATAGCACTATGTGGCAATGAATCTTTCTTTTCATTATAAACAGGTCCATATGTTTTCATTTCTTCTGGCCACTTCAGAGATAAATCAGAGAGTAGGTGATGGTAGGAGACGTAATTTGTCATATTCTGTAGTGGTCTCTTTGGAAGCACATCACCCTGGGCTTGCTTCTACAACATAGTTCAATTTTCCTGAAATCTTATGGCCAGTTGGAAGCCATTTGAAAGAAGTTAAGAATACTCTGACTGACTCATTCTATATATTCCAGACAATGGGCCCAGGAAGTTATAGGTTTTTTAAATTAAGATTTATTTATTTATTATGTATATAGTGTTCCTCATGCACATATACCTGCGTGCCAGATCTCATTATAGATGGTTGTGAACCACCATGTGGTTGCTCGGAATTGAACTCGGGACCTCTGGAAGATCAGCCAGTATTCTCAACCTCTGAGCCGTCTCTCCAGCCCCCAGGAAGTTATGATTTTAAAAAGGTCCCAGGTGCTTCTGGTTTTTCCTACTGTGTTCTGCTGCATTGGTGTGGGTCACTTACCTGTCACCCAGTCATTATGCAGCTGGTTTGTTGATGAATAGCTATGTGAGCCACAGCCATTTCAAGCTTGTCTGTAATGTAAGGAGCCTGCGATGACTGTTTAGTTAGCAGCCCCCACACTGAAACCTCTAGTTTTAGCAGAGACCAGTGTGCCATAAATGCTCCAGTGAAAACTCACAGAAATGAAGAAATTGTGTTGATTACTGGCGTGACTAATGTACAGCCTGGAGGTGGTGAAAAGCTTGTTTTGTAGATAGTGAAAGCAACCAGATCAGTCAGGATAAAAGGCTTATGTTAGAGAAGGCACAGACATTGGTTTGGAAAGTAGGCGTGTGGTTTAGGGCCATGAAGATGATGTCAGTTATTTCTTACTGTTTATGCAAAGGTAGTTCATTGTTGTAGAACCAGCTTTTTATTACGTCCTCTTCAGAAGTGTACATGGCACTCACAGGGCAGAGCAGCCATGACACTGCATTTCATCCTGGACAGTACTCATTTTGAAAGATGGCCCAGTGGCAAGGACATTGGGAAATTTATTAAGTTTTTCAAGCCATTATGGTCACATTAAATACTTTCTTGCTGCAGACTTAAAATAATTAATGTTCCTGCCTGACAGTTTTGCCTCTGCCTGAGAACACTTTGGTCATTAGTGAAAACACTTTTAAATTCTTAGAGAGATGGCGTGATAGATTTGTGGACTATGGCCAAAGTCTAGAATTTACTTTGTTCCCCAACCCACTGTCCTTATAACTCAGAAATGATTTTTAATTTTTAAAAATTTTTTGGTTTTTTGAGTCAAGGTTTTATGAGCCAGGCTGGCCTTATGCTCCTGGTTGTCCTGCCTCCACTTCTGGGTTCTGGGTCGGATGCCTGTGCTAACACGTCACTTCTTGGGATGGTTGAGATGATTATTACCGTTCTGTTTATGGTACCCTGCTGTGTGGCTCAGGCTCATCCTGGATAGCTAGGCTCACATTATCTTCCCACCTCAGCCACTTGAGTCGCTGCAATTGTAGGTACTTAGAGCCTCTGTAGGTCGTGGTGACATAATGTGGCAGCAGACACATGCGTAACTCAGTAGAATTCCTGTACAGTTTGTGTAAAAACATAGCATGCCACTTTATGCCCAAACAAGACAGTCTTAGACCTAAATGACATATTTGTACTGCTAATGGACACTCATGTAACTTTATGTTTAGGTTACCTGTGAGCAAAGCCATCTAAGTTTTGATTTTATTTTATCTTTATTTATTTATTTATTTATTTTTTGAGGACAAAGATAACCTTTTCAAGCTTGTAGTGAGATTTTTATTTTTAGGTGACATATATTTTTAAAAGTTTGCTGTTATTTTTTAACAATGTGAATGAATGTATGCAAGTCTATCCTCTTTGTCATCTAGCTGTGTTTGTTAGCTGGCTGAGCAGGCTGCATTACAGTAGGGAGCACCTTCTCCTACCTCCACTTCTAGGGGATCCAGTGCACTGACCTTCAAGGGTACCAGGCCCGCACGCGGTACACATGCATGCATATGAAACACTCATACATAAATAAATCTGTAAAGGAAAGGGAGAAAGTCAGCTATTCATTGTATCACCACACCTTTTATTCTAAGTGAGGAATTAAGGGATATAAAGGTACACTACAATCTAGTGGAAAATTTAAATAGAGGCATCTGTGTTAAACAGCAAGCAGTGCTTCAGTTATTTGAATATGATGTCACGATAGACTGAGCCTGCACCTCTCCTGTGATGCAGAGCCATTCCCCTGTGAGAAGTTAGAGGAGAGTTATATCTGACCAGGTGTCCTCTTAAAAGTTTAAATTTTAAAGGTTTCTGTGTAGACTAGGGGAAAAAAAAAAAAAAGAAAATCGTTGCATTATACCAAATAGCAAAGATTTGTTTGCAGGGTGATATCACCTTTTTTATATAGTATAGGATTTTCTATACTAAGGAATTTTTCTGTTTAGAAACAGAGCTTTCCTAGGGGGAAACACTTAATTCCTTAGGTTAAAATTGGTGCCTCAGGACTTGTGATGGGAGGAAATGATGCTGATACTCTTTTCTCCCTAGAAACCAAGCTCCGTCCGCATTGATCAACTGGACCGTGAGCAATTCAACCCTGAAGTGATTACATTTCCAATTATCGTCCACTTTGGGATACGCCCTGCACAGTTGAGTTATGCAGGAGACCCACAGTAAGATATTTCTCGGTGTTTGTCTTGGCCAGCTTCACCTTCTACTAACAACTGAACTAGCAGAGGAGTACCTTAGCGGACGTCTTCCTTTCTTAAAGACTAAGACTTGAAACAAACCATGTTTCCAGATGTACAAGTTAGATCCGGTAGCTTGTGATGAGTGAGTTTCTTTACACATTTAACCACACTAAATTACTCAGTCTTGTCAGTAAGAGTCCTGCATGGATTTAAACTTTAGGGAGCTCTTTACTTATCATTATAATAATACCCACTCATTCTTCTTTGTTTTGTTTTTCATTTGCTCAGTGCCCTTCATGGCAAGTAGCACTATAGTGGTTCCTTGCATGGGGTAGTTGGCCGATCCCATACAGAGTCGGGCGGCATGGGATGTACCGGTGCGTTCCTGCTCGTAGAGCTCATGTTACTCTGCAGATGTGAGCCTTTCCAACTGGCACACTAATATTTTTCTGGGAGAAGATGAGGACATGTGGGAATGGAGATAGATAGGAGCTTTCAGGTGTGTTTGAATTTCCTGCCTTTTAGACAAATAAACAATTTCCTGACTTAATTTAAAAAAATAAGGATTTTAAAATGGGAAAAAAGGGCACGGGAGACTTTCAGTTCATAACTGCAGTTGTGGCTGACGTATATTAGAAGAGGCTAAAGGGCTTTGTTCTTTTTTTTCCCTCTTTGGATAAAAGTAGGAAGCAGTGAACCAGGCCCCGTGTAAGTACTTCTTTTTTTCCTCCGTTCTCTAAAGCTGTCGGAAAAGGAGAGAGGTCTGGCTCAGGCCAGGAAAGGCGCGATTTCAACATGGCAGGAAGTCTTTGGCAAATCCCGTCTTGTCAGAAAACTGTTAGTAGAATGTGACTAGGCTCTCGTCAAGTCAAGGCAGGGCTGTGAGCTGATAAAGGCCTACATAGTCTCTGCAGCCCAGATCACTTTAACAGTGTCCCTCAGGCTGAACCCAGGCTATCACATACTCGGCTTCACATACTCTTTGCCCATCCCTGCTCCTGTTGAAAAGTGGGTACTCCAGTGTGGCTGGAGTATTGACACTCAGGTGCCCTCCATTCTTGTGCTCATGAACTGCCCATCGCTATTTTAAGAAAGGGATTTTTTTCATAAAAGATTTATTTTAAATTTAAATAAACACTGAGAAATGGACCATAATTCCATTGGCTAAAGTGGTTTTATGAGTCTTCTGTGCAGTTGTTTCCAGAGACTCATCAATTTAGTGTGAACCTCACTTTTAAGCCAAATAATCTATCAGTCACTCAGTCAGCAGGCTCCAGATCACTTGGTCATCCAGCTCCCGAACTCTCAAACCCCATGTTTCTTTAAAATGAGCTTTTTCTGCCAGTAAAGTATTTAAAGGAACGTATGTATGATCAAGAAGGCTTATCAGAATAATTGGTTGAATTTTTTCACTGTATATTTTGCCTTTTCGTTGTCTAAGGTGACTATCTGTCCTTTTCCTAGGTACCAAAAATTATGGAAAAGTTATGTGAAACTTCGCCACCTCCTAGCAAATAGTCCCAAAGTCAAGCAAACTGACAAACAGAAGCTGGCTCAGAGGGAGGTGGGTATTGAATCAATTCCTTGGCAATTAGTGATGGCACATGTTGGTTGCATTGTATTTATTGTAGCTCTAGAATAAGATAAAAAAAAATGATTTTAAGCAGTTAGGGCTACTTCTATCTGTATTTTAGTATATTGATTAGTTCTTAAAAAAACTTTTAGTATTCAAGGGAACTTTTTTTTAATTTGAGAATTTCATACATGTTCACAGTGTGTTTGGATCCAATCCATATTCGTCCTCCCAACTCTGCTCGCAGATCCTCCTTGCCAGGTCTCCCTTGTAACTTCACGCACCCTTCTTTTGTAACCACTGGCTCTGGTTAGTGCTGCTGATATTTGATTGGTGTGGGGCCATCCGCTGTGGCCCCTTTTTACCCATAAAAGGGCCGGTTTCCTAATAAATCGCTATCTTAGGAATCACGTATCTGTTGCTTGGTTGGGTACTGGTGACTGAGCCAGGGACTTAAGCACACGCATGCAAGGTGAGCGTGTTGCTCCTGAGCCACATTTAAATATGCCTTCTGTAGAAAGAGAGAGAGCTTAAAATGTGTCAATCAACCTTTACTCCTAATTTTACATCGCAGAACATTGGATCCTAGATTTTTGGGTGTTACAGTTGTAAAAGACCATCTTCCCATAGTTCTAGACCAACAGTGAACTTATTTTGTAAAGCTTGATATCTCTCTCACATCCCATATTCTTTACTAACGAGTAGGTTTTTCTTTATTCCAGGATTGTTTTAGTATACATTAGCAAGACTTTTTCTCAGTGAGGCTTTATTCTACTGTGTGTAGCACATGGCTTAGAAGCTGGGAAAATATGTGAATATATTGTCACTCCGTGTGACTCTAGCCAGTTCAGTCTTTATCAAGGAAGGCGCCAAGGCTGAGAGGCTGCCTGGCCTGCTGTGCACCCAAGCTAAAGGTGCGAGTGTGGACCTGAATTGTGCCCTTGAACACCCTCTCCTGCTAGGTAGCCTCTGGTAGGAACGCAATGGTGAAGGTGTTGGAAGTTACTGTTTTCATCATGAATTCCTGGGACTTTTATTAAATTATAGGCATCCAAATACAACTTTATTTGTACAATTAAGTCTACGAAGGGCAGTGAAAGGGGAGACTTCATTGCTGATTGTGCCGCACAGGTGAAGTCTGAGGTCACTGTTTGTCCCCTCTTCAGTGAAGTCTCATTTTATGGCCCAGGGTGTACTCTAGTTCGCAGTCATCTTGCTAACAGCCTGTGAGCGCTCAAGCTATTGGAGTGCACCGTTGTGCCATTCTTCCTGGCTGGCCCTCTGCCCTTTCTAAATGTACCCTGCATCAAGACTATAAGGGTTTTACCGACTAGGCAACTTGTAGAATCATGTAGGTATCTGATTGATTGTCTTTCTTAAATGGTACTGCTTAATGTAAGGCTTGATATATATATGCATGCGCTTTTTAACGGGTGGATTCAGATCCCAAGCCGTATATTGCTTCTCATTTGTAAAAGCACATTTTGTTCAAATTTGCTGGGTTAGTAAGATTTAGTCTAGAATTTCTGTCACGTGGTTAATAGAAAAGATTGCTTTGTACCCAGAGCATCTCACACCACTGCCTTCATCTCAGACAAAATATTGTCCTTTTGCATAAAGACGGTTTAGTGCCTGAATGTAAAGACAACGTTGAGGGACTTTTATTTTCTAATGCTTGGCTTAGTATTGCTTCACTGCCGTTGGGTTACTTATAATGAGCTCTTTTCCAGGAAGCACTCCAGAAAATACGACAGAAGAATACAATGCGGCGAGAAGTAACTGTGGAGCTAAGTAGCCAAGGATTCTGGAAAACTGGCATTCGTTCTGATGTCTGTCAGGTGATGACACTGCTCTGAAAACGGTCATGCCCACATATCTCCTCTTTACAGGCGTTGGCAATGAGGTTTTTTTCTAATTGAGAAGTTTCTGTGGATTATACCCATACGTGAAATGGAACACCAAACACGGGTTTCTTTTTAGCTATTTAGGTTGTTTGTATTTTCTGTGTTGATGCTGTGTGGTGTGTAGCGTGGAGGTGCGGTAGGGAGGAGCACAGGTGGAATGTCAAGCTTTGTCTTTTTGGGTAAAGACAGATCTGTCTTCAGATGTATGTCCACATTGCAGCACATGTGCAGAGAGTTGAAGTATGTGACATCTATGGGCTGAGGACTCAAACTTACTGCAGAGAACTGAAGGCATCAATAAACACAGTGTGCACTTCCTATTGGGTAATGACAGTACTTTCCCCCTTAAGCTTGATAGAGAAACATTTCTTCTTTTGTCAGTGACTCATTAGTAAGCATTTTTATCTATCTTGTAGTTGAAATTTACACCAGAGTTGATGTTCCACCAAGCCAGCACGTTCTGTGGCTTTGTACTTGATTCTTTTGTCATGATTGGTATTGGTTAAAGTGTATGAGAAGGAAATGAGCACACAGACTGGGACAGGTAATAAAGTTTACTTCCTTCAGTCTTGTACAAAAAAATACTTCCAAGGTCACACATATCTATTTAATGATAGCACGTATTTTAATAAGTTCAGACTCTGCACTTGTAGGTATTCATTTCATTGTAATGAATTTTAAAAAAATTCACGTTGCCATTTAATTATATTGAACATTAGAATTTACACAAATTATTAAAATATTGTTAAACGCTTAACATTCTAAGTGATAGTCAAAGCTAACTAACTTTGCAGTAAGATGAACTACTGTTAACGTAGCATTAGTAAAGAGTTGGAAATAGTTGGAGGATAGTCAGCTACCAAAAGGTATTTTGCCAGTTGACCAGTTTCCTTTCTGGATTACGTGCAGTGCGTCTATGTCCAGCATGACAATATTTCTTACTTTAATGTGCAATTATTTTACTTGCTTTGGTTCTTCCTCAGACTATTTGAAGTCATCACCTAATTTTTCTGGTCAGTAGTATTTCTCCAAAACCAAACAGGATGTTGTAAGATGATATCATAGATAATGAACAGACTGGCGAGCAGGCTACTAAAAAATCTTGTTAATCTCAGTGACAACTCATAGTTGGTTAATTAAGAATCATGAACTTGGGCTGAAGAGATGGCTCAGCGGTTAAAAGCACTGTCTGCTGTTCCAGAGGTCCTGAGTTCAATTCCCAGCAACCACATGGTGGCTCACAACCATCTATAATGTGATCTGGTACCCGCTTCGGGCGTACAGGTGTACATGGAAATAGAGCACTGAAATACATTAAATAAATAAATAATTCTTTACCCCCTACCCAGATCTAGCCAATGGACAGGACATTCTCCACAGTTGAGTGGAGAGTTGGGTCTGACTTTCACATGTACTCTGGTGCCTCATATTTGACCACGTCCCCTGGATGAGGAGGCCTGGTGGCACTCAGAGGAAGGATAGCAGGCTACCAAGAAGAGACTTGATACCCTATGAGCATATAGAGGGAGAGGAGGTCCCCCTCAGTCACTGTCATAGGGAAGGGGAGTAAGGGAAAAATGGGAGGGAAGGAGAAATGGGAGGATACAAGAGATGGGATAACCATTGAGATGTAATAAGAATAAATTAATAAAATAAAATTTAAAAATTGTAAAAAAAAAAAAGAATTATGAACTTTCTGGATTTGGGTTTTACAATGTAACAGCACCAGCACCGTGGCAGGGAGTCCTGAGAACCTGATACATTGTAAACTGGGAGAGAGCTTTGAGACCTTCAGTGCGCATACTTTTTTTTAAAGATTGAGTTATTTTATGTGTAGGAGTGCTCTGCCCAAATGTATGCATGTGCACTACAGCCCATGGAGGTCAGAAAAAGGTGTCCGGTTCCCTGGAATTGACATTACAGATAGTTGTGAGCCCCCATGTGTGTGCTGAGAACTAAACTCGAGTCCTTTGCAAGAAGAGCAAGTGCTCTTAGCTGCTGAGGTCTCTCTAGCCTCGTATCCAGTCTTTTTAAACTTACATATTTGGTTAACTTCAAAGTGAATTTTCAAACAAAACTTTTGAGGAGCAAAAGTTGCAAGATACAAAATGGCTCCTGGACGGTGAGTGACCAGTCTGAAGGCATACCCTGTTTTGCTCCGTTTCTTTCCTACTGTAGTTTTCACGCTTACTTGGTTTTTCTAAGCACAGTTGCTTTAAGCACAGAGTCTCTTCCTTTAAAACCGTTATTATTGGAAATAGTTATTGTCGGCCTGATCTTACAATCTTCCCTCCTCCCGTATCTCGCTGCCATGGCACCTTTAGTGCACATTCATTCTTGCTTACTTGATGTTTTGGGACAGTCTCTCAGATCCTTGTTTCAACCAGTGGGTGTTGGGAGTACAGGTGTGTGCCTCTGCTCCCTGCTTGTGTGCTCGTTCTTGTACGTTTGCACACCCCTCATTGTGACTGCCCTTTGGGTTAATTTGTGTCTGTGGTCCTCACACTTGCTCTGTGCTCTGTGGAGTTTTATTTCTTTACATCTTCCTTTCTCCTCATCATTTTCACTTCTGTAAAACTTTTGCCATTTTCATTAAATTTTTTTTTAAATATTATTTACACTTCTCTTGGCATCTTTAGATGAGACTTAATTATGATTGTCCTCTGTAGCTCTGTATGTTTTCTAAGTTGGTTAAATTAAGCAAACCAAGTGAAATATTTCCCTGTATGTTCTAAGGCAGGAGAGGCGGACAGATTTCTGTGGTTCTTGAGCTTGTGTTTTTGCAGACCCTCACAGCCTCGTGCTAGATGTACCTGCTGTGCTCCCCTGCCCTGTGTTCATTAGGCCTTCTCTTTGTTTGGCCCTTCTGTCTCAGGTAGATACTGATGCCACCATAGTTCTCTGTCTTTACGCAGTGCTCTTGTGCAGGGATTTTGGTAGTCTTTTTTTTTTTTAACCTTTACATTTTAATTTTTTGAAAATGTCATATATGTATACAGTGTTTCATGGTCATATCCATCCCTTAAGCCCCATCCCCACCCCAAGCCTCCTCTCTTATCTTCCCAACTTTATGTCATTTTTCCCCTCTTTTTATTTTTTAATAGTGAATTAAAATTAGTGTGTATGTGCGTAGGGCCATCTACTAGGGCATTAGGTGATCACCAGTGGCTTACCACATCCCTGCCAAGGAACAGGTGACTTTTCTTCAGCAGCCAATAATGGCCATTAGCTCCTCACCTCGCACCAGGAACTTCACTTGAAAACTATGCATTGCTGTTTTCTCATCCTATTTCAAAGGAACATTCTCATTCTCTGCGTGTATGTGTGTGTGTGTGTGTGTGTGTGTGTGTGTCTGTCTGTCTGTCTGTCTCTCTCTCTCTTCCTCTCCCTTTTAAATAAACACAAGCACTTGCCATGGCTTAAGAGGAAAGAAAATAAAGGTGCTTGGTAACTGCTTTTTAACACTGAGCTGTTCATATGAGTCTCTTCATGTAGTTTAAGTGGCTGAATCAGTATTATATTGGCTGCATGCTTTGTGTTCAAATTGTCATATTTCTTAGATGTTGCATTTAGAAAAACAAAGTTGACAAAATGACAGTAATGTATATCATAATGGTGTGTCTCTTGGAAGCCCTTGCTACAAAAACTATGCATTCATCTTTTTTACCTTCCAGACACAGGGAGGCCTTGCACTTGTGGGTGCTCAGTAGATACTTTACTGAGCTGCACAGGCGAGAGAGGCTTGCTGTCAGGTAGATCCTGTTTGCCAGAACTAGTGTTCTTTTTGAGTTAATAAGACTAGCTGGATGCGGTGTCGCACACCTATAATCCCAACACTTTGGGAGGCAGAGGCAGGTGGATCTCTGTGAGTTCAAGGCCAGCCTGGTCTGTAAAGTAAGTCCAGGACAACCAAGGCTACATAGAAACTCTGTCTCAAAAAACAAAACAAAACAAAACAACAACAACAAAAAAAAAAGAAAGAAAGAAAGAAAAGAAAAGAAAACAAAAAACCGGACTGACGTCTGTAGATTTGAGTAGGCCCTTCTTCATGTGTATTTTAATAATGCCAGCTTAAAATACTTCAGAGACCAAAGTGAAAAGCATGTGTCAGTCATTCTGTGAGCTGTGCCCATCCTCCAGATTCCGATGAATAAGAATGATTCCTTCATTCTCTTGAATTTTAGGGAAACATTGTTAAAGAAAAGAAAAGGGTGCCCCTTTCATGAGATCGTCTCCCAATAAGTTCTCTTTAGCCAGATGAAATTGGTTGAGATTCTGAGTCTTGTGCTGCCTTGGCTGGGTTAGCGGTCTGTACAGGCTGCCTTTGAGTGCTGAGGAGGAAGCCGTAGACCTCGGGCAGCTTTGCTAGGTATGTGGCTGAGGTGCTCTTAAAGGATAATGGTGCGGCTTAGGGGTTTATGCACACATTAAAATTGCATATGTGGGTAGTGTTCTGGAGAAAGCTTTCTTTTCTTCTGAGGCTCAACAAACACCATGTCTTGACCCTACAATGTACAAATATGTGTTAGTTTATTCCCTTGAAATGATAGACAAGGAGTCACAGAAAGGTATCCTTGAGGCTGTCTTACTGCCTACTCATACACCAGACTTAGTCCTTAGATGATGCTCACAATCCCAGCACTTAGACGTTTGAGGCAGGAGGATTGTGAATTCAAGGCCATCCTTCAGCAAAGCAAATTCCAAGTTAGCTTTAGGTATATAGCAAAGCTTTGGATTTAAAACAAATAGTAAAAAAATGAGTGAATGAACAAACAAATAAATACAAGCTGGAGAGATGGCTTAGTGGGTAAGAGAGTGTTCAAGCCTCAGGTCTCCAGCACCCATATAAAGGCTGAGTGGGATAGCATATCCCTGTACCTCCAGGGGGCTGGACCAGAGACAGGCAGATCCCTGGGCCTTGCCAGCCAGGGGGTCTAGCCGAACTTGCGAACTCTAGGTTTAGTAAGAGGCCTGTTTGAAAATGAGGAGAGTCGTAAGAAAAAGACACCTAAATTAACCTCGGGCCTTCACATAGGCACGTACACGCACGTACACGTAAAACAAGTCTTGCGCTTACTTTTTATCCATTTAACTGTCCCTGAGGTTAGCTACATTTAATATCCTTGTTTTACAGGTGAGGAAACAGGCAGAGAAAAATAGTGCCAAGTCTCACAGTGAGTGAGTGGCCAGACCAGATCCAGGCACTCTGGCTCCAGAGACTTAGGAGCTATAGTAGACTGCTCCTGGTAGGCAGCTCTCCAGGTCGCCACATAGCTAGTCACCTGCTGCAGGACTGTATGAGATGGAATTTGGGGGGATAAAATAGTTCTTACATGTTGTAGAATAAACAATGTTTTAGGAGTTAAATATATTGAACTTTTTCCCCCAGCATGCAATGATGCTGCCTGTTCTGACCCACCACATCCGGTACCATCAATGCTTAATGCACTTGGACAAGTTGATAGGATATACTTTCCAAGACCGCTGTCTGCTACAGGTAAGAACTTCTATGTTACAGAATTTCTCTTTGAGGTCACACAGGAAGGATTCAAGAGGGAACCCTGCAGGGTTTAAAGGGCAGAGTGGGTTCTCTTTGGAGATGACAAAGCTTTTTTGAGATACAACCTTTGTTTATGGCTCTTCTTTCTACAGCCCAGGATTCTAATCCTCCCCTGAAGGCAATGGGGTTTTAGGGTGGCTTTGGGAGTTGCTTTGCCTTGTTTTTGGGTTGTTTACAGTTGCTTGCAGCAGAGTTCTGCAGATTTGATTCTGAAGGAGCTAAGGTCCCGCCAATGTTCTGTTTGGAGTATTCTAAGGGGTACCTCTGTGTCCAGTGTTTAAACTGCGCTTGTCTCATTAAAACTGTAGCTGGCCATGACTCATCCGAGCCATCATTTAAATTTTGGGATGAATCCTGATCATGCCAGGAATTCCTTGTCTAACTGCGGAATCCGACAGCCCAAATATGGAGACAGAAAAGTTCACCACATGCACATGCGAAAAAAAGGTTTGTCTGGGTGGCTGTAGGACACTGCTGCCACTTTGTTTGCCCTGTGCTGCTTCCTAAGGTTCAGAATCGGCCCGGTTCTGGGGCTAGCTCCCCAAGCTCCGTAACCCCCCACTGCAGTGCCGCTCACGCACACTCAGTCACACTCACTGTGGGTTGAGCTACATAATAAAGACGCATATTTTAGAAAATGTTCTTTCTTCTAGCAAGTATTTTAAATACTTGAATGAAGATGTTAAACTTTTTAAAAGTCAAATTAGGGTGAGAAAAATTCCTTTCTGTATATCATAGATATTCTAAAATGTTTCTTACATTATCTATTTGTATCTTTGTGGTTTTCTAATAGGAATTAATACCCTAATAAATATTATGTCACGCCTGGGCCAAGATGATCCAACTCCTTCAAGGTAAATTTTTAAAAAGCAGATTTATCAGAAGTAATGATCATGTTCTATAATTTACTCACTTCAAGTGTACAATCAAATGGTTTGGAGAGTACGTTCATAAAATTCTTCAACTGTGGCTGTCTAATTTCAGGATGTTTTTATCATGTCAAAATAAATACCCTATGCCCAAAGCTAGTCCCCGGATCCCTCAGCCTCCCCAACCCTAAGCAACTGCCACTCTCAGCTCACACCTTTCTGAACCATTTGCCTGAGCAGCATTGTGCTCCTCTTCATCTCTGCAGCTTACTTCTCTCAACCGAACATTTGTCTGTAATAAATATTCTGTATTTCTTCTCACGCTAAATAATATCCCATGGTGTGAAATCCAGCACATTTGTTTATTCATTCAGTTGTTGATAGGCTGTGGATATATGCTTTGATTTCTCTTAATATTTATCCAGCTATGGAGTTTTGGAGATGTGGTAACTGTTTTATCTTTTAAGAAACTGTTTTGTTTTGTGTTTTTCAAGTGGCCACGCCATTTTATATTCATAACAGCAGTGTATAAGTGTTCCTATGTCTCTTAAAAAACATTTTAATTTAAAATTTTGGTGAGTGTGTAGTATAGAGCATGTATATATAGTGAATGTGTGTGATCACATTGTGTGTGTGTGTGTGTATGTGTGTGTGTGTGTACACTTCCTCTGTTGCTTTCTGCCATACTACATTAAAACAGGCCCTTGGTTGATTTCCTTATTTCTTAATTTCACAAAAGCTATTTTTATTAACATCTTTATTTTTGTTTGGCTTTGAGGCCTTGAAGAATCTGAGAATGAAGTGGGCTGGACCTATATTAGCTCCACATCACGTAGCTTAAATGTGAAGTGTCCCTCACAGACTTGTATGTTTGAACACTTGGTCCCCAGCTGGTGGCACTGTTTGGAGAACTGTGGAACCTTTAAGAAGTGGCATTTTACTGGAGCAAATGGGACACTGGCCTTGAGGTTTTATAGCCCACTTCTGGTCCATCAGTACTCCCTGATGGCAGATGCAGTGTCACCAGCTGCCCTACGCTCCCGATAGCATCAGTGCCTTTTACATTGTGATGTACTCTATTCTTTTTCTTTTCTTTCTTTCTTTCTTTCTTTCTTTCTTTCTTTCTTTCTTTCTTTTTTTTTTTTTTTGAGACAGGGTTTCTCTGTGTAGCCTTGGCTGTCCTGAACTAACTTTGTAGACCAGGCCGGCCTTGAACTCACAGAGATCCACCTGCTTCTGCCTCCCAAGTGCTGGGATTAAAGACATGCACCGCCGCCACCACCTGGCCTGTTTTTATTCTTAAATTGTAAGCCATGGTAAACTCTCCTGAGGTTGCTTCTTGCCAGGTATGTGGTACGTACCCATGAAATCTGAATAGAATCACATGTCTGGTTGGTGATCAGACTCTGAGGTTGCTAGCAGGAGCATTATTTAGTGTGTGAAGTAGAGCAGACTGTATTTTGAAAGCCGCTTGAGGAGAACGCTCGAGGGAAGCTTCCCTTTTAAGATGGGAGGTGGGAATGTTGAGTAGTGGTGGCTGCTCCCTGTATCTAGGCTTGGGTCAAGTAGGGAGGACAGAGCTACAGCAGTTGCTTAGAGGCTGCCTTCCTCCACACCTTCCTTTTTTATCCTTCATGCAGCTTGATAATTGTTTATCTGAAACTCTTGGACCAGAAATATTTGAGAACATTTTAGAGTTTGAGTTTTTAAAAACCTTTTAGAATGCTGCATTGACTTTATCACTTTGAGTAGCTCTAATCCAAAAGTCTAAGTGTTCCAAAATCCTAAAATTTTTAAGGGCACTGATATGATTGCTTGAAAAATTTTGTGGTCCAGTTTCACCTCTGTTGCTGTGATTAAAATAATAATAATAAAATAAAAAGTCTGACCAAAAGCAATTTAGGGAAGGGCAGGGGTTAGTTCCAGCTTATAAATTACAGCCCATTATTGAAAGAAGTCAGGGCAGGAATCTTAGGAACTTGAAGTAGAAACCATGGCAGGACAGTGCCTGCTGGCTCCCTCACACACAAGTTCATGTTTAACTAGCTTTCTTATACAACTCAGAGCCACCTGCCCGGGAACGTGCTGCCTTGAAGTGGGTGGGGCCTCTTACATCAGGACATCCCTTCGTAGACAAGGACACAAGCTGACCTGGGCAGCTTCCTCCTTAGGCTGAGTCTTGGCTATGTCAAGCAAACTAGGACCACTGAGATAGGAAACAATCTTGACATTGGCTTTTGCTGCATTCTTTTTGCCGTGGTTACATTTCTCGCCCCACCTGCCCCACTGTTCCTTCTGCCTCCACTCTCACATTAGGTTAGTGGCCTGTGTGCCAGTTTTTCTTCTTAACTGGCTTGCCTCAAATTCCTTTATTTTGAGATTGTCTTAGCTCCAATTTTTTTTTTCTCTTCAATTAAGCGGTACAAAGAAAAGTTGGGCAGTGGTGGCACATGCCTTTAATCCCAGCACTCAGGAGTCAGAGGCAGGTAGATCTGTGAGTTTGAGGTCAGCCTGGTCTACAGAGCAAGTTCCAGGGCAGACAGGGCTACACAGATAAACCTTGTCTTGAAAAACAAAAACAACAAACCGAAGAGGGACAAAGAAAAGCAGTGCCGAGTTTTAAAATTCTAGTGTGAAGTTTTGTGTATGCCTCACTGTGGCGCTCTTTCAGAGTCTGAGAGTGCAGAGGACCTGCCTCAGAGCTACCTAGTCACGCCCTGGGGATGCAAGCCCTGGTTCCTCTTTATACTGTTTATGTCGTGCACTCCACATGACCAGTTCTTGTGTACTTGTATTACATTTTCGCTTAGGGGAGCAGGGCACACAGTAGAGGACAGCTAGCAGGGACTGCGTTCTCTGCTTCCACCATGTGTACCCAGGGCTCTAACTCAGATCAGCAGGCTCGGCAGCCAGTGTCTTCACTTGCTTTACCCACTGGCCTGCGATGACCTGTTGTGGTTTTGTTAGTTTATTTTATATGTGTGAATGTTTTGCCTGAAAGTGTGTCTGTGCACAGGCTGGTCCCTGTGGGGGCCAGAAGAGAGTGGCAGGTCTCCTGAAAGTAGAGTTACAGTTACAAGCCATCATGTGGGTGCTGAAATAGAACCCAGGTTCTCTGAAAGCGCATCCAGTGGTATTAACCACTAGGCCATCTCTCTAGCTCCTGATGACCAGTTCTTAATAAGAGGAACTCTGCACGCTTCCCTAACAGAAGACATCACAGGTGAAGATACGGCATCTACTCCACCGCAGTTAATGTACATCTTCTGATGGTGCTCATTGTTGACATCACAGGACAACTCCCTCCCCCTCCCCCTCCTCCTCCCCCTCCTCCTCCTCCTCCCCCTTCCCCTCCTTCTCGTCCTCCTCCTCTTCCCCCTCCTTCTCCTCCTCCTCCACATCCTTGTCCTCTGCTACTAAAAGAGACATGTTTTGTGGGGACATAGTTGTCGGGTTGTGCATGCCCAGCATTCATAGCACTCTGGATTCCATTTCCAGAGAGTGTGGGGTCTGAGTTTGACTGTGCATGTGAAGGAGAGTGGAGGCAGAAGGAACCAGCGGGGCAGGTGGGGCGAGAAATGCAACCATGGCAAAAAGAATGCAATCTCAGAATTATGTCATTTCTGAATTTACTGTTTTGAAACTTCAGTGTAGACAGCAGCTAAGGTCTAATACTGAGGCAGCAGAAGTCGTTAGATGGCCGGCTGCAGCAGCAACCCAGAGGAGGCAGGTAGAATGCTCTCATACTGCCATTGACAGAGAGCTAATAGCTTCTCTCATTCTTTGACTTTTGCCGTGAATATGTGGGTTTTGTGGCTGTAGCATTGACCTCAAGTGTCTAATCTGAAGGAGCCTCCTGGCCTCACTGCGGGGTCTGCTGCGTGACTGTTGCTATGTGTCTGCAGCTGTGCGGCCCCAGGAGCCAGACTTAAGAAGCTTCGTACAAATTTAATTCAACAGACATTTATTCAGAGTCTTTTAGTTTGAGGCAGTTTGTAGGTATTTTAGGGGATCCGAAGCCAAGTACCACAAAACCCTCACTCATCGGGAGGCATGATTGCCTAGGGTAGGATGAGAATGCTTGGGACCTGAATTATATAGGAGCAGCTCTGGTAAGTGCTTTAGTGGGGATCAAAAGTGAAGCGTGCAAACTACCTAGGGGCTCAGGATAGCTCAGGCCGTTCTTTCTGGATTATAGGTCAGTTTGTGCTGTGCGCTTGAATAATTGAGTTGACTGTAAACTATTTGCCGCCCTCTTTGTTTCTTTCTTAGTTGCTGTTGTAAAGGGGATGCAGTTGTCTGCTTCTTGGAAGTGTTTGCTTATCTTTGAAGCACACTTTCCTGAAGCCTGAGAATTGCTGGATAGAGCTCAAGTGAGAGGTTGGGTAGGGAATGTAAGAGAGGCACCTGCACCAGAACTTTGGTCCACTAAGTTCTTGACAGAACGTTCTCTGGTGCCCTGGACCCTGTGCCCACCCTGCAGTGCCATCATGAGTGGCCGGTCACATTCTGCCTGTTTGCCCTGGAGCTGCTGTTGTGTTAGACATCTACCTCTGAGCCTCAGCTTTAGATCTTAGCAGTTGTCTGCTCCAAAGCTTCCACCAACTGAGCAAAGGCTGTGCCACCACCTGGCAGTCACAGCTCACGTAACCTGGCCCTGGCCTGTCTACAGGCATGTCTTCCTTATGTGGAGAGCCACAGGCCTTCTGAGTTGTCAGCCATTCTTTCTTCCTCACATGCTGGTTGTCATGTTACATTTGCTGTGGAATTCCCAGATGGCCTGTGGAAAGCCTGCTGGTGTCTGTTCCATCATATGTGTCTTGTTCTTTTGTGTATATGATCATGATGCAGAGCTAATTTTCTTTACTAGACAGTGAGGATTTTGAAGGTCCGTGGTCCTGCTCTTTTCCTCTCCTTTTCATCTTGTAATTACTTCCTTTCACGGGGAAAACACTTCAGTAAATAAGTATTAAAACAAAGAATTTCTGTTCACTATAATTAATGTTTGTGTGTGTACATGTGTGTACATACAGATGATGCATACATATGTGTGTGTGTGTGTAAAAGGTTAGCACCCAGCATTGTTCACATGATGCATGCAAGTCCAGCAGGCCTGAGATCTGATGAGGCTGTGGCCTTTTCCATGCTTCATTCAAATCCATGTACATACAGTGAGAGAAGAAGTTCCTAAGGATGGTTGGTGTTTCCCTTGACCATCAAGGATCCTAGAGCTCTGCTTGAGACTGTGAGAAAATGTTGTGTGTTCACCCTTGGATTTGGCCCATGCCACGATGGCTTTGCGTGGGAGAAATGGCATCCTAGACTGTTTGCTGGTGTACAGAGTGTTAATTCAGTTCTCAAAAAACAGAGCATTTACTACTGAGCAAACATCTCAGCCTGGATCTTGCTTTATTGGTGAAGAAGCCGGTCATGGCATAAACATTGGAAGGGACAGAAGGTTTGCTGTTGCTGTGGACACCAGTAGCTTGCCTACTCTGTGTCTTTGTTGCGTGCTATACTGCTGGGACAAAACACGGTGACCAAGGCGGCTTATAAAAGAAGGTGTTTGATTTGAGGCTCACGGTTCTAGATGGTGAGGCCATGACCATTTTGATGGGAGCATGGCAGCCAGGGGCAGAGAGATCTCACTGAGAATGGTACAGACTTTTGAAACCTCAGAACCCAGCCTCAGTGACACATGTCTTCCAATAGGGCCACACCTCCCAGTCCTTCCCAAATAGTTCCGCCAGTTGGGGACCAGTGTTCAAATCTCTGAGCCTGTGGCAGCCATTCTCATTCAGACCACCGTACTATGTCCATTTAAGGTCATATGGCTCAAGTAGCTCCTGTTCTTAGACTTGCTGTCTTATTGTCTCTAATAAGCCTGAGGTTCAGATGTGGTCTGTCTGCTTACCGTGCTTCATGCTTTCTCATAGATGAACTTTGCTGTGTAATACTTTGAACTGTTAGGAAAAAAAATCCCTTAAGGTAAATGGATTTTCATTTTCATGGCTCATGAAAAAGAACAGCATAATGTAATTTTTTTCTTAAAAAGAAAACAACTTACCATTCTTTTATAATTTGTGTGTATGTGATGAGAAAGACATACATCAGACAGACAGACAGACAGACAGACAAGGTATTATTCTGTAGCCTAAATTGGCCTTGAACTTAATGGCATTCTGCATGCCTCGGCCTCTCAGTGCTAGGACTAAGGTGTGAGCCTTTACACCTGACAGTTCTCTTTCTTCTTAGACCAACAGCTAACTAATTAAACACACACATATCAAGATAATTTGAGGTTGCTTCATTCTACCTTTAAATATGTCTTTATTCCTTGATGCTTTCTCGAATAGCAGACACTTGGGAGTCATAGGTTTTGTTTTGTTTTTTTAATTTGTTTGTTTCTTTGCTTTCATTTTTGAGACAGAGTCTTATTGTGTAGTCCACGTTGCCCTAATCTAAGTAGTCCCGGCTGTCCTTCAACTCAGAGTCCTTCTGCCTCAGCATCTTGAGTGGGAGTTACATACATGTGCCACCATGCTTGGCTCAGTTATAAACAGCATACAATCTTCCCAGTCACTCTTGGCTGATGGAGTTGTAAAAACAGCAACAAACCCAAGATATCTTCTAAGAGAAGACCAGAGGTAGAGAGATTTGTTATAGGCCTCTGTTTTTTTGTTTTTTGTTTTTTTTATATGTGTGTGTATGTATAGTATATGCATCCATCTACATTCTAAAAAAATCAGCGAAATCAAGACTTTCTCAGCATAGGCATAAATTGATATGTATCTTAAATTTTTTCCCATTCCTTTCTATTCCCCATATAGGCATCCTGGCGACGGCTTTACCTGTTGAGTCATTTTACTGGCCCTAAGTGTGCTGTTCTCAATGATCTTTTAAATTCTCTTTGTAGGATTAACCACAATGAAAGGCTGGAGTTTCTGGGAGATGCTGTTGTCGAGTTTCTGACCAGGTAAGTAGGTTCCGTCGTCATCGCCCCCCCCCCCCCCCCCCCCCCCCCCGTAATTACATTTGATAGGTTGCATGCTTGTTATGCAATTCCTCTGTAATTAGCCAAGCAAGGCATTGAAGCACCACGAATCTTCTCTTCTGGAAAGCTTAAAAGCCACATGTCTGTGGCTCTTGCTCTGACAGCTGCTGCTGCTGCTGCTGTAATGAATGAGATTACAAGATGAAAGGCTGGTGTCTCTGTCCTGTCAAGCATGTGTTAAAGTTGCTTACAGCCACAGGAGATCAGCTGGCCCTGGTCTAGATGCTTCAGAGCTTATATTCCATTTGAAAGGGAAAGGATGATATTTTAAATGTCATTTCTTCTTTCAGGATTTGCCTTTGATCCTGTCTTTCTTTTTAATCTTGAGAGAAATAAAGCTTACACGTAATTTTAATACTAGGTGTGTGTGTATGTAGTATGCATGGTGTGTGTGTGTGTGTGTGTGTGTGTGTGTGTGTGTGTGAGAGAGAGAGAGAGAGAGAGAGAGAGAGAGAGAGAGAGAGAGAGAGAGAGAGATCTTGACCGGAAAGTTCATTTTGTCTTTTCATGCTCACAGTCTTTTCCTTAAGGGAGGTGACACATGCTTCCCTTGAAACAATCTTGAACTATTTTTATTCTCTCTAGGTCAGTTGTTTTCCTAAGGACATAGAGACAAGGGGCCATTTCCTAATCCTCCAAGAGTAAATGAGCTTAGCTTTCCTGGTGGGAAGCAGGTCTGATGAAATGCTGTGCCGTAGGAGAGGGCAGCTGCAGTTGTGATCCAGCTCAGTTTTCTGTGTAGCCTTTCACCCTTGGCCACACATTGCCCTTGAGGAGTTCCCTTCAGTCAGCATCGCCTAGAACCTGCCGTTGTGTCACGGCTCTGTTCCTGCCTGCTGTGCTTCAGTACACTTTACCACTGCATTGCCACTCAGGGCTTCCTGGGAGTGTCTTCAGGGGCCACCCGTAATCCTTCCCAGTGAAAGCATCTGTTTATAGTCCCAAATTTGGACATTGAGTGCTTTCTTTAGTCACAAAAGTATGATAGATGGTATCCTTATCGGTTCCCAGAGAAACCTTTTCATTGGGTTTTACGTATGAGCCATGGTCTTACTACAGCAGGCTGGTTTTGACCTTGTGGTGACTCTCTTGTGTCTTATCTCTAGAATGCCAGGATTACAGACGCATGTCACCATATCTGCCTCCAGAGAGATGTTACAACAGAAATATAGTTAGACATATGAGTAAATGTGGCTATTGGGGTTTCAGTGTGTTCGTAAGTCATTTACTCTTTAGGTTAGTTCATGCGACTAGTGTCTGCTGCAGACGCAGTGTCACCTCTGCATCGCAGAGCCACAGACAGCTTTGTGATGCATATTTATGTGCTCTTCCACTCTTCTTTCCGGCAGTGTCCACCTGTACTATTTGTTCCCAAGTTTGGAAGAAGGAGGCTTGGCCACCTACCGGACTGCCATTGTTCAGAACCAGCATCTCGCCATGCTTGCAAAGGTACAGTCAGCCTCTCAGGCGATTGCGTGGAGTCTGATGCTCTCTTCTCAAGTCCACAGATGTCTGCAGCTAAATGAGTCATTCTTGAGAGCATATTGGGGAATCTTAGTTTATAGACATACCATGGGTGGGGGTCGTGTTTGTTTGCTTGTTTTGGTCGGTACCTTTGTGAATTTCATCAACAGCTAATGAACTCCACAGGGAGGTAACGTGAAACTGACAGATGCACATCAGCAGGCTAACCATTTTTTTTGGGGGGGGGGAAGTAATATGGGAGCAGTGCAAAAGAAATGAAATACTTTGTGTAATTTGTATATTATTTCTGTATTACAATTTTTTATTTATGTTAACAGGCAGAATTATAGCTCTGAACAGAATACTGCAGACAGTTCCCATTCATAAGGGAAACTTTTTAGACCTTTGAGACTCTCCAAATCATGGATCCCATTAGTTAACACTTTGGGTTTAGGCTGTCTGCCTCCTTGGCTTAGCTGAGTGGCTGACAGAATCTCTGTTTAACTCAGACTCATGCTAGGATTTTACACCTGGGCTGATCTGGCATTTCCGCTCCCATGTGATGTCTCACAGTATCTCATAGCAGATAGGAACATGGGCGCTTTGGTGACCCCTTAGGTTCTGTCCATCTCTTTTCCTCTGTACTTGGTGGCAGTAGGTGAGTTGGTCTCTCCCCAAGCCTCCGCTCTCTGATTTATAAGGTGGGAGCCCCATCAGCTTCCCCCACACATGCTGGAATTAAATGAGATTATGAATTTTCACAAGTCAAAGAAATCACACAAAATGTCAATACATTTGCAGTAGCTGGTTATTTTTACTGTTGTTTGCCGTTGTTCTGATGATAAATTCTCACATCTTATGGGCCTTTGTGTTTATGCAACACCAGAAAGAATGAAGGCTTTTAGGTCTCTAGATGTCAGCGTGACTGACAAAGCTTCTCTTTGCTTTTGCCTTAAGTAGTTTCTTTTCCTTGTTTCACTTTGATATAAAAGTTGGAAAACACTAGTGTTGTGACTGGCCTGATCAAATGAGCAAATGATCATGCCAAGGTGTTAATAACATTAAAAATGTAGCAAATTTTAGCCTATGATTTTTGTGTTAGCAAGAAAGCATTGTTGTATTCTGTGTAGTACCATTATCACAGTTTCAGGGGTAGGCCATAAACCGCGTTTAATGTACATGAAAAAACCTAGTGAAACACTATAAGCAACAAAGGAAACTAACTTGATTTTAGCAGCCTTCTAGTGAGTGAAATCCAAGTGGCTGTAAAACTGCTTTGGTGTTCAGTTGGTTTTTCAAATGTTTCCTGGTAGTTCATATTCGTGACTGGAAGTATATAACATCCAAGCCAGCCCACCTATGCTTGTTTTTCTTTCATTGGGCCGTAGTGAAGTTGCTCAACTGTTCTTCAGACACAGGGATAGTGGTGGGGAGCACATTTCCTAGGTGTAGGAAATTGCTGTAGCCTGAAAGCTAGTCGTTACATAACACAGCGGATGCTATCCAGAGCCCTGAGAGATGACTGGCTGGCATGTGTCCCTATAGGAGGTGTCACCAGGTCCACCCTCATGGGTCCACTGAGGTCTCAGAGTATGATGACCGTATTCTCCTTCACTTTGATTTCTGAAGTTACTCACTTCTTACCATAATATACAATTAAATATAAGTCTTTGTAGAACCAGGCCCATGCTTAGAGAATATTTTCTTACAAAGTTCCTCAAACTGAAATTACATCATTGGACCCCTATCACCTAGCTTCCCTGAAGCATTTGTCTCCAGCAGAAGGCATGGTGGCCCCACCTTTTTCTAGAGCAGTGGCCCTGCATCTACTGGGCGTAAGGAATTGGAGAACTCCTTACTGACAACTGCTGTGACTCGTAGGCGCTTCAGCCCGAGTGCTCACTCTCTGAGTTCTGCTAATGCCTCCATAGAAAAACAAGGATAAGAGAAGTTGGAAATCCTCAGCACTCCAGAATAACTGTTCATAACATAGAAGTGCAGTTTGCAGTCTGCTCTCAAGCAGGATTCCAGAGATAGCAAGCAATTGTGTTTTCCCAGTGAGCCTGTGAAACAGATGAAGTTTACATATTCTAGTATAAACTCGGGCACTTTGGGATCAAGTATTTTTTTTGCTTTTTAAGGAACTTTCTGTTGTTAATATTTGTGGTAGTCAAAACTGATTTGAATATATTTTATACTCTAGATTCTTAGCAGTGTTTCCAATACAAGTGGATCTGGATGCTTATCATAGAGAGTGAGTCATAAAATCTGGATGTCTTTAATCCGAGGGCTGATGAGATTCCAGCTGTGTTAGGTTGTTCATTAGCGTGTAGCTTGTAGCTATGTTTCATACTTTTGCTTAGTAAGTATTCTAAATTTTAACTTTATGGAAATGGAAACAGATTTATTACATATTTATGTAATATTTATATGTGTCATAACCCTTTTATGAAAAATATCACTTCAGTCTCAGGAATTTTATAGGGAAGTATTTATTCGTTTGGGTCTAGCGCTAAAAGGTCTTATATTTAATTATATATTAGGATTCGAAAAGAGCGGATGTGGAAACCAATGCAGAAGAGTTGGGCTTGATGGTGGAATTAGAAGGTGAAGGGAGCTAAACCAGCCATAGCTACACAGTGAGACCCGTCTCCCAAAAAATAAAGGGAAAAAAAAAGGCAAGGCCATAAAATGTCAACATATGAGAAAGAAGCAGAAACTAATGGGTTAACAAGTCCTAGTCCAATATGGGATCACACATTTTTTAAGGCTACATCCAAAAAAGAAAACACTACTAAGTACAGATGAATAAAACCTTTAAGATCAATCCAGTGATTACCTGGCAAGTCTCCATGAGCCCAAGGGAGATGAGTATGGCAGCCTCTTAAAGAGGACATGTGTGCAAAACACAGCTCCTTGAGTTTTCACGTAAATATTTGTATGTAGCTGAAAGTATTTTTGGAATTTCTTCTCCTGTTCTGTGTGATACAGACTTTGTCTGGGTTGTGTTATTCAGGATCAAGGAGGCGGGATCCTGGCCAGACCCTTGGGTTAGGTTTCTGTTCTGCAGACGCCCGCGTTCTTGTAGCAGCGTCTTTTTTAGTGTAGTCTCAGACTTGGTTTGTGCTTGGATTTGAAAAGTCAGATCCAGTCATTTCTGACCCCAGATCTGACTATTGGAATTTGGGAGATACGTCAGCTGGTCAGGATTGATTATAAGGATTTCTTAGGATGGTAGACTAAGCTCCTGAGAAACCTGCATAAGGCCAGTGCATTTTACCATCACTCCCTTCACCCTGAGATGCACAGTTCTTTTGGCAAATGAATGGTCTCACTTTTTGTCACTTTGGATTTTGTAGAAACTTGAACTGGATCGATTCATGCTGTATGCCCACGGGCCCGACCTCTGTAGAGAATCAGACCTCCGGCATGCCATGGCCAATTGTTTTGAAGCATTAATAGGTAATTTCTCTTTAAAATCTGCCTTTTCTATTTATTGAGCTTGTTGGAGAGTGCATGAAATTCAGTGTAGAAGCTTACAATAGAACTGCTTGTTCCTAAAGCGTGCAAACACCCACTGCATTGCACTATAGTTATTTCAGTGTCTGAGGAATCAATCATGCTTTCTAGTTCCTGTGCCCTTCGTGTCTGAGACCATGCTTAGCACTTTCTGAATTGAGGTGATCTATATGTAGATTGCTTTCTAGCTTTCACACACACACACACACACAC
This sequence comes from Acomys percivali, assembly GCA_907169655.1. Classification (NCBI taxonomy): domain Eukaryota; kingdom Metazoa; phylum Chordata; class Mammalia; order Rodentia; family Muridae; genus Acomys; species Acomys percivali. The sequence continues at coordinate 55,992,281 of OU015749.1, read as the reverse complement.
ACACACACACACACACACACACACAC
>OU015749.1:55946321-55992245 GCA_907169655.1 Acomys percivali | reverse complement strand
CACACACACACACACACACACACACACACACACACACACACACACACACAAGGAAACAGAACTAAGTTGCTATAGTAAGATCACAGTATGGCTTTTGAACGTATTAAATTGTTAGCCACGTTTTCTGATTTCAATAGCTTAAAGAACAAACCATTTAAAAATTTTACATAACTACTGTTTGTTTTTGCAAAGCAAGGCTGATGTAGGTACTTCTCACCAAGGTTTGTATTTACAGCATATGGTTAGCTGTTGTTACAGGAAAATTAATGGAGAATTAATTGGCTGGTAATTGAAATATACTCTATAATAAAATGTTATAATCTATTGACAGTTTCTTGATTTTTAAGTAAATGGTTTAATACATTATTTCTCAAAGTCCTTTGTATTTCTTTTTGCTCCCTTCCTTTGAAAATGAACACAAAAGTTTCCTATTATAGCTTCATATTGATGATAGTGGCAAAAGAATGTTAATAATTATGCACTCTTTCCCAGCAGGGTCTGTTTTTCAGAAATAGCTCTGTTTCCAGAGAGTTTATCATAGGAGAGTATTGTGCCTTCTCCACGTAACATTGGCTATGGTTTGGCCTCAGGGCTAACTGGACATGATCCTTCAGTTCTTTAGTCCACCAGTTGTCAGATGTCCAATCTCTGGCCTGCATTTCCCTGTCAGAGATGGACAGAGCATCCCTTCCTCAAGGAGCTCCTGAAAAAAACCATCCCAGTCCTGGGAGCACTCAGTCCAGAGTAGAGGTCCACAGACTGAGCCTTCTAGCAGTGAGCTCCGCCCCTGTGACTGTCCTGACGCTTTGCTGAGCGAAAGGGGAAAAGCGAGTGTGGAGCAGTCAGCCTGGAGCCCGCAGTGCCTCAGCAACAGCTGCTATGGCATCCGCCTTGTATAACTGCTGATATTTAGTGATCAAAAGCCTCTTAGTTAGCATTTCAACACTGGACATGGAAATGTAGCCATTCTGAAGACAAATGTGAAATTCTGATTTCAAGACAATATGACTTTTCTACTCTAGGTTTATTCTGCTACCAAGTTCAAATGTTATTACAGTGCTTATAGCTTATGATTAATGCTAAGTGTATTTATAGTGCTTAATTATTTCAAATTAAAAGTGTAGCTTATCCTGGTTTTTGTTAGTAGGAGCCTTCATTGGTCTAGATTCCAGCTTTATCTGTCCTTTTTTCCCTTAGCATGTATATGTGTTTTAAAACATACACTATAAAAACAAAAACTGGATTGAAGTGTTTCCTTCACTGTGGTTACATATTGTCTCCTCAGTGGGGCATACGCCACATCTTTTAGCAGAGTTCATATCTAGCTTCTTCTACTTACAAATTTTAGTCAATTAAATTTATATTTCAGTCTGAATTTTAGCACACTAAAAGCAGGGAAGTGTTTCCTTGAAAACATTCTCCTCTTAGCTCCTAGGCTTTCTTCTGTGACTGGTTTTGGCTTGCCTTTTTGCTTTTTATAGAGATGTGTAATTTTCTCTGAATATTAATGCAGCCTTCCTCTGACATCCACTCCCTTTCATCTAGGAGCTGTGTACTTGGAGGGAAGCCTGGAGGAAGCCAAGCAGTTATTCGGACGTTTGCTCTTTAATGATCCGGTATTTATATCCACTCACCTTTTTTCCTCGGCTATGTATCAATACAGAAGTTTTGTTTTTTGAAAAGACTGTAGGGAAAACTAAATGCCAGCTCTCTCATGGGTGGGGCATGCCAAGCCCGACAGAGTCATCTTACTCCACTTGAACAGGTGTGAGGGTTCTGTGACATGTTGTCCAGGAGGTTTTCTTTCACCTGGTCATCTTTCCTTGTGGCCATTTCTAGATTAAATATGCATTTCAAGTACAACAGGAGTTGTTGTGCTCTGTAGTTTCTCTAAGTTGATTATGATTTTACACTTTTTGAGAAGTAAGGACCTGCCCCATTCAGGCTTAGTTAAAGATATTAGTCTGTTCATGATTTGTTTTTGTTTTGTTGTTTTTTTTGTAAATGATGTAGATTAGAAAAACACATTTATTTTCGACAGAAAAATAAATCTAAAAGAACTTTTTTCTAAAGCAAATTATAGGGTTTAAAAAAAAAAGATTTTTAGATAGTTTGTGTTGCTAATGTTGTAAGCTGTTAATATTGTTAGCGACACCCCCTCACTCTTGCATGTGCTAGAGCACCCTAAATGTTTTCTGTACCCAAGCAAGTCAATTTGACATTGAAAGAGAAAGGCAGCTCTTTATTCCAAATTGAAATAGCACCATATTTGAGTGAATTAGCCTGTGGAGAAGTGAGGAACACTGGACGCCAGTGTTGCAGACCCTTGTGCAACCTTCCTCTACACGTTGTCTGGTGGTGGTGTTATTGCAGGACTGTGTGTAGTTAAAAGTTGATACTTTTAAACACGTGACCTTGAATTAGTTTATTTTTCTAGATATGTGATGATTTTCATATTTGTGTATTTGCTTGCAATACGAGACTGTCTGCAGACCTATGGTCCCCATCTTTGTCCTACAGACACAAACAGCTGTGCATCTTGATTTGTGTCTGTGGCAGATGGCATATATTTTAGACTTTTTCTCAAATTTTAGAATATTGTATTCTGGCCCTTGTCCTCTGTTGGCAGTTCCAGCGACTTTCCCCGCTTCTTCAGTGACTTCCTCACCTCTGCTTATCCTGTTTCTCTGTCCTGGCTTAACCTCACCCACTCCTGCGCTCCTTCCCCACATGTGTGGGTCTGGTGTTCTTAATTGGATCCGCTTGTGTTTTCAGACTTTTTTTTCCCCTTCTTTAAACTGCTCTGTCCCATTTGCCTACTTAGTAAGCTCATCCTGTGTCTCCAGCACCTAGTGCAGGGCTGACCTGCCCAACCTTTGATATTTGTTAAAAGGTTGAAATGAAGACGTGTCTAAATGGAAAATCAGAGCCAGAACCGCTGAGTTTCAGAATTCATTTTGGTGTCTCTTGTAAAACTGAGTAAGGCTCAGTAATACATAACTTTCTGCCACAGAATTTTCATGTATACACTCTTAAGACTTTTTAACTTGATTGACGCTTCTAAATTAGCTTGGATCTGCTAGCTACTGAATGGGTGAAACATTGACAAACTGTGTGTGTGTGTGTGTGTGTGTGTGTGAGTGCGCGCGCGCGCGCGCGCGCGTCAAACACAGCCAGGAAAAAAGAAACATACACAGGTAATGCAGGTTGATGAGCTCTGTGAGGAAGGGCTGTCAGTTAGTGGGGAGAGGGGCACCTTTAAGGCCAGGCTGATGCTGAATAACGGGGATGCTGGTTGGCTGCTGTGTGCGAGACTAAATTAAGACAAGGGTTACTTTGAAATAGGGTGCTGCCGTGAAGTGAAGGCGGTTGTTTAGGGTAGGGTGCAGCAAAGCAGGTGAGAGGGCAGTGCCAGGAAGGCAGCAGGGGCTCAAGGAGAAGGTCCTTTGGGCGTTTCTCTTGCTGCTGGCTGAGAAGGAAGCCTTGTTTTCTGCTAACTTCCCTGTCTGTGCTCTCTTTCCAGCCCTCTTAATAGCAGACCTGTCTTTCCTTTTCTTCCTCAACTGCTTTTTCTTTCTAAAAAAAATGTTTGCTTTTAGTTTGTATAACTTTCAGGCTTACCAGTGAGTTTGCATGTATAGAACGGTTCGGTTTGACTGCCCTGCTGGCCCTCTTACAGCAATGGAAGGCATTATGTAATTTTTCCTATCTTCACCTCTCTTTTCTCATTGTACATCTGTCCTCAGCCTCTCTGACCCAGGCCTTTCTCTGGCCGTCTAAATATTGGAAAAGGCATCTCTTCAAATTGCTCTGAGCAGCCTGGCATGGGTCTTGCACAGACTTGCCGTTGTAGCATGTTTAGTATTGGCACTGTCACCTTTAGTTTCCAACATATTTTGCTTTTATTTTTATCATTAAATCAGAAACCTCAGGCTCTTCTCTGCCCCTAAGCTTTTTTTCTCTGTGTTTCCATCCAGTTTTAAATTTCATCATTGTTGACTCAAGTGACTCTTGGTGCACTCCACTCAAAGCTGCGTGCCTCTTGCTAAGGCCTCTCATCCATCGCTCACCTGTTCAACTGTCTGCCGTCCACACTACCTCAGTCATTTGTTAGCCTCCAATGTCTGTACAACGTAACATCTGGAAGGCTTGGGTGGGGTTTTGTTGTTGTTTTAAACACAGCTTGACTGTGTATCCCTGGCTCCCCAGGAGCTTAGGGTGTAGCCCAAGTGGCCTTGACCTTACCTCTGCCTCCTGAGTGCTGGGATTATATTGGTGCCACACATCCAGATATGATATTTTCTACCTGTTTCCGTCTTCCTTCTCGCCTACATCTTTATGCCATCCTTAGACATTCCCTTTTCTGCCTGTGTCTGCCTGACAGTTGGTTCTCACCCTCTGCTGGGACCCACTAGATTTTCCATATTCTTCCAAGTCTTCTTTGAAGCCTTTTCTAGCAGCCTGGGCCAGAGTGAGGACTGTTCCTCTGGTGCCCACTTCCTCCTGCCTCGGTGTAATAACCTAACGGCCTTCAGTGAGCCCATCTCAGCTGTATCCATTTCCTCTCATATGAGGTGTAGTCTGAGAAAGTGGCACCTGTGGTGTAGCTTCTGATGATTTTTCACTATTAAGGGACCTACTGCAGGTACCTAAGCTCTGTTTATTCACCCGCGTTCTTCCTCATTAGGCCTCTTTGAGGACAGAGTTGTGTCCTATTTATCTTAGTAACCTAATGCATAATAGGTATTTAATATCAATATGCCATGTCAATGAATGGCCAGTCAGTCTTCTAGAAGCATGCCGCAGTCCTAGAACTAATTAACAGTATCGCCGGGACCCCAGTCTAGATCTTCATGTGTGTTTTCTCTCTGCTACACTGGGATACATGCAAGGAAACAGGTGTGAGGGGAACTGGTCGTCACAAGATGGCATACATTTACACCAAGACGGGTCGCCGTGGACACCCAAGGAGCAGTCATAAGTATTTTTTAAGTGAAAAACATGAGGCAACAAGAAGAAAATGAGTGAGGATGTCCACGTGAACCTTGAGTTCTGGGGATGCTGGGAAGGCTGGCTGAGAAAGCCGACCTATAGACACTGCTGCTACCCTGTTCCTGCTAGGAGTCTGCCCTCTGACCCCGCGCTGGGTTTAGTGCTTGCACTACGTCCTCACTGAGGTGAGGGAGCGCACTGTAGTGGGTCGCAGCGTTAGGCTTTGCTTTATACCTGTGGAAATAGAGGCTCGGAGAGAACGACTAAGTTACCCACATGGACTGAGAATTAAACTTAAGCGCTCCAGCGGAGCCCGCATACTTGCTTAGCGTGGAAAGTGAACGACGGTTACTGCCGGAGTGCATGTGAGGTAAAAGATGCCCATAAGGCATTCCAAGTTATGACTTAGACGAGAGGTCGTTGTAGCGGAATAAAATAACCCAGACTGAAGCAAGGGAAGAGCGGTAAGCCAGGCAGGCCAGGGGCTGCTTTGGAAGCACTCATGCTGTGGGCGGGGGAGGGGGGTGATATTCTGTGTAATTCCCTCTAGGGAGTAAGAGGGAGAGGTTATTGATTTGGTTAACAGAAGCCTTTCATGTGCCTTTAAACAACAGTTTGGTATTTAAACACTGTCTTTAAACATTGTCTGAGAAGCTCTGTAAGTTGTTTTGAACCATTTCACTTTCTCACCTTCTGTGTCACAAATGATCCTAAATTTTCCTGTATCCTGCCAAAAACAAACTTTTGAAAACTTTTTTTTAAGGTTATTTTTCTCACTTATATTAAAAAGCCTAGATCATAGCCTGAAAGTAGATCTAGATAGAGGTTCACTAGAGTCTGAACCTGAGAGAAAAACACTTTAATCCCAAGGAAATTGGAATTATAAATGCTTTTAGATTTAACTCAGCCAGCGAGACAGTATATCATGATTTTCTGTACAGTTTGTTTATTATTGTGTGTCAAATAAACATTTGTGTGAGCCGTGTTAAAGCATGGTCTCATGGTTGCGAGGGCTTAGGAACTTGATGTGGGACAGTCCTGCTTCCTCTGAAACAAGCTATGACAATGAAGCGAAATAAAAGAGATGTGAGGCGAGTTTCACAAAAGCTGCAGAGATACCCAGGTCTCGGGGATGCGGATGGAAAAGTATGAATAAAGCACTAGTTTCATCCAGTGTGTTAGGTTCAGCAGATGTGGAACTTAGTTTTAAAAGGCTCTTTTTCTCCCCAGCGTAATAGACTAATTAGAGTCACTACAGGCAGTTTGAGTGGTGAATACACTTTAAAAAATTAGTTTGCTAGCACTATTGAATTTGCAGTAAGTGGAGTCAGCATCTGAAATAGTTTAGTATTTCAAATAATGACATTTTATTTAGTGTGTTAAACGACTCCCTTGAGCGCTAAAGGCATCATTCCATTTTCCAGGACCTGCGAGAAGTCTGGCTCAATTACCCTCTCCACCCACTCCAAGTACGTATGGCCTTCTTGTCCCTGCGAGCCTCGTAACTCCCTGGCTTTCTTTGCTTCTTTCCCACCTTTATTCTCTGAGTCTCTTCCCCGGAATTAGCACTTTAGTTTGGGTGTCAGGGAAATTTTGGAAGTAAGTAGGGCCATATGCATGTGTTGTGTGTGCTCATGTGGTCTGGAAAGCATGGGAGTGCAGGACTAGCCCTCTCCATAAGAGTGCGCTGTGTTAACTCTTAGACACCCGCATGCCTGTTGTTATGGCAAAAATTATCTTAGGGGCAATTTTAGGCATTGCTAAAAAGTAGAACAAATACTAAATTAATATTGCTAAATTATAACCTAATTTGGGCCTTAGAAATTGATTCAGATTGCATAAAATTTACTGCACATTAAAAACTTAATGCCTACGTAATAGCTTTTTGCTCAGGATTTAGAGTCAAACGATCTACACATGGTGACATTCTTTTCCTCAGTTGGCTCTAAGAGTTTCTATATTTTTCTTTCTGATTTAGTGTAGGATATGCATATATGCATTCTGGTCACATATCTTTCATGTGGATATGTATTTAACACAAATAGTAATCACTAGTGATCAATTGTTCACGGAGGTTTTATGATAGTAAAAGGCAACTTAGTGCTGTAAATTGTTAAAAATAAAAGGTTGCCCAATGTTGTTGAATATGTTAGTTTTAGTTACACTTCTTAAATTTTTCTCTTTGCCAGTTGTTAAAGGCTCATTGTTACATGGAGCACCACCTGTCTCGTGGAATAATCATATCCACTGGAAGCTAAATTCAGTTTTAATGATGTTCATTTACCAAAATAGTTTGCACAGTATGTCACAGTAGTCCAGATACTCTAAAATCAGTGACTCTTAAAGAGCAGTTCCCAGACAGCAGCAGCCTATCACCTGCACACTTGTCAGAAAGACAGGTTCTCAGCACGCACTCCAGTGCACGCATGCTCACACACGCACATACGCACACACGCACACATACACATGCATGCTCACACACATAAAAACACATGCACTCATACACACGCTCTCACACACACACACACACACACACACACAAACACACACATATGTCTCTGGCAGCTGTTCTTCAGCTTGCATCTTCCTTAGAGAGTTAGTCTAATACCAGGGATTTTGAACTATCTGTGTACAGAACTTGGCCCTGAAATTTGAATGAAGATTGGAAAATATTATTTGAGCCTTCTTTAAATATTAGGTTTGTTTGCTATTCTAAGAGATGAGAAAGAGGCTTTCATGTTTTATCTGGCATTTCAGAAATTTCTGCCCACGGGAGATGGAATTTTAAAGAACAGTGTCCAGGAATTGATAATTATTCTTGTAACCAAAACTACATGTGGTTTTTAATGTATTTTTCTATAGCTACAAGAGCCAAATACGGATCGACAACTTATCGAAACTTCCCCAGTTCTACAAAAACTTACCGAGTTTGAAGAAGCAATTGGAGTGATCTTCACTCATGTCCGCCTTCTGGCCCGGGCGTTCACACTGAGAACTGTGGGCTTCAACCACCTGACCCTGTGAGTGAAGAACGCTCATCTGGTCCACTTGACTGTGCAGGGGAGCAGCTTCCAAACGTTCCTGCCCTCCAGAGGAATGGAGAGGGCAGACACACTGCACCAGTCATGTGGCGAGGCAGACAGCAGCCAGGCAGCTTTTGGTCCCATTAACATACATCTTGATGTGTTCATGATGTTTATGAGATCTGAAGGGAGTAAAACTTTTGTCCATTCAGAGACATGCACTAAACAGTAGAAGCTTTGCAGACCATGTGGTCTATTTGTCATTATTTGCCATAATACTATAAAAACAGCCATAGATTTAAAAAAACAAAAACAAAACCCAAGTGTGACCACTCTAGTAAAACTTTCAGGCAGGCTGTGGCTGGATATGGCTTTCTAACTCCTGCTTTAGACAATTGATTTATTGAGACTATTGAAATTGAAAATAAGAAAAACTCTGCTAGAGATTAAAACCCTGGGTTCAGTCCTCAGCACAGCGAAAAAGAAAAAAAATAAGAACAGTAGCAAAATTGTAGGTGCCAGTGTATATGTGGGGCAGTATAATATAAAATGTTTTTCCTTCCTTAATTGGAAAATTCTAAACTCTCTTTAAACTGTAAGAGTAAAGACACAGATTTTGTAAACATTTGTAAATTCCAGATATTCTTTGAATAAAGGACATACATGTTTAATAGGTTTGGAAAATTAGGGGCTCTTTCTTACAAAAGTCTTTTCTAATTTTGATTTATTTTTCAATTGGTATTACTCTGCCTCTGGTCAGGTGCTGTTTACTAATTTAATTTGGTAGCCATTTAATCCTGAAAGCATTCATTTTTGGGCTGGACACATGGGTTGGTGGTTAGAGTAAGTAATATTGCTCTTTCATAGGACCTGAGTTTGGTTCCTAGCACCCATATCAGGTACTCAAAACCACTGGTAACTACAGTGCCAGGTGATTGTCTCGGCTCATTGCACAAACCTATACACAGACACATATACCCATGATTTAAGTAAAAATTAAATTTAAAAAATTATTTTCAGAAATTTTCAACAATTTCTGGGAATATTCAGGGAATAATATTTCGTTTTATGCTTTAAAAGTAATCTTAAAAATTATGTGGGTTTTTTAAGATCCACAAATACTTATTGTTTTATTTACTGTGATATTTCATTTTCAGAGGCCACAATCAGAGGATGGAATTTCTAGGTGACTCCATCATGCAGCTGGTAGCCACAGAGTACTTGTTCATTCATTTCCCAGATCATCATGAAGGACACTTAACGGTGAGTTTGTCTTCAGTTATTCCCTCTCATAAGTTTGCTGGGTGATAGGTAAGAAATAAGAGGCCCACATACATACTTGCTTAACTTAACTTAAGGTGACTTATGATATAGTCACTTTTCATATCCCCCAAGAATAGGTAATTACAGATACTCTGCCATATAAATTTTGTGGGTATGCATGCATACACTATAAAAATGTGAGTAAGTATAACTCGATGCAAGGTAGGACATGTCAGGGAAGATTCTTGTAGCCACAGAGTGCAAGGAAGGCTTCGTGGGTCTGGTGATGGGCAGGATGTCACCACTGTGAATTTAGTAGGGGGCACTTTGTTTGCAGTGTTTCCTTCACACTGAGTCTGGAGAAGCAGTGGTCTCAGGCCTGCGAGTGACCTCTGAGAAGCCACTTGAGAACCATGTATTGGGAAAGCTGGTGCTAATCTATTAGGAAAGCTGTACTGTATGCTCTTCCGTGTGATCCTTATCGTGACGAAGCTAATAGCAATAGTTTCATACTCTTTAAATTGTTATGTGTGGTTTTCTATGAATAGAATTGAATCTTAGTTCTGTAAGTATTGGAAGTATTGGGAACAGAGAGAGCATGGAGTTAGATGTGAATTCTCAGCAGTATTTCTCATGTCAGTGTTCACTCTCTGTATTGCGCTTCTGTCATCTGCCATGTGCTGCCGTGTCCTATGGTAAGTGCTCAGGAATCAGCAGTACACCTTTAGCTTTAAGTGAACATGTTGACTGCCATTTAAAATGAACTGCTCTTCGAAAGGCAAGGATTTCTTTCTTTAGTTGATCATTGAATTCTTTAGAAAATTTGAACCTTTTGAGAGCCAGTGTCTCACATCTCTCTGAGGACGACAGCAAATTGTGTATTTGCTCTTCCCCATTAGAGAAGAGACTTTATAGATGTCAAAAGTACCTGCTTTATCAGCAAAGTTGCCAGAGCATACTAGGTGGCCTGAGGACGCTCGATTCCTGGACTCTGGAAACTAGCTGCTTGAATACGGCACCCTCTTCCTGCTCTTCAGAACTAACTGTGGACTCTAGATCTTCCGGGATGGGACCTGTTCTCAGATGTGCTGCCCCTCACTAGCTCCAGCCCTGAGTAAACAATAGACTAAGCGCAGGAGGCCTGAGTCCTGCCATGAGATGCAGGTGAAGCAAAGCCAGGCCCAGGGTAGTGCTGCAGATTCAGGCCCTGGCTTCTTTCCACTGTTACTTCAGGGCTAGGTAGTTGGTTTGGTTTTGTTGTTTCGAGATAAGATTTTGTTCCGTACTCCAGGCTGGTTTCAAACTCACGGCATTCTCCTTGCCTGAGTCTCCCAAATGCGGGCATTCTGGGTGAGATCCAGCATACCCTGCTGCAGACACATAGCTTTGTACAAAATGAGTTTATGAGCCTTGCTGTCTTAAAGTCAGAGCTTTTACTAGACTGGTGTTAGCAATGATAAAGCTCCGATACATATGGCGGTTTTATGAAGTATCGTTACAGAAACCTTTGGGAGAAAAGAGCAGCAGCAGATCTGTAGGCAAGGCGAAGCTGATCTGTCGTAAGCACGTAATTTAAAGGCTGGTAAACACTGACAGGAGTGCTCTGTCCTTGAAATGGCTTCTCCATCGGTTTCTATCGCACCGTATTCTGGATTTTTCTGTGCCTCTTTTCTTAACTACTGTGGCTTAGCATCCTTTGCATGTTCAGCTTATTCCTTGCAGCTAGTAAACATGTCAGATCTAAGAGGTCACTGCTAGACCATGCCTCCTCCTAATATACTGTCTCTCAGACAGTCTACTCCATGTGTTCAGCAGTTTCACCTTATTGGCAGAAAATATGCACCTGATGTCTGCAGGTTCACTTGTGTCCTGAGCTCTAATTCCAGATGCCACGAATGAACAGAATATTCCTCCACCTCGGTCTTCTTGACGTTTTCCTGTGTGTGCACTGAGGACAACATCAACTATCCAGTACTGTGCATCAGAAACCTGGAAGTCATCTTTGCTTCTACCCTTTACTTCTCCTCTCAAGTCCTAACAGTGCTACTCCAGTATTTCTGGGACGTGTCCTTCTGTCACCACCTAATTGCCATCACACACACCAGTCCTGATCACCTGGGTTACTGAAGTGAGTCCTTCATCGCTATCAGGGTGTTACAGGAAGATTGTGATTGATGGGGAGACCCAATTAGAAGTCGGAACATTCATAGAGTTGTAACAGATGCCCAGCTTAGGGTTCTGGTCGTACAAAGCACAGGAGAGTAGAGCATCCTTCTCAAGAGGAGTGGGCTCCCCAGGCCCTGCAGATTGCCTGCTACTCTTTGAAAAGCTTGCCTTGATATTTTCTGAAGGCACTTTTGTAGTCTGCCTAAGAGATGGACAGTTTAAAGCCAGAATCTTTAGGAGACACAGATCTCAGGATGGCATGAACTCATTTTTCTTCTATCAGCTTGTACCGTGATCCCATCCATTTTATGTGTTCCTGCCAGAAGAGTCTTTTTCACAACAGCTCTCCTGGGACTATGCCAGTGAGCCATTTATCCGCAATCTGCTAACGCCGAGACTGTCCCCGTTCTCAGTTCTCAGACCTCTTCTCTTCCTTTGACTTCTGCTCCGTAGGTGATCTCATTCTGTCTGTCTTGTGGTTTTGAAACATCTGTATGTTATTTCCTGACTTATGTCCAAAGGCTTTATCTCCTTCTCACACTCTAGACACATATCTATAGAATATAACAACACTCAAGTACCTAGATATAAAAACATGCACATCTTTAATTAGATTTCTAACAGGTACCTCAGGCAAATGTGTCTAAAGCAAAACAGTTTTCTCCCTCCGTCCTGGTTGCCACGCAGCATTCTTCATACCAGTAAGGATTATTCCATTATTTCAGTTGTTAAAAGCCTTAGCATCACCCTTAACTCATCTTCATCTCCTATTACACCTCCCCACCGTTCACACCGCCTGTCAGCTCTACTGTCTTAGTTCTGCTGAGTCCCGGCTCCAGCTTCTCCACTGATGCTGTTGTCTAAAGTGCAGCCGTGCTCTCCCGTCACATCGGCCCTTTCTTCCTCTGCAGTCTGCCTTCAGTACGGTGTGTGGAGGAATTCTGTTTCCAGTGTTGGAGACTGAACCACAGCGGTTGTACATGGCAGGCAGGCGCTCTTACCTCTGAGCTGCATCACCTAGAGCAATTCTTTGACAGGGCAACCAGTAACAAGCGTCCTCTGCATCAGACCTCTTTCCATCTAAGAAGAAAATGCTGTTTAGTCCCATTGTCTTGACACTGGCTTACCAGAATGGGGATGTAGCATGCGCTATGATGCTCCTCTCTACGAGGTCCCTTTAGCCAAATTCCTATTCTGTATGTACTTGGCAGATAGGCTTTGACTAAATGATCTTCACAGCCCAGATTAATGGTCTTTGGTTCCTCTTTGGACAGTGCCTACAGAACCGGCAGGTCCCTTAGTGGTCCTGCCACCTCTTCAGCCGTGTGTCATGTGCTCTTTCCGCTCTGCACTAGCCTGCTGGGTTCAGGCCTTTCTACCATTGCCTTTGCACATGCAGTTCCTCCGCCTGGAAACCATTCTGCAGCTGATTCTTTATTTTGCTTAGTGTCCTCTAGTGTTTCCTTCACTTGGCAATTCTGACCAGACTTCTGGATGTAGGAGAACGCCCCTGACCCCTCACTCCACCCTAGGCCAAATTCTGCACTCCTTTTGTTCCATACTTTTTTCAGCTTGCCTACCCCACTAGACCAGAAGTTCTGAAAGAGCGTGTTTTGTTTCCTCTTTAGCCCAGTAGTGCCCAGCATGTGTTAGGTTCTCAATACAGACATGATAGAGAAGTAAGCGAGGGAGAGTTTGCAGAAGGATGAGTCACGTAGAGGGCAGTGGAGGCGGTTCTGCAGAGAAATGGGCATGTTACTTTATGTGTCAAGTAATGAACAGGAAACTGACTTTGAAATGTTTAAGGATTAAAAATTTTTAAGCGTGCAGATTTTTACTGGAATTGCATTGGAAGGGCAGCAATTGATTCCTTCTTGTAATTACAGGCACAAGATGGCAGTTAATCACGTCTGAGAGCCTTAGCATCGAGCTAGTTGGGGACACACTTGTTTTACAAAGAATAAAGACACAGGGCAAACGTAACTGTGTCTGCCAAGTTTTGCAGGTTGTTGGGGAAAAGTATTACTCTGTGAGTGAGTCCTGAAAGGGCCTGATGGGGAAGGAATGCGGATCATATATATACAGTTGCCATAGCTTAATCAAGTTTGAATTGGGGTGTCTAGGGAAGATGTTCTGTCTATACACTGAGGCTTTTGTTCTTAAGGGTAAGCCTACCTGGAAGGTCAGTGAGAATAGAGTGCCACAAAGAAACCTTTTACTCTGGCCAGAACGACTGTCTTACGGCACTTGCAAATTAGCACCCTTTCTACGTAGCCTTTCGCTCTGCTGGTGAGCTAACAAGAGCTGCTCATCCTGTGCCTCCGTGTGCCAGGCACTGTGTCCGGTGGTGGAGTGCACCTGCTTGTCCCGTGCCTCCCATGTGCCAGGCACTGTGTCCGGTGGTGGAGTGCACCTGCTCGTCCCGTGCCTCCCGTGTGCCAGGCACTGTGTCTAGTGGTGGAGTGCACCCGCACAATGAACTTGTGGGAGCTGTTTGCTTGATTGTAGAGGAAGGATGCAGGATAACAGAAAGAGAGCAGAGATTACAAACGAAAAGCTTGAGAAGTGGTGATCTCATCCTGCCCTGCTGCCTCCTGCCAGCTGGAGTATAAATCACCCAGGCTGCCAGGTACCCTACCTAACAGAGCCCCGAGAAGATGGATTCCCCAGCATCCCGACAGGAATTCTCTATCACTGACATAGTTTGGCTCCTTGTGTCTGACCTGCATTCTGCCGCCTATCATCTGTGTAGCTTTTCTTTAATTGTCATAGAAATGGAGACCATCTAGCTACCACTCTTGGTATAAAAGCCCTGTGTGGCATATCACTGTTAATTTTAATTGTATATTTTGCTTTGACTCCACTGCCTTCTATTAAAGCCCTCAAGATAATAGATCTAAGTGCGCTCGCCTTACACTAGGTGGCCCTCTTGGGCAGCTTATGTCTCATGCGACCTAGGATGACAAGGGAAGTTAAGGGAAGAATGTCAGTCTCCGTGTTTTAATCCAGGAAATCCTATTCTTATGGAAATTTAAGTTTAAAGCAAGTGTGGGAGACTTCTGCTGAGATTGTGGGAACATGCGGAAATATTACAACCAGAGTCTGAGCTTTGGAATGTTTACTGGCCCTTGGCATTGCACCAGAGATCAGCAGTCCCTTTGACAGCTTCATAAAGGTCTTAGCTGTACTCGGCTTCACTGTTTCTGATTTGCAATTAAACTGCAGCAAGGGCTAGAAAGGTTATTAGAGACAGGTAACGATTTGGTAAAGGGGAGAAGTTTGAAGGCAGCAAGGAAATGGGTATCGAGAAGATTTCGTATTAAAGTAGAACCTAGAGGGATTCCAAAGCTTTCTAGACTCTTTTTCCTGTTATTGAGGAGCAAGCAAACCTTACCTGCTGCCGCGCCGCCACTACAGACAGCGCCTCTGTGGAAATAGTAATTTCAGTGTCAACATCTGGCCTTGCCCCTTCCCCATTGGGGATTCCATATTGTCTGCTGGGACATTGACACTTCCTTCCATCTTCTGGTGGCCTTGGTCTTCCTCACTTGGTTCTGATTTTCTTTCTAGTTCCCCCTATGGTCACCTTGCTGTGTCGTGGTCTCTACTTTTGCCACTATGTTTAATTTTCCTAGAAAATCCCCTCCAGCCATTTTCCCATTAACTAACTCAGTCTTTTTCAGTTCCAATTTTATGTTCAACAGAATGCACGCAAACTTTTTTAAAAGGCAAGCATCCCAAGTTCAGAGTTCAAAATTCAGATTCCTTGGTGTTTGGGAGAAATGTGGGTACTAGTATCTAAGGAGGAGCGCCTTAGGCCTTAGGACTGAAGCTGGCTACAACACTCTGGAGAGGGGTGACCCAGGGCAGCGCCTCTGGAAAGCATGGGGGAGGGGGCAGCTGGGTGCTGTGCCTGCGTCTCCATCAGCCTGGTGATGCTTGTGGTTGAGCAAGGTGTGGCTTTCTGAGGAGTAGGTCCACGTGAAACACTGCTTCCTGCTGCCTGCCAACCCAGAACCTGGCAGGCTTTGCTTCTTGTGCCCATCCTCACTGGGTCCATGGTTTGCCAAATAGTAGATTTACTAAGGTTGAATTCAGCTGGGGACAGAGATGGAAACTTGCATAGAGACTTGTTGCAGGACATTTGAACCCATTGTGAACCCCGAGATGATACTTGTTTACCTTGGTTGATTTCGTGTTCCAGATGTAAGTGGACTGCAACAATAAAGGTTAATGACTGCTTTCCTTTTCCTTGCCGACTTTTGGGTTATACTCTTGAGTTTTTGGCAAGAACTTAGCAGACCTCACTTTTACCTACTTCACTGCTTTATGATCTGCCACGGCTTGTCTTAAAGCAAAGTTTGAAGTATTCCTGGTTCCTTCTCTGTCAGACAGCATTGTTACATAGCACTGAAGCTGGGTCCGTGACACTGGAAGGTGGCAGCTGGGCATGACAGCCAGCAGCGTGTCATCACTGCTGTTTGCTTACATTGTGCCCATTGGTCCCGGGGAAGAGCGTTTACACAGCCCATGGCGTTTCCCTCCTTCCCCAAAGTGGAGTCTATTTGTTCAACATAACCATAGTCCCAAATAAGCTTCTTATGCTGCAGGTGATGCCACAAGCATCACCAGGCTGATGGAGATGCAGGCACAGCACACAGCTGCCCCTCCCCCATGCTTATCCTGCTTCAACTTGAAATCCAAACCACAGAGAGAACCACCTCCAGCTCATGTGTTCTGTGAATTGCTGTGGTGGGTTTTCTGTTGTTTGTATCGCATGTCACATTTGGCCTTTTAGGTTTTAGGCTTCTTTGTACGTTTTAATTTTTATCTTTTTATTGGTGTATGTTGGCTGTACAAAATAACATATATATATACACTTAAAGAACTAGTGTGCTAAAGAAAAGCTGTAGTTGAGGAGGAGTTAGAAAGACAATGGAACAGAGACAGGCGAAGAGTTACAGTCTGATTCGATAGCAGGTGAGGCTTATGAAGATCAAATTGTAGCTCTGCTTCATGAATCATTGTCGGACCAATTAAGAACATACCGTTCCTTGTTTATCCATTGTCAAGGGTTCAATATCAAGCATTGAGATAAATCTTGATTTTCATAAGCTTTATTGACACTGTGGAGCCATAGAGTATAAAACTTGTATCTAATAAACACAGTGCACTGTGGAACAGTGGTGGGTGTGATGCTAGCAGGACTCACAGTGGCTTCTTCTTGATCCTGTGCTCAGGACACAACAATTTGTGTATGCTTCTGGTAAGAAAACATAGATTTCGGTACATTAGTCCCTTGAGTCTTAGGGATCGGGGATAGTTATGTCACTTGTTAAAAGTTCAGTGAATTCCCATGTTGGTGTCTGCCTCTTTCCCCTTCTTTTAGTGTGTGTCAAGTGCTTAAATTGGGCTTGTTGTGTGGACACTTGGGATAGATCAGAACAATTTTTAGGCAGTATCTAACGTTACTATGGAATAGTCCTTGGAGGGCTGATAATGGTCTCAAATTCTTAGCAGACATTTCTGTTTTGAATTCCTGAGGTTAAAATATATAAATAATTTTGAAATTTGGGGCAGGAGCAATGCTCAGTGGTTTAAAGAGCTTGCTGCTCTTCTAGGGGATCTAAGTTCTGTTCCTAATAGCTGTGTGGGGAGGCGTACAGCTGTTCTCTCTGGGGATTCCAGCATCTTCTGGCCTCCATAGGCATCTGTATACTTGTGGTGCACATATATGATATAATGCATATATACAGTATACAAATAAAAATTAAATCTTTAAAGTTATATTTAAAATTGGTTAAAGATGAAGGGTCTGAGTATGAAAAGACAGAGATGCAGGGTACATAATATGTCTTTAATAACAATATAAATAAATAGATCTTTCAATAATATTAAAACGTCTTTTCCCTAAGTCATGTAGTATTAAAATTAGGATCTGTGTCATGAAGTATGATGCTTCTTGTAGACAACCATAAACACAGGCTTGCTTGGTAGGTGTGCCTGCTGTAATCATTGGTGAAGGCTGGTTATTTCACAATATGGGAAATTTGTTTGGAGTAGTAAAAAAAGGGTAAGGTTTCCAAATTCTATCAAATTATACACAAAAGGGGTATATTTTATTGAATGTAAATCATATTTAAGTAAAAAAAATTTTTTAAATGCTTCCTGATTTGGTAGCTCAAAGCTTGTTAGTGGTCATATCTTAGTCAGATTGCTGTGCACCCCTCTCTCCAAATCCTTCTCACTGCTACTAAATAAGTAATTGGGTATTTAAATCCAGATAGTAATTGGGTTAAATCCAGATAGTATCTCAGGGTGAGTCATTAAGAGACAATAGGAGCATTTGAAGTATGTCATTGTCACCCGAGGGCAGAGGACTTAGACCTTCAGGACAAACTGTCAGGGTGGCTGGGTTTAACAGGGGAGCAAGAGAGAGAGACCAGAACTGAAGAGGTGTCTAACTGTGCCCCAATCCCTTCTTACCAGCTGTTACGAAGTTCTTTAGTGAATAACAGAACTCAAGCCAAGGTAGCAGAAGAGCTGGGCATGCAAGAGTATGCCATCACCAACGACAAAACCAAGAGACCTGTGGCCCTAAGAACCAAGACCCTGGCGGACCTGTTGGAATGTGAGTCCTACCCACAGTGGAAAGCTGAACTTTCAGGGTCAAGGTTTAAATTAAACTGAATAGAGCTTATTCTTCTCATGATGATGATGATGTTCTGGCTAAAGAACTTCTTTTCTCTTTTTCTAGGTCTTTCAAACAATGTTTTGTATAGCCCAGGCTAGCCTCTGTGTAGTCAAAGGTAGCCTTGACCTCCTGGGGTCCTCCTGTTCCTTTCTCCCAAGTGCTGGTATTGCAGGCTTGGGTGACCACATCTGTCTAAGAAACTTCTTGTTTTTACTTTTTTTTTTTTTTTTTCTTTTCACTAAGACATGTGAGTGATACATTTGTTGGTTTGGTGTACATTCAGGGGTGGCTGCCTGTCCTACCCTCCTGGTTCTCAGCCATCAAGTCCCTTTGTAGGAAACAGGAGCACAATGAAGAGTAGTGGGTATTGAGAATCACCGCAGCGTTCTGGGTTTGCTGGTTTGTTTGTTTTTTGCTATCCAGCAAAGGGGCACAGAAGGAAGGATAATTTATTCTCTAGACACCAAAATCATCACCTATTGTTCTGAATGAGACAAAACTGTAAACAGATGCCATCTTTTTCATTTTCTAATAAAGTCTGGAAGCATTACAAATAATTCCGTTATAGCTAGTTAAGGGATTATATACATAAGTTTATTATTTCTAATATTACTTCAAAAGAACTAGACTATTCTCTGGGCTTTCTAGCTTTTTATGTTATAGTATTTTTCAGAATTGGAATTATATAAAATATAAAGTACACTGTATAGACCAGCTTATTTACAAAGTATAAAGGCAGTCTAACCAAGACATCTAAAGGGACGCAAAAGTCAGTTCTGATTGGTGTCACTGACCTTTTTATTTTAGCTCAATAAATGGTGCTTCCAGTCTACTTGGTTAAAATTCGTTTAAATGAACTCATTTGAACATTTTTTGGAATTGTCACTTATTAATTTAGTTAAATAGATTATGCTGCTGTTACTGAGTTTTCTTAACTTGGACAGATAAAAATTTTTTAATTTTCTCATTTTTCTGTTTATGAAATTTAACATGGAACTGGTACACATGAGTGGTCTTGAGATTGGTGTTGGGAGTGGCAGGTCCAAAGATGTGCTTATTCTAGCATTGTCTGTGACCTGCAGCTCGTGTTTGATTCTATTGGTGTTAACTTGGTTATACTCCCAGATACCATCTGTAGGATAGTACAATATTTGGTATACTTTTAGACTTATGAGTCTCAACCTAGGAGTTGTACCATCCTTTCATAGGGGTGGCCTAAGACCATTGGAAAACACAGATATTTATATTATGATTCTTAATAGTAGCAAAATAACAGTTATGAAGTAGCAATGAAATAATTTTATGGTTGGGGGGTCACCATAACATAAGGAACTGTAGTAAAGGGTCGCGCGTCAGGGAGGTTGAAAGCCACTGTTTTAGACTATTCACTTAGCCGTCAGCTAAGTACAGATCTGTGTTCTGTGATTTTGTATCTTATCACATGTCTATGTTGGTGCTTCTGGTATTAGTGATAAGGGGTTGATTTTTAATTGAAGGAAAAACAAATAATTATGCCTAAAAAAAGAGTTTAGAAATTGAAAACCTTGTGAAAAAGCTTAGCCCTTAGGGCCGGGGAGATGGCTCAGTAGTTAAGAGTGTTTACGGCACACATACATACATGCAATGAAGTATCAAGATTAAGAAAAATGAAGAACCTTCCGTTGTTGCTGTTTCCCGTAACTAACAGTGAATTGCATGTTTCCCATCTGATTTTCAGCATTTATTGCAGCACTGTACATCGACAAGGACCTGGAATATGTTCATACTTTCATGAACGTCTGCTTCTTTCCACGGCTGAAGGTAAGCGCTAACGTTTACATCACTGTGTGCTTTGTTTCCGGCGGTTCTGAAACACACTACTCAATGCTTTGGGGATTCCCACAGGAGTTCATTTTGAACCAGGATTGGAATGACCCCAAATCCCAACTGCAGCAGTGCTGCCTGACACTGAGGACAGAGGGGAAAGAGCCGGACATCCCCTTATACAAGTAAGTGCTTGCTGTCTGCCAGCCATTCAGGGCATGGTGCGTCCTCAGTCAGTACTTAAGTGGAAAACTCAGAGGGTGAGGCTAACAGGAGACCTCAGGTGACTCCAGCTGAGCCTGAGGCGCTCCGCCCTAGCTTAGGTGGGCGCCTCTTGATTGTCTCTGCTTTCTCCCATACATACATTCCTCTGACAGGAGGGTATGCTAAGATTGTAAGACCGAGGGTATAGCAATTCAGGTGCTGTGCTTGCTTTTTTCTTAAAGCTATATTCATTTATATATGTACAAAAGCTTTGCCTGCATGTGTGTATTTGCATCACACGAGTGCTTGGTGCCTGTAGAGGTCAGAAAAGAACATCAGCTCTGCTGGAACTGGAGTTATAGAAGGTGTGAGCTGCATGTGGGGGCATATAACTTGAACCCTCCACAAGAGCAGCAAGTGCTCTTAACCCCGCCCCCCAACTTATCTCTCCAGCCCCCAGATGAAATGATTCTCTTTTTTTTTTTTTTATTTTTATTTTTTGAAATGATTCTCTTGTACAGGTGTCTATTGTCTGATTTCCCAGAGGGTGATAGACTGTGTTGTTTGTAGCAATATTTGAGTGCCACTCTGTACTTTCCCTTGAGCCTCTGCTGGCCTCTGATTGTTAGCTGAAAGAGTGTTTCCCAAGCCTGGTCAAAATGGAACAAATGTTTACTGCTGCTACTTGGTTACTCAAGTCCTTGCTTTTCCTGGAATTTGAATCAAAAGTTGCCCTCAACTTGTGAATGTAGCCAGCAGACATTCAGAAGGAATGTGCGTGAGTCACTGTGTCACTTGACACCAGTATTCATAAAAGCAGATTTGACTCTGGATTAAGAAGGGGGCTAAATGGGATTTGCAAAGTAAAGAATCATCCGAGTACATGCTGCCTCCCAAGGTGCACTGATACACCATTTTAGGAAGCTTAAAAATCCATTTTCACTGGGCTGGAGAAATCCTCAGCAGTTGAGGACACTTGCTGCTCTTGCAGAGGGACCCAAGTTCAGTTCCCAGCACCCACACTGGGCAGGCTCAGAGATCATGCCCCAGCTAGAGAGGTAAACATGTGCAGGTACCATCCGGGGCCAGAGGAACGGGGGAGAGCCGGCCTAAAAATGAAGCGGACTAAAGTCTCATGTAGTAGGCAACGCTATTCAGGGCAGCAGACAGTTTATACTCTGAGGGTTCAGAAGAACCACACGAGTAAGGCGCTCATTCACCAGGACAGGCCGCAGGTGGCTAGCACGCTTTCCTCTTTGGAGGCACTTGAGTAGCAGTAGCTGAAGTAAGCTCACTCCTCCTACCCACTACACCTGGGAGGAGCGCGGGAGCACATTTCCAAGAGCAAGTCTGTGTTTTGAAGCTGAGGCCACAAGACTCTTTGCCTTATTTTCTTGGAGTTTTCTTACAAGCGCTCAAAATTCTTACATGACTCCATTCTTGGACCGTGTTCCAACACACCCACATGCACATACATATGTATTTTTCACTAATTAAAAAAAGCCTAGTAGTTTCAATACTGTTTACTCCATGCCTTTGGGAACACAGGGTTCTAAGCACACCCATTTGTGCAGGTGTGCTCCTTCTGAAAGCTCCTCCTTTTGGACTTCTCAAACTTCAAAATAACTAAAGTCACAACAGTTAATAAGCATTTGTGCTGCCAGCAAAACAGGCCAGAAGACTAGTCACCCCATGGCAAGAAGCTGTCAGTGTAAAACAGTTTCTTTATTGGAGGAAAGTCCTAAATATTTAGAAATACCATATTAAGCTGTCTGATAAACATAATAAGCTGTGTGGTGCGAACAAATAACAGAATTTCCCCTTCAAAGGTCGAAGGGTCAGTGATAAAGGTGGTGTGTGTCTTGTAACACAGGCTTTAGCAAGTACCACCTTAAGCCACAGTGGGCACCCCTTGAATATGCAAACACAAAGGAAATTGCTGTGCTCTCTCTCCATAAATCCTCCCACAAAAGTCCGTGGTGACGTTGTTCATTGTTATCAAGATGGTGGCTTGCTTTACATAGTTTTCATGATCACTGTTCATTCCATCATCATTCTTGGCTACTTTTAATTTCCCTTTTCCATAAGTTATCAGGTTTTTTTTTTCTGTTTGAAATCTGCATCTTGTCATTACATCGAGAGTACCTGGAGCTTTGTTTTTTAGTGGCTGTTATATACTTGCCATTATAGCATATCTCTAAAATGATCACAGATGTTTCAGAAATTAAATATGTTTGCTGATCTCTTAGGTAAAATACTAAACATTAGAAAGAATCCATAAAGGGTGTGAAACCACTCAGGTGTGTCTTGAGGTGTTATTATCCATTTATTGCTGTTAGCGGTGATAAGCATTGTAAAATAACCAACTAAAGCCCATAGTTCTTCATAATGAAAGTTTGTTAATTATGTGATACTCAAATATCCACACTTGAGCCCTCAGACACTGATCCTATCTGAGAAAAATGTAAAACCGCAATGTAGATTTTTTAAAAAAGTTACTGTTTCAAAGCTCTAAATATTGTTAGGTTAGCAAATCAAAAATTGAACTACTTCCTTTTCCCATGTTGTTACTTTTATTTCTATTTTATATGCTTTTACTTATTTCTATTCTGTATACTTTTATACTATTTCTAGGCAATAAGAATGAGGTTTTCCTTTGCTATTTTGTTAGTTATATTACAGCACACTACCTGAGCATTGTATCATAATTCATGTTCTTTTGTTTCAGGACTCTGCAGACAGTGGGGCCATCCCATGCTAGAACTTATACTGTGGCTGTTTATTTTAAGGGAGAAAGGATAGGCTGCGGGAAAGGACCAAGGTATGCAAAGAGCACCGTTTCCCTGAGTGTGTTTCTGTGTTCAGGGAAGACTACCTGGTATTTAAAACCTCTGCAGTCTGGCTCACATTAGACTGTTGGGTGGGTGTCTTTGGTTACAGCACAGTGAATGCGGAGGACCAATGTCCCCTCTAAGCCGACTGAAAGGCTTGGTGATCAGCCTTGCACAGGGCACAGGGGCCGTATCAGTTGTTACACAAGTCAATTCTGTCCAGTTTCAGCCTCAGCAGAATGCAGGCATGTTAAGTGTGTCATGGTGTGCATAGCACAGCCATTAGATGTTTCCTGTCACTTGAGCTTTGTGGGCATGCTTGCTAGTTTTAGGAAAAAGGAAAAAAAAAAATATATATATATATATATATGTAAAATCTCCTTTCTTTGAACCTTCTAATCTATGTTTTGCCTGTTTTTCTCTCTATACATTTTATCTTATTCATATTTAAACTTTCCATGGAGTATTTTGAGACAAGAAATATTGTAGCCCTAATGAAAATGGAAGATACTCTACTACATATTAAAAGTGTGGAACAGATACCTTAAAGAGGCTTTGTGTAAATAAAAGACATTTCTGAATGCTCTTGTGTGTATTCCTAGCTATGCAACTCCATATGTGGTGGAAGTAATCACGTGGAATTTTATGCACTAGATATGAAAATCAACATTAATGAATTTGTAACTATAATTTGTGTTTCTGAAAAAGAAAACCTTTAAAATCTACCTCACTTTTATTTTACTCAACAGTATTCAGCAGGCAGAAATGGGAGCAGCAATGGATGCACTGGAGAAATGTAAGCCTATCTCCTTTTCTGTAATTATACCTCATAATGTAGTGAGTGTGTGTGGATGGAGGATGAGGACGTAGAGGAATGGTTAAGTTCTGATCAAATGGAATCTTATCTGTTCATAATTAATCTCCATACAGAGGAGAGGAGACTGTGCCGTGTAAATAGCAGACTGTAGTCTTTAGACAGCATTCCTAAGCGTGTTTGGTTTTTATTTTCCTTTTTTTACATGGAGCTCTATTCCTCATAGAACCCTCTGTGAGTGGCCTCTGTTTCCGACCATATTTCCCCATACTTCTGTAGTAACATCAGCCAGGCATGGTGACACGTGGGAGGTAGATTCAGGATAGCAGGAGGTGAAGGCCACCTGAAGCTACATTGTGAGGTCAAGGTGAGCCTGGGCCACATGAGACCTTGCTTCAAGGCAAAACAAAACAAATGAAATAAAAAAATAAAAATCTCTGTAAACTGGGTATGGTGGTACATGCCTGTAATCCCAGCACTGAGGGGCCAGAGGCAGGTAGATTTCTGAGTTCAAGGCCAGCCTGGTGTACACAGAGAAACCCTGTCTTGCGGGGCTAGGGATGGGGTGTAGAGGGTTGGGGGTTGGTGGGGAATCTTACGTAGGCATAAACATATACATGGGAAGATTTTTTTTTTCTGTTTAGTTTTTAACCATTGTCTTATTTAAGTTGGATGGCAATCAGATGTTTCTGAATACATTCACATGCTAATGTATGTATGTAAGACACCTCACTTTTGTCCAGTATGTCATGAGCAGTCCTATAAGTCATAGGGAATGGCTCCAGATTTCTTAATAGTTACACATTATTGGATGTGCTGTATTTTATTGATGCTTTTCTTATTATTGGTGGCTACTCCGTGTGTGTGTGTGTGTGTGTGTGTGTGTCTGTGTGTGTGTGTGTGTGTGTGTGTGTGTCTGTGTCTGTTCACTGTCTACAATAAATGTCTATATTGTGCTGCATTTAGTTTTGAAGATACATTGTCTCAAGTGTGAAGACATGTTGAAGAGACTTCAGTTGCATAATTGGCCATGTAGAGAGCTGCCTACTCTTGTAATCTGAAGGCGTGAATACAGGACATTGTTCCTCTGAGGTCTGTTGTGTTGCACAGAAGACCCTGTGGGCACGATAGGCCAATGCTTCAAGAACCAGCCAAAGGAGTAAGAGAGGGTGAATACATAAACTCAAAGTGAAATGGCCCAGGATTCTCAGGTTTGAGAGTTTCCAGGGAACGTTAGAGGGCCAAGTGGAAATAGGCAGGCGGCGGCTTACTGTTGGGGTCAGGGAGGGAAGTTAGTGGGGACAGCAGCAGTGCTGCCAGGGCCTCGCATCCTGCAGTCTATAGTAAGAGTTTTACATTGACTTTTTTTTGAGAATATTTTCATTGATTGGTTGTATAAATGCACCATCATTTCTTGAAGGAGAGTGGGCTTCTGTTTTCCAGTTACACTAGAATCCACCCCACTTCTGATACTTGGGTTCAGCTCTGAAATGGTACTGGAAAATTGCTAATTCCGAGACAGACACCCAAACACACTGAGAGGAGTGGATTGCTTAACTGCTGGACACTAATTTGGCATTATGTCTGGTCCTTAGAGAAGTTCTGACCTCTTGGAATCCAACCTAAGGAAATACTTGGATTCTGGACTATAGCTCACATACTGTGGTACTCATGACAACTTTTTTTATAATAGCAAAATGTTTAAATAAAATGAAACTACACATTAACAGTAAGCAAATGTTTATCAGTAAATGGATATCTTAAGGATTAGCAGACGTTTTCTGTGAAGGACCAGCTGTGTGTATTTAGGCTTCACAGGTCATAGTCGGCCTTGGTTACTAGAGTCTGACACTGTAGCACAGAGACGAAGGAGGTGTCAAATGTCTACGTGTCTCTCTTATCTTCAGAAACCGATTGGGAGCTGTATTTGGCCTGTTGGCAATACTTTCCCAATTCCTGACTATCCAGATGTGATGTTTGTAACTGTTGAAATAATGCTGTTGGAAACTGACATAGAGCTACAGAAAATGCTTGTGCTGAGATAAAGGAAAATATGATAGCCATAATACATAGCAGGGTAGGAGTGGGGAGTGTATGTGTGCACACATAAAAACATACACTACACAATGCAGTGAAGCTTTTCTGAACAGCACGCTGTAGATACGCTCTGAAAGCTTGTTCATGGTTTGATACGAGCAAGAGGGCTTTTAGTACAAACTCAGTTACACAATGGAATCTACTGAAGAAATGGACCCTATGTAGAAAACCTTGCCTTTACCGCTGAGTTTTGGGGGTGTATTTGACCAGGGTTGGTTGGTTGTTTTTAGTCCTTACAGTATTCAAAGTCAAAGCTGATAGAGTCTGTGAGGAGTCTGCATTGCTGATAGAATGGAGCTGTGCTCCTGCCTTGGCTCTCAGATGCACGAGGCCTTTCCGCCTCACTGCTTGTCTTCCAAGTGCTTTCTCCACCCTGTCCCTGCCTTCTCCAGCCTGTGGTGACGGGGGCACACAGTATATAGAGAAGGACTTAGGAGCATAGTGCATACGGCCAGACCCACTGCATCACTCCCCGCCCTTACAGCAAACAAGTCAATAGGCTTGTTTTCCTGGTCAAGGCACGCACGTCCCCCTCACCTCCGACTCTTCATGTGTGAAATACAGAGTAGTCCTTGGCTGGCCAACACAGCTGTGTCCTCTCTCCATGCACTGCCAGATAGCAGATCTCCTATATGACCTTTGTCTGAGTGCTGGCTACCTAGGTACACAATGACTGTTTCTCATTCTGAGCCTGGCTTCTTAGTCCATTGTCACACTAATACTGCACTACACATGACAAGAGAATTGTAGAATTCCTGAATCACAGTCCATATTTTCTTGGTGTCTGTGCTATTAGGCAGGGTCAGATATCAAACTAAATATAGCTAAACGGCACCACTGAGTGGCAGATCTCCTTTTATCCATCCGAGTTCTCCACATGAGTTACCTCTGCAGACAGAGCCTTGGCCTTTTATGCTACACTAAAGATAGAATTGATCACTGGACACAGAGACTTAGACTGTGGCTTCCTTTTGTCCCTCTAATACGATTTCGCTCTACTGAGAAAGTTTCCTTCTTGGTAAACATGCATATGGTAACCTCGCGTGTTGGAAGCTTTTAGTTTGAAGTTTTCTGAACTATAAACCTCTGCCTCCCCTGCCCCCCACCCCTGTCTCCCTCTCTTTCTTTTTTTCTGCCTGTCTCCCTGGAAGTCACTAGTTGTAGAGAATGCTGCTTAAAGCACCTGCTTGTTTGGAAACTCTCCAGAACCTTCTGTCTTTGTTTTATTTTAACTTGCTGTGTGGCTTGGTGCCTTTATTGGTGCCTATGTTGACATTGGAATCCAAGATGTCAGTCCAGACTCCGAGTGTGTATGAATAACAAAAGAGTAAAAAGAAGATAAATCATTCTTAGTCTGTTTTATAAAACACAATCACTACGTGTGGTCACTATATCCTTGTGTGCATGCTTGTTCTCATCATCTTCGTGCTTATGGATATCCTTTATTAAGTATTAAACGTATCTCCTTGTGTCAGATAACTTTCCCCAGATGGCTCATCAGAAGCGGTTCATTGAACGGAAATACAGACAAGAGTTAAAAGAAATGAGGTGGGAAAGAGAGCATCAAGAGAGAGAGCCAGATGAGGCTGAAGACATAAAGAAGTAAAAGAGGGCACGGAAGTGGTGCTGCATTTGCTTGCCTAGGAACTGTGACTGCTGCCCAGCGAGACCTAGCCTAGTTTGCCTGCAGACGATGAATGAAGTGTGCCCATTGAAATAAAGCTCCAAGTCAAACTGCGGTTGTCGTCTCACTGCTCGAGCATCCTGTTTCTAGCTGGATAGTCTTTATTACAGAGTATTGGATTTCTATTTAGTGGATGTGCATTGTTCTCTTCATTTTGCTCTTTAGAGAATAAAATTCAGGAAAGCACATTCTATGGAATAGATGGCTGTTTTGTTTCAGGTTGTGACTTCAGACTGTCAGCTGAGAAGGGACAAACTCACTTAACCAGATATTTTCGGTTACTTGTTACTTACTGCCTGTGGTAGCAGCTTTACTTTTTGAAATGTTTTTCTGCTTTCCTCTGGGTGTTTCTGTATTGCTCGTGTGATAATACTGAAGCTAGCCTATTCCAAGAATTGAGTCTGCGTACAAGAAGCCCTCAGCCTCTAGCTGTTCATGGAGCTGGAGAAGGACTCGGGCTGAGTCACATATTCTTTGAGTCGTCAGAATAGGAAAGAAATTGCTGTGCTCAGTCAGAACATCTTTTAAGCCAGCTGCTCTCACAGTGGGATTTGCAGTCCCTTGGAGACGTTTATAGAGAGACTTTAGGGGGTGTTTCAGAGTCTCTTGAAGTTGTATTTAATTTACGTGTGTGTGGGAGTGGGTAGGAAGGGCTAGGAGTCAGGAAGAAAAGTTTTCATAGCTTTTAGCAGCTTCTCTAATGGTCCCTCTAGTAAAAAGACAGGGCATTCTCTCTCTCTCTCTCTCTCTCTCTCTCTCTCTCTCTCTCTCTCTCTCTCTCTCTCTTTCTTTCTTCCTTTCTTTAAGTTATTTTACACTGAACATCAAGGATTTCTTATTAATAAAAGCAAAACTTATAAAACAAATGTGTCTTTATTCATTATTCAGCAGATATTACATAGCAAATGCCTGCTGTGTGTCAGGTATTGTTCCAGGCTCTGGGGGTATTACAGTGAACAAAACCACACCCACACCTCAGGGAGCTCATATGCTAACACAGGAACACCACAAATATACAAGGAACAAGTGAGGCAGGGAAGTCAGTGGATGCCGGTTTAAGTGGGGTGGTAGAGGAAGTCTCCCTGAAAGGCTGTCATTGAATTAGGAGGAGGAAGGCAGGAAAGAACCCGTTAGGGACCTGGAAGTGTTCCTTATCTACATAATGATGCATCATTGAACATTTTAAAATGCATTTTAGCATTGTAAAACTTGTTACTTTGAAAATATTAGCCCAGAATAAGTAAATCCCTCATGACTCATAGATCCTGCCAGAGCTGTGTATATGTATGTGTACACGCTATTCAAACATTTTTAGTCAATGGGATGCTATATGTTCAGTTTCCACTGCCATTTTTAAATTATCTGGTAAGGTGTGCTACGCACTTGCTATTGTAAGCGGCTGTATGGCCATACCATCTTTAGCTATGATCCTGAAAGATGTGTAGGTTCTAAATATATATCACATGTCCTTGCTTTGAACCCTCCAGGGAAGCTGGGGACAGGGTGACATGCCAGCACTGTTGAGGGAGAAGAGCTCATTTTGAGCCACTTATTCTAGCATGTCTTCCATGTCATTGGCATAGTTGTATCTGAGCAGTGTGTTTAAGTTATATGTGCAGTGGATAGCAGGACAGGAAGTGGGGAATGCTAGATTCCTGAGTGGCCTTGACAATGCTATAAGCAAAATGCAAGGGAATATACTTGGAATTTTAAAGGCTGTGTGTGTACGTCTGTGTTAAGCATCCTACGATACATATTTGGGTCCAGACACCTCCTGGGGGCGGGTTCTCCACCATGTTGCTTCAGGGATGGAACTCACCTCATCGTGCACCAAGAGCTCTAACCTGCTGGGCTTGAACTGTTCTTTAAGTAAGTGTTTTCATGACTCCTAAGTGTTTCAAAATAATGCCAAATCTAACATGCAGTCAAGAATCTTTATTGAGGCTTATAGTCCTCGGGCCCTTTTCTGCTTCCCAAAGTAAAGTAAAGTCTATAAAATACTAGTATAGCACTTGTCATGGACACATCAGGGCAGATTGGCCACTCTCACCACAGACTCCAGCCCTGCCTCTTCTCCACAACCCAGGGTCATCTTCCAGTTCTGCCGAGGGGTAAGCTCACGCAGTAACTCAACTGGAGGTAAGGCCTGTTGGCCATGGAGTCTGAAAGTTACTTGGGTGTGGTTGAGAGAACAGTCAAATGGGGCACATATGCAGATGAAGGGACTCCAAGTGACCCTGGGTGGGCATGGAGGAGGTGCAGCCTAGCCTGTATGGACTTCTTGCAGCAGTTTATAGTTGGTTTATCCATCTGGGACAGTGAACAGGAGCTGCCAAATAAATGTCTGGACTATGTGGAAAACCTGTCTGCCACAGCTGAAATCTGGGGCTTGTCCACTCCTGCACCTGATATTTAACAGCTCAACCATAGAAAAAGAACTGGTTTACATGCCGTATTGCCAAGCACTGTTCCAGAACCAGTACTGACAGGCTTCTTGGTTGATGCTTATCCATGCCTCTAATTCTCTATGTGAAGATTGAAAGATGTTAAAATTGAGAGCCATGAAACAGTCCTATGTACAAATTAGGGGTTTTCAAAGAACACTGCATTCAGAGGTCTACTAGAACTTGTAGCATATAATACATCTGGATGTAAAGGCTCGAAGTTAAGTCCTTGTCCTGAGGGAGCTCACTGTTTAGAAGCGGAAGTCTGTGTTGGGTGCCACGCAGGACCAGGAGAGAGAGTGACCTGTTCCATCCGGAAGGTTGGGGTTTAGTCTGGTCTGTAGAAATGGCCTATCCCACAATGTGGACTACTGTATCCCTTGGACAAAAAGACTTTAAAGTCAAATACTTTATTTAACCAAGATAGTATTGTGACATCATGAAATTGCCATGTTTTTAAGAGCTTGTAATAACTAGGCTATGTGCAGATGCTCAGTCGGCTGGTGCAAGGAATGGTTCAGATAAGCTTAATGATGTATGTACACATTAGTCTTTGTAGACTCTTAAGTGACTTTTGACCTAGGGATGTCCTCTACTCCCATCTTTTTCTGACCAGTTGAAGAAACTAGGTCAATCCATAGTGTTACATATTCTTGTCGTAACACATTGGTTTCTTGTGGCATCATCTGCTTTCCTCCTGTATCTTCTAGCTTGGGTCTAAAGCCTTGATTTTTAGATTGAGGTTAGAAATTTTTGGCAAATGTGTATTTTAGGAGCACCCCCTCCCCAATTATTATTTCTTTTTGGTAATAAGTGGTTGAGGTGGTTAATTGTATGTCAGGTAGGAAAGCTGCAGATGTTTTAAGATGCCAAGTTTGGGGTAATTTGTTCTCTCATGAGGCCCCTGTAGCCTCTTGAATAAAGTCCAGTTTTCTTACAGTGGCATCAAAATTGGACATGAGCAGGAGACAGCCCCCTCCTACATACATGCAACCCACAACACACTTCTCTTCCCTCTAGGGCCTTTACTTCCCTAAGCAGGCTGTCTCTTCACTAATCATTCCTTCCTTTTTGGCCTCAGCTCTGGTCCAGTCACTCTTTTCGTGCCCCTCCAATGGCGTGTCCATTATTGAGTTCTTCTTGGTCCATTCTGTCTATACTCATTCTCTGTGTGTCCCCCTGCCTCCCTTCTCCTCTCCTTCACCTTCCTTCTCCTCTCCCCCATCCCCGCTCCCCTGCTGCCCCCCACCCCCACCTCGTCCCCAGGGTCTCACTTTGTGGCCCTGGATGACTTGAAACTTTAAAGATTCACGGGCCTCTGCCAAGTGTTGAGATTAAAGGGATGGGCCAGTATCTTTATTGTCGGTACCTTTTGGCTTACCTACCTTCCCTCGCTAGTCCATGGCTCCCAATGAGTCGGACCATCATTAATCTACCTCTGAGGTCCTGGCTTCCAGCTCTACACTGTTCCTTGTGGACTCCACCACTCAGCACAAACTAGTCATTCAGACCGAACCCCACAAGCCCGGTGGAAGCCAGCTGGAAGCAGTGCCTTTGTCTGCATCGGCTTTGTCTACCTCTCAAGGCAGAAGCTGGGAGGAAGTGGACAAATAAGGTGTCAGCTCCTTCAGTGTTAAGACAGTAGCAGCCTCAGGAAACAGGAAGGGAAGGCTTGGTCTTGGGTAAGAGTACTAACTGGAGGGTTGGGACCAGTTTTCTCACCAACACCCATTATCTCCAGCCAATATATTTCACTACAGACTAGTGACCTTTATGTAATCGTCCGTAATCTTTTTATAACACATCTTGTTTTCATTTGCAACCACATTGTCACCAAACTGCTGCTGTTTAGTTCTTTGGGAGCTATTCTGAGTTTAATTCAAAACAAACAAACAAACAAAAACAAAACAAAAAACCAGATAGGTTTCCCTTGCTGCCCACCCCCCAGCTAGATTCTTATTGCTGACTCACAAATCTGGGGCCTAGAGACATCCCCTTGAAGAGAATCACCGGTCCCCTCCCCTATTTCTGCCAGCAACCCAAGGGTAAGTGAAGCTGGCTGCCCTATCTATCACTCGAGTAGCCGCACGTGCAAGTTCTTTTTCTTCACATTAGGAGAAAGTTTTAGATGGAGTTCCTTGGTTCTGTTTTTAATCCGGCTACCTAATCATTTGCATGCTGCATAGGAGCCCATCATGATTTAAAACTCTCCAATAAAACAACTCCTAATGAAACGCTATGAGGCATAGTGGTGGCAAGACTGACGCTCACCTCAGTTGTTGCACTAATAGTGCGCTCAGGAGCTGTGGGGAACAGTGGCTGCCCCTGAGTAGAATTCAGCCAGAAAGATCAAGAGAGAGGCCTAATTGCCTTTCTTCTCAGATCAAACAATTGACTTAATTCTCCAGGCCTCCACACGGAAATGTGTTTGAGGAGATTCAAATGGGTTACTACAGAGGATTAAGGTTTTCTCTGTAGATTATACTTTTATGCCCTGTAGTTCATTGCTTGAAGTGTTAAGTAGTTTTGTCAAAATAAGCAGGGCTGGAAGGATTTCTAGAAACTTACAAATCGCCTAACTCTTGCTGAGTAACACAAGGGACTCCCTCCTCCTTCTCCCTCTTTTGTTTATTTTATTTTATTTTTTATTTAATGGTGGTGACTTGGGGGAAAAGATCAGCTGGAAACTTGAAGAGCCTCAGGTAAGAGGAGTACAAGTGTGGCAGTCCGTTGTGTTTGTCTCGTAGAAATCATCTCACACATGATGCGGCTAAAGAAGTCACATAAAGAGAAGGGATTTTCTCCTGAATGCTTAGCCGCCTGCGGACAAAGTCCAAAGGGGATGTGAAACGCAACCCTGGAGGCCTCTGTAGTGCTGTGCTAATCAGTGTTATTTTACCCGCTAAGAAGTCTGTTCTGCTTAAAGGACTTGGTGGCAAAATAAGCGTTCGTATTCTTAAAGTTGAACACTCCCCAGAATAGGCGCTTGTTAGAAAGTCACCAGTGGTATTCTGTCCTTGGTTCTTTCTACCTGGGGTTGACGGCTGCTTCCTTTCACTGGTTTTCCTCCGTTCCATGAGAATGTATAAAAGTTGCTGTATGAATTCATCCTGGTCGTCAGGTGCAGGGCGTGGTCTGTACACCTTCCACTTCTTTAATTCTCTGCAGTCATCACTGACCTTGGCCACATTGAGAAGCTTAACTGATGTCTAAATAGTGTATAACCCTCAGCAGTATAAACTATAGGCCAGATGAAGGGCTGACAATGGCTGGACAGCCTTGATGTGCATGTATCCACAACCACAACACTTCTGGATTTAGCCTTGGTTTTGTTCTTGTTTTCTGGGCTGGGACAGTTGTTTACTCCTGGTCAACTTCTTGTACTGGGTCCTGCCTGGCAATTGTCGAGGAAATTATTCTTTGACTTTGATTTCTCATAGGAATCTCTCTTTATTTTTTTTTTTTTCAGCCTTGCTTTCTATCTTATGGGTAAGAAATCCATCAATAGAACAGAAGTACTTGCCAATACTCCCAAACCACTAACAAAGGCTTTCAAAGCACCAGTTCACTCCCCAATGTTTGCAGGGTCCGGGAAACCTCATATATTATTTATAGCCCCTCTCTTCTAGGAGGCAAATTGCAAGGCAGAGTCAAGTAGTAAGTGTGTGTGTGTGTGTGTGTGTGTGTGTGTGTGTGTGTGTGTGTGTGAATTTTTCTCAGGCAAAGCAAAATCATGCAAAAGGGAGAAAAAAACAAAAGCCTAGAAGGAAGGTGTGAGAGCTAGAGGCTTCCAGAACCTACTGGTTCTCAGAGCTGGGAGCACTGGGGAACAAGGGAGGAGGACAGGCAGGGGGTGTAAGAAAGTTTAAGTGGAAGTTAAGGGTCATAAAATGCAACCCCCATGGCACCACATTCCTCCCTGTCTCCTGAGATGGCATCAGTGAGATATTGATTGCTCAGTCATACAGCAAGTATAAAGGCAAGAGCTGAGCTCAGTGACCAGGAGGACCAGGAAGAGAACTGCGACTGCGTGGGTCTAAGCAGTATCTGGGTCACAGGGCCAAGAGAAGTTGTATTCTTCCACTCCCAACACTTTGAGTTCTGTATCTCTGTCACTTTTGGCCCTTCCCACCCAGATGGAGCCATAAACAATCCTCAAGATGAAGCCTTCTTTGGTGAGATAATCATCTCTCTGTTGAGGTTTCAGCATAGATGAAGCGTGGCAGCCTCATGGTGAGGATTTGGAATACAGGAGGAGAATGAATACTTTAAGACGGGACTCAGGTGACTTTAAAGGCCCACATAAGACATGCTTGGCTTTTGTGGCCTAGCAGGCAAATGTTAACATTATATCAGTATTTATAGTAAAAGAAATGACAGATATGTACGATTTTTAGTGATAAACTTAAATTCTTCTTTTTCTGCTTTTTTTGTTTTTGTTTTTTTGAGACAGGATTTCTCTGTGTAGCCCTGGCTGTCCTGGATTCACTTTGTAGACCAGGCTGGCCTCGAACTCACAGAGGTCTGCCTGCCTCTACCTCCCAGAGTGCTGGGATTAAAGGTGTGCCCTATCACACTTGGCTGATAAAGTTAAATGTTCTATAAACATTGGCATTTTGAATGGCGTGTAATTTTCACATATTAAAAATATTATTTTGATTCCTTTTCAACTCTTTTAAAAGGTTAAAAACAAAAACAAAACAAAACAAAAATTCTTGGCTTGGGATACAAACAGATGGCAAGGCTAGATTTGTCCCATAGGCCTTAACTTTCTGACCTCTGCTTTAAGACTGACAAATCCCACCAGGAAGCAGGCTGCATTCAAAATGGGAGGCGGTTCCTTCCTGTGCCTGCAGGCATGCTATAATGGTGGATAAAGATGCCAGTCATCAAAGCCCCAGTTCTGGAATCATTGGCAGACATCATGATATAGTTACTGAATTCTCTGAATTTCTTCCAGATAATTAGGCTTCAAGCCCACATACCTCTGTAACATACACTGTTCCTTAAACTCATGCCCTTTATCAGAAGTTGGCCCCAGGGACCACAGGGGGTGAGCCCATGTTTTCATGACAGCATATGGTTTCCAAAGCATGTTAACACATTGCCTCATTTAATCTTCAGAAGGACCCAAGAGATAGAATAACATTTTTTCTTCATTGTTATGAATAACTAGAACCTAAAGGAAAGCAAGGCTGTTGTGAGAAGTTGTGATGTTGCTGCCTCAGGTCAGCCATCGGGAGAGATTGCAGCAGTCTCCGGAGCTAAGGAGAGAGGAGCAAAGAGGCAATGAGTCTCGACCAAGAGAGTAGACAGCCAGCCCAGAATGGAGCAATCCTGCAGTCCTGTTAACATGAAAAGAATCAGCGTGCGTACTAAGATGAAAAAGAAATGGAAGTCCTTGTTTGAATATTTTCAGAAAGAGCCCTTCTTGTTTGTTGTAACGTAAAAGCATATCTTAAGGTAAAAGGGTCTAAAAGCCGAATAAATCTCAAAGATAAAAAGAACAGACTTCAAGGTAATAATTAGACTTCCCCAGTTTCCTGATGCTTCTAAATGGCCAGTACTACTATGTGAGTTTTGTTACTCTCACCTATGTCAAAATCTTAAAACAGGCAGCCAAGAGAATGCTAAGAAAATCACAGACCTCGGGTTGGACATAAAGGGAACTGTGAATTGGGACACAAAGCCCGGGATCGTGACCCTTTTACACAGATCCGAAGGGGATCATAAAGGCCCAAGGCTTTAATGAACCACAGCAGGTTAGTGGCGAAGGCGACCCTGCTGTCTGCTTGGTGTAGCCTTCCTTCTGGGAAGAGGTCAGAAAAGCTGGGACAGCCTGCTGCTCCTGTCTGCTTCAATCGCGGCCACACAGTGACATCACACAGACTCAAAGTTTTTTGAACACTACCCTCAGGCAGTGTCACTTGGTGACAGAACCAGTGCCCTTGCAGGGTGCTGTTTAAGAACAAGAACTTGGGAGTTGCACTAATCTGGGTTCAAATCTCCAGTCCTCCTTTTGCTGGTGTGTGACTGTGGGGCACTTGACTCTGTGTCGCTGATAGCTTATAAAGGGTAATACAGTCACCACATCATTGGCTTACGGGGAGCACTAAATAAGATAATGCATATAGAATGCCTGCCACGTAGTAGGTGAATGGTACAGATATGCTCTTGTCACTGGTGTTATTTGTCAGGGCAGAAGCAAATCTGCATGGCTAATGAGCCTGTGGAGAGGCAAGTTGATGATAGAAGAAAAAGCTCTGGATTGGGATTCAAGAGACAGGATGCACATCAAACGCTGACCATGGAGGAGGATGCTCCTGAGGCTCAGCTGCCTTATCTTAGCAATGGAGTTCATAATCTCTGTCTCATAGGGTCACTGGGAGTATTAAGGAAGACAAGATAACGTTATAAGACTATATTGTTGTGGTGTAACATAACATATATACATATGTTATATGTGTAACATAGCATAGATACACATTTATACATACCATGTCTTACTCCAGAAAGGATCTGAGACATCCTTTAAACCTCAGGCAAAGCTCAAAACCCACATTAAAAAAAATCCACACAGAATAATGACCTATAAATAGAGTGTAAAAATGAGGATCCAAGAAGCCAGTGAAAGTGGCCACAAAAGATGCAGGAGAAACAAACATTCAAGATTATGAGTAAGAAGATCACATCTACTTTTCCAATCAAAGTGAATATCAAATGTATCTGCAAGGCAAAGAAACAAAAAACAAAAACAAACAAATAAACAAAACCCCACAGAAAACAGGAGGTGTGGTTTCCACTCTTATTGAAAGAATGCCCATCTGTCTTGCCATCTCCTCTCCTGTATCCTTCCCAGAAACAGAATTTTGCAGTCCTTCCTGCAGCCCTACCACAGTTAAAGCTGTTTCTAGATGGAGAAGTCAGGGTGCAGCGAAGTGACCCCCCCTTGCCTGAGATCTCACAGGGGTCTAGACAAGGTCGGGGACTCGGAGCCAAAGCCGTGAGGAGAGCTGTTCTGCCGGGGACCTTGCTGAGTTGTTTGCTGTTGAGGGAGCCAAGGGACTGCCTCAGAAGACGTGGCATTCAACTCTGAGATGGGTAAATGGGACGGCTTGCAGCCGTTGATGGAAGAGAGGCAGCCTATTGTCCTGCTCTGGATTTTTTTTTTTTTTAGCATGTAGAGGTGCAAGCATGGCTGAAGGCTGCTTGTGGTGTGATCTTGATCAAGGGCACAGACATGAGTGGTATGAGAACAACGTGGAACACACTTGTTAGCAGGAGTGGAACAAGGCCAGAGGGAAAGAAAACAGCCTGTTCTGAGAGCCCCCGCTGGCCTTTGATTTGGGTCTTGTAATGGACACCACAACTCTGTTGTCCAGCATTATGAGTCATCTTAACTAAGTGAGGTTCGTGTTTACTGCACAGTATACAGTATATCGTTCCTCCTGGTCTTTTTAATAGATCATCCATAAAGTCCTGAGTTAAGGAGATCCACCAGGCACCGTCATGTTGTTGCCTGGGCTGGAGGAACTTGCCCATTACTGCAGCCCAGAGTAAGTGACGCCATGATTTTGACACAGTTTATGTCTCTCTGGATGCCTATAGATTATATTTGCATGGATTCCAAAGTGCCACATACAGTAGGGTCATCAGGGAGATGTTGAATGACCAAGAGAGCAATGCCATCATGACATATTCCAGAAGTAAATGTGCCATCTGCTATCTAGGGCTCTTCTAGTGTCTCTCGGTCAAAGTGAAGGGCTTATCACCTGCAGTAGAGTGTGAGGAAGGTGGGCAATCGCCTGGTCCAGCTATGTGAGTCTGATGAGGAGTTAGAACAAACAATAGGCTTTAGGCACCACCGGAGCACATGCTAAAACATCACATGTATTTTTTAAGTAACTATCCATCAACATTACCTTTTAGTTTTGATCTGAGATTTTGACAAGAATTGGCCAGTTGACAGTTTGGTATTAACTGTTTCAGACAGAGGCTTAGATCTAAGACAGAATGTGTCAGTTGATGATGGAACTTTGTTCACTGAGAGGATGGGTTGGGGTGGGCAGACTGATGGCAATTGAATTCTATTTAATTTAATGTGAGTAGCTGCCTACTTGCAATGACAGTCATTTGGCCACCGTATGGGACCAAGGTGCAGAAAGCTAGGGTCATCCTTAGGAAGTAATTCT
The DNA here is from genome assembly GCA_907169655.1 of Acomys percivali. Classification (NCBI taxonomy): domain Eukaryota; kingdom Metazoa; phylum Chordata; class Mammalia; order Rodentia; family Muridae; genus Acomys; species Acomys percivali. Next base: position 55,954,038 of record OU015749.1, on the reverse strand, counting down.
GAGGTTTGTCTGGTACTTGGAGAAGTGATTGATTGAGTTGTGTGACTTTTACACCGCGGAGCACGGGAAGAGGCTGGGGGCCTGTGAACTAGAAGAACAGCTGTTACTAGTGTCTCTCAATGATCGTATAAAGCCTGGATAATGTTCTCACTGACAGCACAGTTTTGACCGAAGCACCTTGATACTTCCTGTGTGCATTAATTGAAAGATACGTTTCAGTTTCTAAATAAATCTACCTGCTTTAAATGAGATAATTGCATTTTGGACAACATGCCAAAAAACGATTTTAGTTTGCTCTTGTATTTAATTGACTGAGGGTCTGTGTATCAGGAAAGTGTGCTCATGATGGGATATACTTTGGAGGAATTTGGGCCACACATTGCTGGCCGTGAGATCTTTTAGACATGAAGCCACAGAATTCACTATGGAGCCCTAAGTGGAATTCTGGCCTCTAACTGGAATGCAAAGCATTTGAGGACAGGAACAATGATAAGCCCAAAGTAGAGAAAGTAAGCACAGCAAAAAGGGGCATTTCTTAGACCTAGCATTACCCACACGTGCTACAGCGCCGCACTGCCCAGAGCCTCTGGGCTTTATAAGCCATTAGCAATCTGCTGGCAGAATGCTCACTTCAGAGTCAAGTAGTCATGGCTGTGTGTGATATTCTTGTCCTTTTCAGTCATGTTATTTTTGCTCTACCAAGGCCTCACTGGATCACTAGAAATGTGAGTGCCCTTCAAAAGAAAGGTCTCAAGGAGATGATGGCTTTTAGGAGTCATGCTATTGTCAGTAAATAGAAGCCCCTCCCCCCTTTTTTTCTGTCCCTGAAGATGTGGGCTTACTAAAGAGTTTAGTTTCCCACTTACTCATTTTATATCTTCCATTCTGTAAACTGTAGCCCTGACACAGAAGTTAAGTGGTAAGGACTCCACTCAAGGAACGCTGCCACAGAAAAAGCCTTTAGCTTTCTCCATAGCAGACTTACTGACTCTTCTTGACCAGGCCTTTCTACAAGCACTGGAGTCAAGTTTCTCCTGCTCTTTGGATGGCAAGCACAGGCTAAAACACATCAGTAAAGAGAGTGTCTTAAGAGAGCTGGAGCCATGTTTGGAGCCAGAAAATGATGAGTCTGGAGTTATTAGGTAAATTCTAGACTCGGACCAGTATTGCTTACTAAACACTCAAATGGTGCACATTCATGATAACAATTCTGAATCAAGAACTGGCTAAATATTATTTTCCAGGGCACACACGGTACATTTGAAATTTGATCACAGGATGTATTTGTAGCTCAAAATCAAATAATATTTTAGCAGGAAGTTGATGTTGCTATTTGAAGAAAAACAGGTTTGTACTTAAGACAGACTGAAAACAAGAAGAGAGAGGGAGGCAGAGAGATACACACACAGAGAGACAGAGAGAGAGACAGAGAGACAGAGACAGACACAGAGAGAGACAGAGAGAGACAGAGAGACAGAGAGAGACAGAGAGACAGACACAGAGACAGAGACAGAGACAGAGAGACAGAGAGATCTACATCTGGCTTCTTACAGAGTATAGAAGCTCAGTCCGCCTTGCATACATGACTAGGATGAAGCCACTGGCACTAGGATTTCTATCAAAGAGGACTGCCAGCAAAACCTAAGAAATCTCAGATTCCACATTCATGTTTTCATGCAAGAACATACTTGTCCCAGAAGTCAAAAGCACCATGGGTCGTGGTCAGGAACCAGAGATTCTCTGGCAACCTGCCACACCAGTTTTATGCATTTGTACATGTTTCTATGGTAACAAGTCAGTGAAAAGAGAGCAGTGTAGGGAAGTGTGGCAGTGTGTGCCTGGGATCCCAGCTCTCGGGAGGCCAAGGCAGATAGATCATGAGTTCAAGGCCTGCCTGGGCTACATAGGGAAATCTTGTCTCAAACGAATACCAACTGCAACAACAAAAGAAATAGTGCAGGCAGGCTAAGGTTTCTCTGACTCCTCTTTGCCTTCACTCCTTATGAACAGGAATTCAGTTATAAAGCTGAGTGAATTAAATTGGAATAAAAGTATGACAGCCACTGCCAGAAGAAAACCAGTATTTTTGTTCAGTAGCTAAAGAACAGGAAGGAAGGAGTGTCAGTCAGTTTTTCTGTTCTTTATTACAAGATATGTGTAAATGGATGCTTTGTCTGGGAGGTTTTTATTAAAACTGACTAAAATAATAAAAAAAGCTATTGGCCTTTATGGGGGTCATATTGTAAAATGACCATATACCTGACAGCCAAGGCAAGCATCAACTTTGTCTCTTACTAGTTCTGAGACACCAGGAAAATTTTTTTCAACACTTCATCATTTTTTTTTTTTAAGAGAAGTAGCAGACTTCCAAAACCATGAATTCTGTTGTCCAGGCTGGTCAGGGATATCAGGCTACCATCTGAGGGGCATCACGGGTGATCCTATCATCTATCCACTTCTTTCACCCTAAGATTTGTGTTTGATGAATGCCAAACTTTCCCCAAGGCTCATCTGACTAGTAGGAAGAAGGAGTAGTTGGCACATCCCCAGATAAAGTCATAGCAGGGGCGACATCTTGCTAGCTAGAATTTGTAAAGGCTGACAAAGCAAGGCTTTTGTGGCAGAGAACCTTCAAAAGGCAAGAGCGTCTTCTTTGTGCTTCAGTTGCTCTTAGCAAAGAGAAGAGATGCATTCTGGGAAACTGGCAACCAGCTGCACCAAAACTAAGGGCTATTTCCTATTGAATCAATGACAGCTGGGTTCTAGAGAGAACTGTTTAGAGGACTGACTTGATTGGCCATATTCTCTGACATATGTGAGGCTATAGTGAACAAGCTCCCACGAAATGCTTCTTCACTCACAGTGGGGTTTACACAGCCCTCACTTCCTTTTCTGCCTCCATCTTTGAGTTTACTTATCTTCTGCTTGTCCATTGTATTAGCTAGTTTTGTGTTGTTATAACAAAAAAAAATTGGTGCTGCATAATATATAAAGAAAAGAAGATTATTTATTTTATGAGTACGGTAGCTACGATGTGCAATCAGCATGGTACCAGTGGCCTGGAAAGAGCCTTTTGCTGTAGTCACAACATGGCGGAAGCAGAAAGGGACTAGCTCAGAGGCATAAAGAAGGAACATGTATGTGTGTGTGATCGAGGAAACATGAGCCAGGGAGATGCCAGGCTTGCTCTTTTGGTAGCCACTTGTTGTCACACAAATACTAACTCATGCCTACCAGACACCATCCACTCCTTGGAGAAAGCACTAGTCCATTAGGAGAAATGACTTCCCCAATGACCCAATCACCTTCCACTAAGCCCCACCTCTTTAAAAAGTCTTATCACCATATCGAAAGCACACGAGGATCAAGCTTCCACTATGTGGGTCCTGGGGGGGACAAACCGTATCCATGCCACAACACATGATCTCAGACATGGCTGCAAGAGTCAATAGAAGCAACAAGTAAGTGACATCGGACTTCCAAACCCAGGGATGCGCCTTTCAGCCCCTGTCAGAGGATGGAGATGTGACAACCAGGCCCATGGGCATCTCTCCTAGTCTTGCATGGCAGAGCATCCAGTCCTTGAACATGCCATGATGTTTGGATATTATCATCTGTACCTGTAACCAGGAAATCTTTGATCTGAACACCATGGCCTTGACCTCAGAAGATTTTGGATGTTGTAGTTCTTAGACGTTCCTTAGGTGCTGGGAGCCAGAATTCAGAAGTCTTTCCATAGATACCACTCCTGCAGGAGAATGGATCTGAGGGCTGGAATACATAGCTCAGTTTGGAGAGTGTTTGCTTCGATATAGGAAGCCTTGGTTTCACTCCCCAGAATTGTATAAAAACAGGTGCCACTTGCCTGTAATCGATCCCTTGGGAAACAGAGGCAGGAGGATCAAAAGTTCCAGGTTAGCACCTTTATTTATTGAGGTCAGTCTAAGATACATGAGACTAAGAGAGAAAAAGGGGAACGGATTGGAGTGTCTGGATAATTTGATTTGTAGGCTATCTTTCTTAACAATTAAACGTTATTATACAACCTAACTAGCTTACACAAGAGGGAAAAACAGTTAAAGGGAAAAAAGAGTGAACCTTCTGGTATCCATTCCATAGGATGGGTCCCTAGGTATCTCTGGACTGCCTGATGGTCCAGCCTGTTCGCTGATCCACATGTGCTCAAGCCCGGTCTAAACCTGCTGCTGCGCTCTCCTATCCGCCTGCCTGTGTTAAGTGCGGAAGGGCGGTCTCCTTCTCCCATTGAGGGTCAATTAGAAAAACAATAGTCCAGGTGGAGTCCCCAGGTCTGCTTCCTGAATTCCAGGCCCAGGATGGCTCCACCTAGTCTATCTCAAGGTATCCACCGTGTGTCCAAGGGTAAAGCCCACCAAGACTGATTTCACCTGCGACAAAGCTTACAGTCCTTCCCACATGATTAAAGAACCCAGTGACTTCATGTTCAATAGTCGAGATCATTATGCTTCTGGGATCTCTATGATAATCCATTTCCAGCTGGGATTGAGGAGAAAACATGAGGGATAGGTACTTCAACATTTTTATTTTGGGTTGAGTCATTGGTAATGGGAAGATGGTAAGACCTGGGTTGAAATTTCTTGGTTGGAAGTCGGGGAGCTCCAGGTTGATATATGGCTATAAAGGTCCATATAGCTGTCAAGATGTCAAGGAATATCAGAGAATGTGAGCCGTGCAAGTGTCAGGCAGGAGGCAGGGAGTTCAAGAACCAATAGGATTTACTACGGGCCTGTGGCAGAAAGGCTGCAGTGAGAACCAGGAGAAGAGTCTTCTAACAGAAGCAAGATTGTGATGACAGATGGTCCTGTCAAAGGGTTACTGGGGGTTACAGGGGACGGCAGCGAGTATACAATGCTTATCTCAACTGTTAATGTTTAATGCAAAACCCATGCTTTCAAAGTGCTGATGAGACTCAATGTTCACCGAATACAAGGTTAACTAGATGCTTGGGCAGCATAGGTAAAGAGACAAATGCATGAAACTCAACTATCAATGGGAGCACCACAAAGTCAGTATTCTCCGATGGGATGAAGCCATTGGAGGTGGCAACACTGAGAAACTCACATGGGGGCATTAGGTATCCGATGGCATAGTTGAGCAGGATGTTTTCTAGGCAACGTATGTATAACAGGGTTGTTAGCAGGCAAGCTCCCTGGCAGATGGAGGATAGCGAGGAAGCTACAGTCTATAGCCTGGTAAGAGCTGAAAGGAAAGCTAGCTCTGTATGTATGCCAATACATGACAGGTCAAGAATAGACATGCAAGGTCACCTTAATTAATGAACTGGACCTCTGGCCCAGGAGACTGAACTCTAATGAGATGGAATATATAAACATACAACATGTAAAGAGAATAATAAGGAAAAGCAAGGTTAGTTAATCTTAGGTCTCTAGAAAATGGGATTGTGCTCTGCCTAGCAAGCTCCGTCAGAGAAGAGCGAGTGTCACACAAGTGATTAGTAACCTGCCTTCAGTGGCCAAAGGCATAGCATGGGCAGAGGCCTGAATCAGAGAACCTGTAGAGACACCCAATTAGGTGAACAAATAAATTAGTAAATGGTGTTATTATATAGACTACTAATTCATTTATTTTCTATGCCCATCAAGTATTCTTTTGGTTTTAAATTAACATTCCTTTTTTATTTTCTTATACTGAAAAAATACTGATCAGTCTGATCTTTACCACAAGTATCCCTTTTTGTAGAACAGCACACAATGATTTTGTTTTTTTGTAATTATACTTATGAGTTAACTAATGGTAAGATTTACTTTTGGTTTCTAATGCTGACAAACCACTCTGGGCTATGAGCATTTTTAAAAAATTAGTGCCAGGGATCAGATCCAGGGTCTTGCAGATGCCAGGCAAGCATCTTGCCCCAAAAGGAAATGACTTTTAGCAAGTAGAATTGGTCTTCTTAAGATGGATGAGCAACATGAAGTGTGTCAAGATAGCCCCTGTGGCTGCAGAGGGGAAGGAGATTGAGAAGAAGAAAGACTGGGCCTAGCTGAAGCATCCTTGAGATGCAGGCTCGCCTTTACATGAAACAAGTAGCTGGCGGTGTGGAAACAGGATGGTGATGCATGTAAGGTTTTGTTTTTCTCTTCAGAAAAATATTTCTGGAAGCCACATAGGACTAGATTGGATAGTAGACCTTTGTAAGGAGAGAGATAAGTGAGAAAAACATCAAGTCCCAAGCAAAAGATGACGGAAAGCCCAGATAGAAGAAGGATGCTGGTGGCAGTGGGCAAGAAAGGACAAGTTGCAGAGTGGCATTCTTACCATGATGGCAGAAATCACCACAAGGCCCATGGGTGGACTCTGAGTTGTGAAAATCTCGAAGACAGTTTATCCAATGTTGGGAACTATAGTGCACTTTTGCATCACAGTGACCAAAACTCCTGACAGAAACAAGGAAGGAAAGGCTTCTTTGGGCTCCCTGTCTCAGAGGGGTCAGTCCATGGTGGCTTGGATCTGGGTCCTTAAGCAGAACAGCACAGCAGTGAGAGGACACGGCAGAAGGTAGCTGTTCCTGTCATGGCAGACAGGAAGTGGTCAAGGATACTGTCCCCAGGGGCCTACCTCCAGTCACCCATTTGTTTGGGATAGGCCCCGGTTCTTACGGTTTGTGACCGCCTAACACAGCAACATCAACTGAGAACCAAACATACAAACCCCACATTTGTGGGGGAGCCTTTCGTATCCAAACCATAGTAGCCTACATCAACAAGAAGATGTTAAGACAGGATTAAAATTCAAGAACTTTCTTACAGGAACTATCTGAGTGAGATAATGGGAAAGCAACTGAAAGTGTCCTCAGAGAGAGGGAAGGAAAGATGAAAGGGAGAGAAGGGAAGAAAGGAAGGGATGAGATAAAAGCAGGATGGAAGGTAGATGGTTCTGGTGGGTACTAATAGTTCTTAGATTGCTGTTCATGTAAGAGAAATTCAGTAAAGCCATTGTGGAATCTTCAAGTACCTAAGTACATTTTCATCTTCAATAACAAAACACCACAGACTGAATAATTTATCGATAGTAACATTTTATATGGTCTGGGTCTAAAGACTTGCAAAATCCAAGAACTTGACATCAGCAGGCAAAGACATTTGTGCTGTGACACCATATGATAGAAGGCCAAGAAGCATTTGCAAGATAAATAGGACACTTGGGCTAAGCTCATCTTTTCTATCAGGGCCTCACCTCTACAAACACTGATATGAAGACATCAATCCTCATGACTTAGGCATCTCTCACCTCCTAAAGATTCTTTCTCTGCCAGGTGTTGTGGGAGCACTTGGGGGCAGGTGGATCTCTGTGAGTTCGAGGCCAGCCTATTCTGGTCTACAAAGTGAGTCCAGGACAACCAGGGATTGTTACACAGAGAAACCTTGTCTAGAAAAACCAAAGGAAAAGAGAAAAAAAAAATAAAAAGAATCTTCCTCTAAAATTTTTTTTTTTTTATTTTTATGTGTGTGCATGCATATGCCTAAGGAAGCCAGAGGGGGGCGGTCAGATCCCCAGGGACTGGAGTTACAATGGTTGTGAGCCACCATGTGAGTGCTGGGAACTGAAGCTGGGTTCTCTGTAAGAGCAAGTGCTCTTAACCACTGAGTCATCTCTCTAGCCTTGACATATTCTCTCTCTCTCTCTCTCTCTCTCTCTCTCTCTCTCTCTCTCTCTCTCT
>OU015749.1:55931498-55946311 GCA_907169655.1 Acomys percivali | reverse complement strand
TCTGTCTGTCTGTCTCTCTCTCTCCCCGCTGCCCAGGGTTTCTGTGTAGCTTTGGCTGTCCTGGGCTCACTTTGTAGAACAAGCTGGCCTGGAACTCACAAAGAACCACCTGTCTCTGCTTCTGTGAGTGCTGGGCTTACAGTTGTGTGCCACTACACCCAGCTAAGATTCTTTCTCTTAATATTAGCACAGTGGTGATTAAATTTCACCATGAGTTTGGGAGGAGACATTCAAACTATAGCCTTTAGCGAAAATACCCATCCTTGAACCCCTGATCTTTTAGGAATGCCTGTGTTTATTCCTGCTGTGTGTAGCAGTTGTTGGGAGTAGGCTGTCAGAAGCACAGGCTCTGGGCAAACACAGCAGCTCTATTTCCAAGCACACATCTGGAAGATCTGAAAGGCTGGTGCCCACCACAAGGACACATCCTTTTATTAGATTTTCAAAGACATTCACAGGCAGAGTGTGTGAGAAGGTGAGCCAGGAAGGGGGAAAGACACAGCCACCCTTCACCCCAGCCAGTCCTCTGTGGTTTGTTCCCTCTCTTGGGAGTATGCCAGTGCTGGGGCAAACCCACACTCTGCCCCCAAATGTCGAGAACAACACTGACACCATCTGTGACAATGGGACCTTCATTCATTTCCAGAAACACACAATGAGAAGGGAGCCTTGCTGCCGTTGTCAAATGCAGTCAGTGTGTTTTACCTGGACTACCCAGGTGACTGTGGGCAGGCAGGTATAGAGAGCAGCCTAAGCTGGCCAGCCCCAGTAGCAAGAAGAGTGCTCTAGGCTCTTGGCAACTCTTGACATCTCCACTGTGCACGGGAACTTTTCTTCTGGGGGAACTGGAGCCTGTGTGGTCCCATGCTCAATAGAAACCAGCTTTTCCTAATCTGCGGTGTCTGTGAACACAGCGTTGCATATGCTAGCCGCTCTGCTTGGTTCCCATTTCTCTTGCCATGGTGCATTAGCAGATGGCCATTCTTGTCACCTACCTAAGAGGTCAGAGGGTCACATACCTTCAACTCTGCCACTTGGCTGCCTGCGACTGGTTGTGTTCTTTCTCTCAGTTCTTCTGGAACAACTGTTCCCTACTCTAGCATTACCACCACTAGCGTTCATTTTTATCCATTTTTATCCATTTTACCCAATGAGGCTTTGATATTGGTGTTTATACTAGCATTTCTCAACCCAGTGTCACTAGAAGTCCCACTCATTTGTGATGCTTTAAAGTCTAAATTCCAATCATAAGTTTGGTCAAGTCATTAACTGGAACCAAAGGAAACAGACAGTGGATATGACAGCCATATGAGCTCATGTCATTGGGAAACCAGTTTCTCCCTCTACTTATAACACTACCTGGAGGAAAAGGAATTCAAAACAGGGACTTTAGGGCTCAGTGGTATTGACAGAGTAGTGTGTCAGACAACCACACAGTTAGTTTTCAGATATTCACCGAAAGACAGCATCATCTCAGTTCCGCCCACCTTCTGTGTGTCTCTAACCCTTACCCCCATCCTGGGTTCTCATGTTATTTCCTTTCACAGTGTCTTCATTGATGAGAAGCCACTTTTCCCTAGTGGCTGCCATCAGTAATCTGTAGTTGCAAAGGGATTCTGCCTGGTGGTATACGTGGCTGCAAGGCTAGGAGTGTAGACTTGACTGATGGCAAATGTCCAAAGATGAAAGAAACATGTCTCTGTGTAGAAACTCCCAGAATCCTCTGCAATAAAGACTCTCCCAACCCCCTACAACACTAGGGCTTATTTTTTGTCTAGACATTTGCTAAACTATAGCAGTTATAGTCAGGAGAAACATTAATGATTTAAAGCCTTCCCTAGTTAGTTTTTTTGTTTTTCTCAAGACAGGGTTTCTTTATGTAGCCTTGGCTGTCCTGGACTTGCTTTCTAGACCAGGCTAGCCTCAAACTCACAGAGATCCACCTGCCTCTGCCTTCAGTACTGGGATTAAAGGCATGTGCCACATTCCCGGCTCTTTGCCTAGTTTTTAACCAATATGTACACATCTTCTCAGTGTCATTCCAAATCTCTACCTCTTTTTCCTTCTTTCCCCATTTTGACACATGGTAGGGTTCAAATGCCTCCCTGGAAGTTGTGGCTTAAAGCTTAACAACACACGGCAATTGAATCATTTATCTGCATAGGAAGGAAAATGGTGCTGCAGCTTTGGGGCCACAGCATTTAAGGTGAGGCACAGTGTAAGAAAATGGTCCTTTGTTTCTGTCAACATGTATTTGTGACAATGATGAGGGAGATGGTAAAAAAAAAAATCTATCAAGCCACTGGAAAGCTCAGGTGACAGGCTCGAGTTGTGGGTCTGTGAAAGAGTTTCATAGGGAAATTTAGGTGACATTGTCAGTGAGTGCAGATGGTGAAGAGCACAGGGTCAAATGGCTGTTTCCTGTGTGGGCGCCAGTGTGTTAAAAGCCCTGGTGTGTTGCTAAGAAAAGCGAGGGCAAAAGTGAGAGGAGTGGTCCAGAAGGAAAGTGGGTAATCACCAGAACTCTTGCTCCCTAAAAGCAGTGATGACAAAGCCTAAGAAATAGTGGGGCTGTCAAAATGTCAAATGGAGTTTTTGAGTAAGATGACTGTATTTTAAGCAGAAAAGAATTATGAAACAACATTTCCAAGGAGGGCCATGGATCTCATCTTACCACTGCACTACTTTTCAAATGTAATGTTTCCTTACACTTCGGTGAAGGATTGCTCATTACCTCCCATCCTTTCTCAGTGTCAATCAGGCCACAATGGATGATGCTGGGCAGAGAAGGTGTAGTGCCTGGACCTCTTTCATCGGAGGAATTAGGTAGCTACCAAGCAATGTCTAGTACATGTGCTTCGTGTTGAATAATTTAGACCTCCTCTGTATCTGGCTTTTGAAAGCATGTTGTAGCATTTTGAGAAAAACACATGGTTGATACCATCTTTGTACTTTTCAAAATGGCAGTTTTGATTTTCTCTGCAGGGTTTACACTGTGCCCTTTCTATAAAGATCCATATGACTAATCTACTTGATTTTTTCTTGTTGAATGAATCTTTATTTTTCATGTGAAATTTATGGTTTTAACTTATTAGAAAATTCAAACTTCATAATAGAAGGTGTTTCCTCATTTCCTTAATTGCCTATGAATTACTGAGGATGTATTTATGTGTAATACAGAGCTCGTATTGGTCCCGTGATGACTCCTAGAGAAAGCCTGGCTAATACCTATTTGCTGATGATGGGGGAATGGATTAGTTCCTTTTGATGCACACAGTTCTATTTCTGATGTAAATGTCATATTTTTACATGATGCTTCAGCTTGTAAATTACTTCACGTTATCTCAGGAGTGAGAATGCATCTTAACTTCAATCTACAATAGCTTAATTTAACACAGTACTCTGCAAGAGCGCAGTAAGGCAGGCCTAGAAGAAAAGTCACCATCCCTCAATTTTTAGATAATACTATGAATTGGTTCAAGAACATAAAGTCATGGTTGGGGTGAGGGGAACATGGTCTTTGAGGCTGGGCAGATATTACAAAATCTATTAGTATTGTGATGTGGGGAAATTGTTCATAAAACTGAAGTAATGATACAAACTATTTCTCAGGGTGGCATGTGAATTAAATGTGATAAAATACGCAAAGGCTTGGTCATCAAATGGGTGCAGCTAAGTGTTCAGGGAACTTGGTTTTCTCCTGCCCTTTGCTGTATCCAACAGAAGTAGAGATTCAGTTATGGAAGATGAAGAGCACTCAGCAGACACTCGGTCTTCTTTGTCTTACATAGAACAAGTGTGCTCACCAGAGGAAAATAGAGCAAGTGCAAAGCCTGTACATCTGCAAAGGGGCTGTGGGCAGTTTTAGTTTGCCATTTGCAATCTGGTGTTCGTTCTAAAGTCAGCAAGGAAACCCACAAACCACTCACACTGCTTTGGGTATTGACATTCCAGCGGAGAACTGGTTCTTCCATAGGATTATTACTCATCGTGACTGAAGGTCGATAGAGAAATTAAAAACAACCACTCTGCGGCCCTGGAAGTGACTCTCTTCACAAGTAATGCTCTTGCTTTCCCTCATGACGCTTAAAGATGCCCAGATCAGAACTGCTCCCTGTCAAAGGGGCTTCTGGCCCGTTTCCAGAAGAATTCCACAGCTTGTCTAATAGAACTGCACAGGCACTTGGCTGAGTGCTTTCTGGAGCTTGTCCTGCAAATTCCTGTAATTTGCACCAGGTCACTTGTTATCCATTTTAGCTGACTGAACAGTTTGAATCACGAGTGTGAAAAAGCAATAGTTAGCAAAGTCCCTCCAGGAATGTGCTATTGCCATCACGGCTGTGCGCAAGCAGGGTCATGAACTTCAGCCAGCTCTTCCTTTGCAGAGAGCTCATGCATGCATGCATGCATGCACACACGCACATGTACACATTGATAGGGCTATTGAGAAAGACAGAGACAGGTAAAGAGACTTAGGCACAGAATGAGATAGAGGCATGCACAGATAAACATACACACATATATATAATATATAATTTTTAAGGTTTCTTCTTTTTTTCTTTACTGCATTGGTGTTTGTTTGCATGTCTGTGTGAAGATGTCAGATCTTGGAGTTGTAGACAGTTATAAGCTGCCATGTGAGTGCTGCAAATTGGACCCAGGTCCTCTGGAAGAACAGGCAGTGCTCCTAACTGCTGAGCCATCTCTCCAGCCCCAACACAGTCTTCGTAAAGAGCAATTATCGGTTATTGTAAAAACTTATAAGGTTAATCTTCCAACCAACCAATAAATAAACAAAAAACTTTCAAAACAAAACAAAACAAAAACAACAACAACAACAAAACCAACCCAAGAAACCTGAGCCGCAGTGGAAAACACTTCACCTACCTAAGGGCAAACACCTTGCAAACTCTAACTGTTGGCACGTCGCAGCACTTTTTCTGAATACCTTTGTGGGTTTAGATAGATTAGGCTGAACAGTTTAGTGTTGTTCTCTGTTACAGGGCAAACGTGGTGTTCAGGTGCTTATTTTCCAGTTTAGCATTTCACTAATAGTTGGTTATTTTCCACGTGGGTTGCTCTGTGACAACCGCATGCAGGATTTCCCACTAGGTGGTCTGTTCTCTTTAGATATGTCTTATTATCCATTAAAGAGTAATGAGATAAATATGTGCCATCAAGTGACTATAGGGAAATAAGTGCCCGGCACAACCTTGCAAATGAGCAGTTGCTGTCCTGCCTGGAGAGCTTTAAAATATGTTCACACTGGAAACACTCGAAGAAGCAGGTTATATATAAAAATAAAATCTTTACTTAGTATTGCATTTTTACAGTCCTCGCAGGACTTTTGTTAAAACTCTCCTTGCCACGAATGCATGGAGGCATTTATAGAAGTCAGAAAGTGAACATGAAATGGCTTCGTGTTGGGCAGGTTTGCTGCAGCCTTTGAGGCACAGCAGTGAGTGGAAACGCTGGGTTTCAGTGTGAGAAGGTAGCCACCATGAATGGCAGAACAGTTGTGGCTTAGACAACTGGCACCTTCTGTTGTCCGGGATACCTTACTTCTTGGGCTTTTATAGCAGGAAGCAGGGACCATAAGTGCCCATCCAGAGGCTGCATCCTCAGAGGAGGAGTCCAAGACTCACTATACGCTGTTGGGATGAGGATGAGACCGGTGACTGCTAAATCTGGCAAGGCCTTGTTTGCTTCTCAAGAACCTGGCTAGATCAAGCAGTGGAGCCACTCACACAATTCCAGGCACCACCCTGCTTGGCTACCTGTGGCATTCTCTGACCACTGTGCCCCAAGAGCTTTATTTGACTCTCAATTTCCTTCCTTACATTTCTGAAGAGGAGGCTGGAGGCTGAGGTACTCAGGTTACAGTTCTGGGAACTTAAATGTAATTATTAAGGAAACTCTGAGATCTCTTCTCTCTCCGAATATCACGAGGATTCAAATTTAAAGATTAATTTTTCCTACAATTGGCCCTGCTGTTCATGTTGCCTTAGTAACATTGCTAATGAGAGGAAAAGCTTTCAGAGGACCCCCTTGTCAAACTCTGCTCCAATCAGAGGGGCTGGATTTACACATCTCATAGACTGCTATAAATTTCTCAGAAGGTTCAAGTGCTATTTTATAGGCAAACATGAAAGTATATTACCAGATTAAAAGGTAAAGAAATACAGAAATACTACATCAAGGGATTAGCCTTTTGAGATTAATTTAAAACATTATAGTCATTCTTGATACATGACTTATGTTTTCTTTCTTGAGTTTATCTTAGCTTCCCTGGCAAAATCATTTCCAAATTCTTTCCATGGCCATGAAGATGTCACTAAATGTCCCCAATCCATCCTTTCAAGCATCTAGATTTTACAACATTGTTGAATTTTAGCCTTGGCTTTGATTTTGCATCCTCCTTCCCTAAGTTGGATGTTACCAGCTAACATGTGGTGCCTTCTTAGAGAAACGGCCTACAGGGTGTAACAGAATATGCCCTCAACTGCTCATTTGTAATTTCCCTATAGTCACTTGATGGCACATATTATCTCATTACTCTTTAATGGATAATATGACACACCTAAAGAGAACAGACCATGATGCAGGAAATCCTGGATGCGGTTGTCACAGAGCAACCCACGTGGAAAACAACCAACTATTAGTGAAATGCTAAACTGAGCTGGGTGTGGTACCATATGACTTTAATCCCAGTATTTGGGAGGCAGAGACAGGTAGGTTTCTATGAGTTTGAGGCCAGCTTGTGTACATAGTGAGACCTGGACTCAAGACAAAATAAAATGCTTTGGTTTGAAAATGGCAGGTTGAACATGCATTTGCTTTGTAATAATCCCACAAACCCTTGAAGGACCAAACAGTGCTATGGTTAGAATGTGCCACCACCAAAAGTTCACATGTTAGAAACTCGATTCCCAAGGTCATGTTAGTGGTATTTGAGGACGAGGCCCCAGAAAGTAGTTAACATTAGATAATGACATCAGTGGTTTTCATAGAAGGGCCACTAATTCACAATAAGCTGAAGTGGAGCTGTATGCAGTACAAGAGATCGAGGTCTTACCTATAAACCAAACCAATTGACTGGTCATCTGCTTAGCCACTGGGCAAGAATGGAGGGCTGCTTTCCAAAAACAGGTTATAAGCCATGAAGAGAAAACAGCAAAGCCTCCTGATGCGAGTCAGTATCCATGTAAATAAGACCTGCAGCAGCATTGGTGCTTTCCTAAAGGAAATGCTACAAAGCAAAGCTGTGTTGACATGCTCATCTAGAGTTCTCTCAAGGCGATGGACTTTTGGTGGTACCCACAAACAGCAGAGGAAAGCCTCTCTCATCACCCCGGATTTTGCTGTTAACTATAAAAGAACAGCATCAGTCGTGGGACAAAATAGGAAGAGCTCCTCATTTAAGCACAGCGGTCAATCGAATGGGAAAGTGGGAGCAGGGTTAAGTTGTAGCAACTAAGACTCACTCAGCCACAAAGAACAGAAAATACCAATAAAATGGATTTGAGCAAGTAGGGCATTTGCTTTCTCATAGGAAGAAATATCTGGAGACTGGAGTAGAGAGTTCTTACATGGGGCAGCTCAGCCAAGACTTGGGCTTTCATCTTTCTGTTCCACCATCCTCAGCATGTTAGCGCTGCATTTTCTCAGATTTCAAATGGCAGAAGAATTACACAAGGATAGTGGTGTGTACATATATACCATGTGTACATATTATAATACATGTAATACATATTCATATGGGCATGAAACTATTATGACTGACTTAGGATGCTCATCCTCTTCCTGACTGACATATTGGACCAGGTCCTTCTCTGCTGTGAGAGAATTGTCTTTTGATTATAATAGCATCCCTGGCTTCTGCCTACCAGATACCAGTGGCAATCTACCTTGTAACTACCCAACCTGTCTCTAGACTTATCACATGTCCCCAGGGCGGTGGGGGCAGGGAGGTTAGAAGTAAAATAGCTGCTCTCCGAGAAGCACCACTCATCACTAACTCTCAGTCCCATGACGTTGCATCATTCTGGAGGGGGAACCCTTGGCCAGCCTGAAATGAGCCGTGGGAGGCAATGGTCAATAACAACTGTGCTAGAGAACAGAACTAGAAGCAGAGGACTCAGTACGGATGGAAAAGGGTCCAACAGCTTCCTTTGCCACAGTGTGATTTGGTACATACGTGGACCAGCCATCTCTCTCATGGCTTCTCATTCTGCCTCCTCTCAAATGAATAGATGTCTTTCTGTCTTGCTTTGGTTCGGGTTTTACGAGTTTTTTTCCAGTTATTCTATTTCCTCTTCTCCATTGTGTATCAGATGTTATCCTGGCTAGTTCTATGTCAACTTGACACAAGCTAGAGTTATATGAAAGTAGGGAAACTCAGTTGAGACAAATGTCTCTGTAAGATCCAGCTGTAAGGTATTTTCTTAATTTGTTAACAATTGGGGAAGTCCTCGCCCATGGTGGGTGGAGCCATTTCTGGGTTAGTGGTCTTAGGTTCTATAAGGTAGCAGGCTGAGCAAGCCTTGGTGAGCAAGCCAGTAAGCAGCACCCCTCCATGGCCTCTGCATCAGCTCCTGCCTTCAGGTTCCTGCCCTGTTTGAGTTCCTGTCCTGACTCCCTTCAGTGATGGACCATGATATGGAAGCATAAACTAAGTAAGTCCTTTCCACCCCCAACTTGCACACAGCAATAGTAACCACAACTAAGATAGAAGCATTTTGCCTTAGCCATAGGTGATCATCCCTAACCCCAGGAAGAGCCATGTATACCTTGCAGAGAGGCTGGCCAAGCCCTTAGAGACTGTAGACTTTAAGCTTGGTACAGTCACTGAATGACACCGTGTGTTGTCTCCTGCTGATGGGGTGCAGCAGTTTAGTGTGTGACAGAGAGCTGCTATAGGAGAATATTTGCATTTGTGGATAAAGGAAACACAGCTGGCTTCAGCCCTTCCTTCTCTTTACAAAAGATGCATTCCTGGAGTTACAGCCATCTTACCAACATGTGGTAACAGGCTCACATGCTTGAGGATGGCGTTGTCGGGAGACAGAATGTAGGCTTTTCAATAATGTTATTATCCATTGTATCAGTTCAGGATCACCTGTTTCTGTACTTGCTGGTATTTAAGTAGATTGTTTATATTTGGTTAGGGCATCATTTTAAGGCCAATTGGTACCCAGTTAATAATGGAAGGAAGGAAGGAAGGAAAAAAGGAAGGATTGCAACTGATTCTTAATATCCCTGCTTGATGGAGTAGGCTAGGTGGTACTGACATCTGTCATCAGAATCTGCCTATGGTAATAGTTGGCCCCACCTCCCTGAGCATTTGTTTCTTCAATCCTGAGGTTGTGTTCTTCCTCTTAAAGACAGAATGGTAGGCTAAGACATTCTGAATTTACTCTATAGAGGAGGGCTGATAGTTACATGCATCAATTACGTTATTGACTTTTAAATTTCTGAATGTGTTTTTGAAACATTATCTTAAAAGCCATATAGCTGTCAGTGGTGGTGGAGGTGGTGGTGCACACCTTTGATTCCAGCACTAGGGAGGCAGAGGCAGGTGGATTTCTGTGAGTTTGAGGCCAACTTTGTCTATAGAGCTAGTTCCAAGACAGCCAGGGATACACAAATAAACCCTGCCTTGAAAAACAAAACAAAACGCATAATTGTATAGCCTTTGGCTATGCAAAAGAAAAAAACAAAAACAAAAACAAAAACAAAAAAACAACTTGTTGTGGAGCTGGAAAAAAAAAAGTCATTGTCCGAAGGTAGGATTTATCTGAAGAGAGAGGTCAGGAGGTTGGACAATTAAAGGCACATTAAAGACTTGGAGGCTCCCTGGACTCTGCTTCTGCTTCACCCCAATGATGAAGTAGAGGTGGTGGGCTGGAAAATGGAGGAATACTAAGAGGCAGTGTGCACTCCCTTCTGGAGCAAGCTACATGGCAAGCCTCACAGACATGGCCTCACCTCCCAGCAACATAGAGCCATCCGTGGTACAGGGGGATTGCATTTGAACATGTGGAGGCAGAGGCTGAAGCCACGTGTTTCCTTTATAATTTCCCATCTTAATTTTTGGAGACAGCGTATCTCCCTGAGTCTACTGTTCACCAATAAGCTAGACTGGCTAGCCAGTGAACGCCAGGAAGCTCCCTGCCCTGGGATTACAAGTGTGAGCTGCCACGTCTGGTTTTCTACTTGGGCGCCGGGGGTCCTGATGCTTGTGCAACAGTGCTTTGCCCACTAAGTCATTTCTGCAGCTCCTAAAGAGGGGTCCCTTACCAGCACACAGCATAAACGGCACTACACAAGTGGATGAACAGGCAGAGTTCATGACAGAGCCTTAACAACACGCAGTGGACATCAACAGAGCGGCTAATGACTGCTGGAAAATGCCAAGTAGGACAAAGGTCAAGCAAGTACTAAATGCCTATCCACGCCAGTGCTTCAACTCCTGTGAGTCCCCAAGACAGGCTGCCTGCCCAGGAAAAGTGAGAGGGAAAGGAGGAATTAAGTCTGACTTTGCAGAGTTCAAATGTAAAATGATCCAGTTTGCTTGGAATTGACAGTGATTAAGGCTTCTGCCTACTGGTGAAACGTGGTCTTTTAGTTACAGAAAATAAAAGAAGTAAATCCTTTTTACTCCCAAGAACATGGCTCAAGAAAATTGAACCTGCTACAATAAGACAGTGAGGCATACGTATATTATTTAAAGTAATTAAAGATAAACAAGCAAAGAACTAAAAATGATAACACATCAAATAAAAGGAAGAAGAGGTGGAGAGGAGAGAATGGCTGAATAAGTTAATTAAATCCTCATCTTTCATTTCTGGGAGACAATGGGCTAAATATAAGTTTGATACATTCAGAAATCTCCTATGCTTATTATTTAGTATTTTGAAAGTGGCAAGCATAAGAATTAAAAGCAGAAGCAGTTAAGGCATTTCTTAGGCAAGTGGACTTCTTTCCATTGTATTTTCCATACTCTGGGCTGCTTTTCTTACGTTATTCTTGTGTTACTTTTAGATAAGCAAGACTGGGGAAAAAATACCATTCTGGGTGTGTCTGCTGGGCTCTAAGCTGACGTGGTAAATGCTAATAGAATACATGTGTTAAAGATGAAAGTTGCACTGAATGAGTGTTCTGAAAACACTGAGCAGTAGAATGTGGCCAAGCAGATCCCTGTAAGAATCCCCAGACCCAAACAATAAGAAATAGACTTCATGGGGGCAAGAAACATGCAACACTAATGCAAGGAAGTTTTTCAAGTCAGTTAGATAGAGAGACTGTACGCAAGACAGTCCATAGCAGTTGGAGACTTGGTTTGATAAATGTGAAATTTTAGTATTCCTCCCCTTAGTATATGTGTGCGGGTGTGCATTTGTGTGATTGTCTGATGAAGGGGGTGCACATGTGTAGGGTGTATGTTTGTGTGTGCATGCATGTGCGTATGTGTGTGTAGGTCTAATGTTAAAGCCAGGAGTTTATTCTATTGCTTTCCACCTTGTTCACCGAGGAAGGAGTTCTCAATTGAACTCACAGCAAACTTTAGGAATCCCCTGTGTCTTTCTCCTCAGTACTGGAATTATAGGTGAGTCACCACACCCTCCCAGCACCTGTGAGGGATCTTAACTCTGGTCCTCGTGCTTGCATGGCAAATGCTTAAACTACTGAAATCATTTCTCTAGCCTTTGAGGTTTTGTTGTGTTGTTTTGTTTTGTTTTGTACTGTGTAACAGGAATGGTTCTTTCAAAAAAAATTCTACTTTTTTTTTTTTATGTGGATGGGTGTTTTGCCTGCATGTATATCTGTGTGCCATGAGCATGCTGTGACAGTAGGGCTGGAAGAAGGTTATGGGTTCCCTGGGATCGTAGTAGCAGTTGGTTGTGAGCTACCATGTGGGTGTTGGGAGTTGAAACTGGGTCCTCTGGAAGAGCGGTGAGTATTCTTAACCACTGTGCTATCTCTCCACATGTACACATTCTCTCTCTCTCTCTCTCTCTCTCTCTCTCTCTCTCTCTCTCTCTCTCTCTCTCACTTATCTTGAACTCTAATCCACCAATCATCTTTTCCTCACTTAGCTCTTGGGTCTTGGACCACAGGTAGCTCATTGGAAGTTAACAGTCTGTTACACACCCCCATCTGCTCCTTGGCAGAGGGCTGACAGAGGCAGGAAGTTGTGAGTGAGCTCTGAAGTCATTTGACTCCTGTTTCAATAGAGGATTTCCAGAACAAAGGACTTGTCTTTATAGAGGTCAAGGAAACATCCCAGCAAATGCCTACAGTGTTGTCAAACTCAGGGCACTGAGATCCACTTCCAATTCTTTCTCCCTCTCTTTCTCTTTCTGCTCTGGGTGACCTTTGTATCAAAAATCTGGGCAACAACCTTCATTATCTTCTCAGGTTGATGGGACCAAAATGAATAGCAGTCCACTCTGGGAAGTGACATGAATGGCGTGTCCCAATTAGTGCTTCGTTCTGTCTGTGCGAAGTAACATTCTCGACACCGTACCAAGCTCATTCTCTGAAAGTCTGGAGAGGTGAGTGAGGGTTATATACATATTATGGGTGCCGGATCAGTTCCAGTTGGTTTAGGGATGGCAGAGGCAATTAGTGGGGTTAGTTAAACATTTCAGCCTGACACTCCTAAAAGTATTTGCAGAACTCTTAAAATGGTCAGAATGAACTGATGATTTATTTTCTAAAATTGATTTCAACTGGTGGCACCAAAAATGTGATCTCGCTGCTCCACACTATATTATGGTCCCACCAAAGAGAAAGTCTCTTCATGTGGCCACAGGGAGGTGAATAGGAACTCCTGACCTCTCACAGTGCAATTTTGCTTTTCCAATAACAGCCCTCTGGAAGCTTTGGGGGTATATCACTTTTGCTAGAATGCAACACCTGAAAAACTGGCCTTTGCTTCCTGGCCATTCATCTGGCCACCTAGGTGGGGGCTTATTCACAGGTGACAATGCAGACAGAGGCTTAATGGAAATCAAACTCCACACACCTATTTTATGCCTCCAACAGGGTGCTTTGGTTGAAATTCAACCCGAGGATTTCTGAAGTCTAGACGGGTAGAGTCGGGAAACATGTCATTTAAAAGCTGCCAGCAGTCAATGGAGACGTCAGAACTCCTCTCTGAAGAAGAGGGTTCTTTTGTTCTGGGTGAGCCACCTGAATGGGCTGCTTAGTCCCCAAAGCAAACACACATAACTGTCTTCTGTCACCTTGTATTCGTTCCCCGAAAACCCTGGCACTAAGGGGAAAAGCTTTTGACAGGAGAGAAAATTTCCGTTTAATTGTAATGGATTTTTGTCTGCACCCGAGGCACTCGCTTTCTTGAGCAAAATATATCAATTGGATAATGAAAACAAGATTAAATGGTTAATAAACAACAATTGTGACACACACACACACACACACACACACACAGAGATAAACTGTTCACACAAGATGTAATTTAATGGATGATGGTCTGGTTTTATTTTTTCTTTGCAATATTCAACATTTGGAAGCTTGTGGTTATCTTGAACTCAAAATGCATTTTTAAGTGACTATAAGGACAGTTGTCTTTGGGAGAAATAGTGTCCAGATATGCTAGTGCTTTGGAAAACACGGGAAGAGTGCAAGGGCAATCTTCTTACCTTTGCTTTGTATGTACACAGGAAGCAGAACATTCATGCACATTAACAACTTACTTTTGACCCAGACTGTAACTCAAACCAAAACCAAAAATTATTACAATAGGAAAAGAAGAAAAAGAGTGTGGGGTTGAGGAGATGAGCCCTTGGTTAGGAGAACTTCCTGTGCAAACATGAGGGCCAGAGCTCAAATCTCCACAGCTCAAGGAAAAAAAAAGTTGTGAATGGTTGCTTGAGTGTGCTTGGGACCCCAGGAGGAGGAACAGACACAGGAGGCTCAGAGAGAGACCCTGCATCTCAATGGAGTAGCACAGAGTCTGAGAAAGCCAGGCACCAACCTCTGGCCTCCATGTGTGTTTGTGCACATCTACACAGACAAGTGCATGTGTACCACATGGATGCAGGAAAGCATTAAGAGTGTAGTCATGCTAAAGTTAAGTTAAAGTGTTTCTCACAGGTCCCTGTGTGTGACCACATGATACCCAGCTGGTGGCACTATTTGGGAGATTATAGAACCTATGAGATGTCATGCCTAGCTTGTGGGAATAGGTCATTAGAGGGCCTTTAAAGGTTTTTGGGTCTAACCTGCTTTCTAAGCTTCCTGTGAGGAAGATGCCATGGGGCCCACCTACTGCTACAGACAGAGTTGCTCCAGGCAGCACCTTTCTCTCACCATGAGGAACTAAATCTCTGAAACCATGAGCTAAGATAAATTTTCCCTCTCTTGAGTTGGTTCTGATATTTGTCATAGTGCTTTGAAACCAGATTGATACTGAAATTTGGTACCATAGAAGTAGAGTCATTGTTGTGGTAAACATGAACATGTAAGCCAGAGAGCTTTGGAGCTGGTTTGTGGGAGAGCGGTAGGCCTTAAGATGCTATAAGCAGAGCTTTTAGTGCACTTTTTGGCTAGTGTTCAGTGAACCAGGTGTCATTGCTACGTTTTCACACATATGCCATTGTGCTTTGCTCTTACCTGCTCCTCCCTATAGTGCCCCCTTTTCTTTCCTCTGCCTCTCTAGCTGGACACCTCTCTTACCTCAAGTGTTTTCCTCTTCCCATCCCTTTAGACCGCTTTTTTCCAGTCCTCCTTCTTTATTGTTCTCTCTCTCTCTCTCTCTCTCTCTCTCTCTCTCTCTCTCTCTCTCT
>OU015749.1:55900670-55925664 GCA_907169655.1 Acomys percivali | reverse complement strand
GTGTGTGTGTGTGTGTGTGTGTGTGTGTGTGTGTGTGTGTGTGTGTGTACTTCCCATCTTTTTATTTTGCTGGTGTGGAATTATTTATTTCCTGTGTCCTCTTGGATGTAGTTACTCTGGTTGCAATGGAGTTTTCCATCTAGTGTTTTCTGGAGAGCTGGATTTGTGGATAGAAATTGTTTAAATTTTGTTTTGTCTTAGAATATCTTGTTTTCTCTATTTATGGTGATTTAGAGTTTCCTTGGGTTTAGTAGTCTGGGCTGACAGCTGTGATCTCTTAGGGTTTGTAAGACATCTCTGTCCGGGTCCTTCTTAGAGTCTCTGGTGAGAAGTCAGGTATGATTTTATAGGTCTTCCTTTATATGTTACTTAGCCTTCTTCTTTTGGAACTTTTAAATATTCTTTCTTTGTTCTGTAGATTTAGTATTTTGATTATTATGTGGCAGGAGGGTTTTCTTTTCTGGCCCAGTTTAATTGGTGTTTTGTATGCTTTTTGTATGTTTATAGGCATCTCTTTCTTTAGGTTGGGGAAATTATCTTCTATGATTTCATTGAAAATATTTTCTGGTCCTTGGAATTGGGACCTATTCCTGTCATTTCTTAGGTTATGTATTTTCATAGTATCCCAGATTTCCTGGATGTTTTGTATAAGGAGTTTTTAGCTTTAACATTTTGATTGGTGTGATATATCAGTTTTATCTATTGTATCTTTTATGCCTGAGATTTTATCTCCCATCTCTTGGATTCTGTTGGAGATCCTTATGTCTGTTATCCCTGTTCTCTTCCCTAGGTTTTCCATCTCTAGGATTCCTTCAGATTGTGCTTTAAAAAAAATTGCTTCTAGTAGCATATTTAAGGTCTTTTTTTGTTCCTCAGTTGTGTTGAGATATCCCAGGCTTGCTGTAGAATGATACTTGGGTTCTGGTGTTGACATATTGCCTAGGCTCTTATTACGTGTGTTTTTGCACTGGCCTTTAGTCATCTGGCAGGTGGTCCCTGGGGCCTTCTGGCTTCTGGGATGCATGCAGGTATAAGGTCCGGTGGACGGAGGGTGCAGGGGGCCAGATGTAGCTCACCTCTGTGTAGTTTACTCTGTGGCCTGGAGGTCTCTGGGAGACATAGGCCTCTGTCTTCTCCAGGTGGCAGTCGACATCCCCCAGGGATATAGACCCTGGACCAGGAATGGGCTATGCTGGGAATTGGGGTATCTCTGCTGCTAGGTTTGCCAGGAGGACAGGGCAGACTGTGAATTGTGGTCCGAGGGGGACTTACCTGGTGGTCCCTGGTGGCCGCCAGCATGTCTTACCCAGGTAGCCACCAAGGGCCTCCAGGGATCAAGGTGATGGTGGTCCTTGACACCTGCTGACCTCTGGGAATGCAAGTTAGGGGTGAGGTCCAGTAGATGGAGGGCACAGGGAGCTGGGCATAGCTAATACTGCTGTGTTCGCCCAGTGGCCTGATGCAGTCAGGAGGCTGGTGCCTGGAGATCTCACCTGTCTTCCTCAGGTGGCTGCCAAAGACCTTCAGGGATGGGGCACTGGAGCCAGAATCAGAAGCCATAATTGTTAAAAAATACCAGTGACATCAAAGAGTATGCACTTTGCAATGAGAGACTAGAAAACATTACATAATGGAAGAAACCCTTTCACTGAAGGCTCTGGGGGAGGCGGGGAGCAGGGGAGGTAAAAATTCAAATTATTTGAAAAACATTCATATAGAAGAGTGCCTGGAGGCAGAGATAGTGCCTAAAAAAAGAGATAATCTCTAAGATGTCTTGCTGGAAATGGGCTACAAGGAAATTCTTTCCTCGGGTTGGCCATGTAGCTTCTCAGAAGCTGGTCCAAGGAAGCCTGGCTACTTCTTGAGCTGGACTCAGAACTTGGCATTACCCATATGATGTTGTTTTTGCAGGCATACAGAAAGCAAGAGTGGCAGGGCCATGCAGGCTTGCATACAGGTTTCATAAAAGGCTCGTGAGGCCAGGGCTATGTCACAGGGTCAGATTCCCTGCCCAGAGGCAATGAGAGGCTGAGGCATGGTGTGATAAGGAGTAGAGAGCCTAGGATTTAGGAGATGCCAGGAGTTCGGGATGTTGGCCAAGCGAAAATGCAAGCACTGAGGGAGTTGGCTCAAGAGGCACCATATGTGCTACAAATGGGAGGATCAAAGCTTCCCAAGATGGTTGGCATTCATAGCAGACTCCATGTGTCCTAGATGCTGGGCATGATTTTAAAACTTAATATTGGCTCTACTGCGTGTTGGTCTTGTTTTGGCCCAATGGTTCCCCTTTGAATTCCTCACACCACTCTTCCACCTTCTTTTTTTGGAATGTAGATATTTACTTAGTGTCATTACATTTTGGAATTATGTAACTTGATTAAAAAATTTTTTTAACAGAGGCTCACATGTAAGAGTTTAATCTTGAGCTTCAAAAGAGACCTTTGGATCAGGACTCTGAGCAGTGTTGGGACTTTTGGACTATGGGATGTCTGAAAACAGACCCAATTCATGTTTACACTATGAGATGATCATGAGTTTTTGGACACTAGGGACTGAATGCTATGGTTTGAGTCTAAAAGGTCCCGCATAGACTCATGTGTTGGTACACTTGACCTGCCGCTGATGATGCCCTTTTGGAAGGTTCTAGAAATCTGGAGTTGTGGGGCCAAACTGGCAGAAGCAGGGCAGAAGCAGTTCTAACTGTTTCTACGTTTACTCCTGCCCCGTACCTTCCTTCCCTGGATGCACTAAAATCCCTCTGAAACCGCAAAGCAAATCTTCCCTCTTTAAGTTATTTGTGTTAGGTGTTTTATCACAGTGACCTGCAAAACAGCTAAGCCAGATAGCTAGTAGAATGTTCTCCACATCCCTACTCCCTCATCCTGTTACAAGTTCCAATGCAAAGGGGATTTTGCAGATAAGGTTATAGAAAGGATTGTTCAACGGGAGGATTGTTCTGGATTACCAGGTGGGCCTGGCACAAGCACAGAATCCTTATAAGTGAGAAGTGTGAAGGTCAGAAAGAGCCGTGGGGCAACGGGAGCCGAAGGGAGAGTGACACAGAGAACGAGCCACCAGGCAAGGACATCGATGGATGGCTTCTCACACTGGAAAGACAAGGAAGAAAGAACCAGAGACTTCACAAAGGATGTAGTCCCATCATCTTAATGGAGCTTGTGCTAATTTGTTACAGCAGCAATGGGGGACTAATATGTGGAGCCACAGTGCACAAGGTGCTATAGTCTTCAGGGTCCATTATGACAAGTTTGACACAAGAGGACTTATGGGATGTCAGTGTGGGCAACTTCATATTAGAGGACTGGATTAAAGGCAGTTCTAACTGGAAGTAGGTGTTTGAGACTGAGGCACCAAATACCTCCTTTCAGGAACATTAATTTATGAAATAAATCAAGAAACATGTTTCTGAAAGGTCTGTTAGCACTATTTATGGGCAATTGCATGGGTTAGAGGCAGGGAACAGAGAGACAAGGAGGCCTTGTTTGCTTTTCTATTTCAATTAGGGTGACAGCTTTGCTCCTGGAGTATTGACCATTCCTGGGGTGAAGAGTATAGTTTTTGTTATTGGTGTTTTAAATTATTATGGATTGACTGGTGTCTCCCTTACCTATCCTGCAGCCCTAACCCCAATAGCATGGTATTTGGAGATGGGGCCTTTGGGAGGCAGCTATGTGGAGATGAAGTCATGACCACGCTGGCTGTTCCCTCTGCTGCCTTTGAAATGGTGAGAAATAAGTTTGTGTTATTTCATCCCTGCAGTCTATGGCATGCCTCGTCATTTGCATCTGTGTCCTTTCCCATTTGTGGATTCTACTAACTAGGGGTAAGAAAATATTTGTAAAAACACTGTATCTCAACCGAACAGGTAAGGACTCCCTTCCAGCAGGCCATAAATGATAAAGAGTAACAATTTGCCTTAAATCAAATATGTTATCTGGAGGTGATTTAACTTCTATAGGAAGTTGCACATAGGTTATATGGAAAATGATGCCATTTTTATATAATAGATGTGGATGTTTGTGGCTGTTGGGATTCACAGAAGTCCTGGCACCAGTTTTGGTGGATACTGAGGGATGGTTTCATGTTATTGTGGCAGCCTGAGGTGACTGAGATAGGTATAGACAGAAAACACAGAGAAGGATCAAGGCCTTGACCCTGATGGTAAACAGGAGAGTTGGAGCGGTCAAGGCCAAGCAGGAGACCCATGCGTGGTTCCACAACCTGTCATTTCCTGAAGAGAGCTGGACAACTCTGTGCTATGGACTGGATTTTGCTTCTCTCTGTAGGTGTGACAGGTGGTACTCTAAAGACGTCCCAAGATTTTTGATCCCAACTTGGCACACATCTTCTTCCAGTTGCCTAACTCAACATTAACCACCAAGCTGTATGCAGGATTATTTTTTATCTAATTAAAATCTCGAAAAAGTTGACATCAGAGAGTGAAATTAAATGGGTAGGATGATCTGCATCATCTGTGCCCTTCCAGTATGACAGAGGAAGTCAGCCCTCACACCCAGAAGCGCTGACATCACGGCTGGCTTGAAGATGGAAAAGACCACATGCCAAGAACCTTAGGTGGCCTTGTGTTGCTGAGAGTGGTTCACACTAACTTACCCAAGAGGGACCGACAACCCTCTATGGCTCTACAACCACAAGCCACGGAAGTCTGCCACCCCACTGGTATGTATTCACAACCCGCCTGCACTATGCCCACTATCTACTTTCAAAGACTTAAGGGCCTGCAGACAACCTTGGCTCCCTGAGCAGAAGGTGTAGCCATGGCGCAGCAAAGTCACAACCTGCAGCACTGTGACTGTTACATGGAAATTGTTTGAAGCCATTGTTCATAATAACCTATTACTCAGAATTAGAACCTATTACTATAATCTGTGCTCTTCTGCTTCCTCCAACTTTGTGTTTACCAGCTGTAGCTTTATTTGTCTCATAGTTAGACTTCTACTTGGATCCCTGCACTCATGAGAGCATCCTGCTCTGCCTAAGATAGTTTTGTAACTTTTGGAGATGGCCCTGGGCCATCTATAAATCTGCACTTTATAGAAGACTGACTTTCCTGGAGTTCAGCATATGGACTCAGAGACCTTATAATTTTGTTATTCAAAGAAATTAATTTGGCTCCATGGGATAGACTGTATTAATTAAATTTGAAAGTGGCCCCGATGATAAAATGTTAGGACTGCTAATTTTTTTTTAAATTTAATTTACTTTTTCAATCAGCACACACACACACACACACAGGTTTCCTTATGGCATTTTCGCAATACTTAATTTTGGTTGCTACTCTCCAAGCCACCTGCTTCTCTCTAGAGCATGTGTAGACAGAGCATACCTCAGCATAATAAAGATTATACATGATAAGCCTGTGTCCAACACTGCACTAAGTGGGAGAAGTCTGGGAGGATTTCCTCCAAACTCTGGAGTGAGACAGAGTATGCCCTGTCTCCACTGAGACTTCACAATTTTTCTGCCTTCAGAGAATGCTCCTGCTGGTTGCTTTTCGGAACCCTCTTTATTAAGGAAACTGGATTTAAGAGCTGTTTGCCATAGTGAATCTGCTCGACTCAGTGTGCTTCTATTAAATATTGGTGTATCCGTTCCAGCTCGGTTAGCGTTTAGTGAATATTTATTCTATTTCATTTGAAAAATGTCTAAGCAAATTCCCAGAAATGTTTATTTCCCTCTGAACAGATCAATCCTGTTCAAAGATACCTATTAAAAGGCTACAGTGTAGGCTCTGTGAGATCCACTAGAGCAGGCTTACACTTGACACACTGAAAAGATAACATATGTCCAGTAAGAAGGGGGAAAACTGGTCACTGGTGTCCAAACACCAGACTTACAATGGGAAGCACAAAATCAGGCCCAGATCCAAGGGCAACAACTCAAAAGCTCAAAACAACACACTTTCTCCACGATGTTTAGCTGGGTCCCTCTGCTTTGTGCCATATTTATCTTTGGATCCGGAATCTCCTTTCATCATACCAAAATTACTTCCTCAGTGCTAGCTCTCCCATCCTCACCAAACCATCTGAGAAAAGCAAAATATGTCTTCATGAAGTTTTTTTTTCAGAGATAAGGGAGAATTCTCTTAAAGACCCAATCAATATCCAGTATGTCCTATGGGCCTTATAAGTCTTATCATCTTTCCTACGCAGAATGCTAAGACTCAGGGAAAGGGAAGAGGAAGCCAATAGGGAAATGTTCTATTTGAAGATGAAGAAGGATATTAACATTGATGGCTGAGAACAGGACAGCCTGTGGCCACACCACCCTGAACCCATCTGATCTCAGAAGCTAAGCAGGGTCAGGCCTGGTGACTACTTGGATGGGCGAATAAAAAGAAGCAATTGTCCAAAGAAAAAAATTCAGTCCTGTAGGAGGGGAGAGGTGGGTTGCAATAATACTATCAAATAAATGCTGCAAACCCACAGAGTTTGATTGGAAAATGATTTTTAGTTAACACGTATTAACTATACTTGACAATGGGTTTCATTATGACATTTTCATACAGGAGACTAATGTATTTGATCATATTTACTCGGTTACTCTCACTTGTCCCACCTTTTCCTGTGAATCCCCTTTCCCTTCTCAGCTTGTCCCTCTCTGCTTTCATATCTTCTTTTGGTTTTGACGATCTGGCAAGTGCGAGTTTCCTGAGATTTGCTTACAGGAGCAGAGATGAGAAGTCACGTACAGGAACATGTACTCTTTGCCAGTGGCCGTGCAACTGGTCCCTAGGGAAGGGTGAGTCCCTCTCCTCTCCGTAAAATGTTGATGAGCCTAATCTTGAAAACTTCAAATATTCTTATATTATGTTACCCCCCTGCCCGCTGCCCCCCGAAGAACTCAACGTTTTGTCAGGGTTGGAGAGAAAAGAAGAGGTTCATGACGTAGTTGAACTTCACTAATTCATAGTCATTTTTCAAAATCCGTTTGAGAATGGAAAAGAATCTGTATACAGTAGGAACATATCAGTAAAAGCAGGGATGAAAATCAAGTGTAGGGTCATTAGGGTGACAGTAACTCATCTTGTATGATTACAGTATGAATTGTAGGGAGACAAGTCAATGGGGAGTTGGAATCTTATTGTGAAAGGCTTTCTTTTCCCCTTGAATTCTATCAGGAAATGTATTTAATTGATAAGATAATTGGGACTCACTAGCGTTTTTTAAAGTGAGGAAAGATATAACTCATTGTACCCTTTGGAAACAGTATAATCTTCTAGACGTGAACTGGGGAAAAAAATGTAGTGGAGAAAGACAAAATCAGAGGCCAGTTAGAAAACTTTTATAGTACCCAGTGAAAAGCTGTAAGGTGGGGTGGAAGTTTGCAAGCAGAAATGAGTAATAATGAGATCTCCATGGTAGCAGGTTAATTATAAAGAGTTAAAGGAGGGGTGTGAGTGGTGGCATGGAATTCTGACATCAAGGAATAAGCAATAAGCAAGGAGGCACCCAAGAGCACAGTGTTCTGGAGAATGTCAGACTCCACAGCAGAGGTGCTACTTGCCTGCCCTGGGGAGGCTGAACCTTGGTTGCCTGACAAGACAGACATTTCCTTTGACTATTACTCATCTTTAAGAAGCAAAACAGTTAACTGTGAACTCATGTACCACACCCATGCCTAAGCTGCTAATGCTGTGGATCTATAACACAGAGGTAGAATTGCAAAACTTTAGAAATGCTGAGTTGAAGGTTCATTTTCTCTCTGCAGGGTCAGAATTGAAAGTGTACATAGATGCTGATCAAAATCTGTTTCTAATGCCAATAAAACTGTAGGAGAATAAAGTTTAGTCAATGGTCAAATGTACTTTCTTCAGTTGCTCTTGAAAATTTTAAGTATTCACTCATTTATAATCAGAGTGTGGGGCTCCAATTACCTCTCTCATGACTCTATATCTTAAGATTATGACACTGCGATACTCAGCTTTAATGGCTAGCTGGATAAACTTTTGAGTCATCTGGGAAGTGGACCTCTGCGCATGCTTATGGGGGGATTGTCTTTATTGGGTTAATCAAAGCAGGAAGAGAGGCATTGTGGGTGGCACCACTCCTTGGATGGGATCCTGAACTATATCAAAAGAAGAAAGTGAGATCACAAAAGTATTCATCAAGCTCTGCTTCCTGGCTGTGGATTGAATGGGACCAGCTGCCTCAGGCTCTGGCCATGATAGACTCTTCCCTTGAGCTGTGAGCCCTTTCTCTCTTAAGTTGCTTTTGCCATGGTGTTTTATCACAGCAACAGAACAAGTAATTATGACAGGTACCTCTCTTTAGGCAGCAGATGCTAAAAGAAGAGGGTGACATATTGGGCCATTTAATTAATTTTTCTTCTACCAAGAGCAGCTAAGAAGGTGAGGGCTACCTGGACTTTTCCTTCCAGGACTTTTCCCTTAGGAGGTATGGAGTGAAGGCTCTTCCTAACAGTGGGGACTCTCCCAAGACTGTGTGTAGTATACTCATTGGTACTCACCTTTTACCTTGTTTGAAACAGTTTATTAGTCACAGTTCATATATAGATAAATAGATATATAATCTATCTATATCGATCTATCTATCTGTCTATCTATCTATCTATCTATCTATCTATCTATCTATCTATCTATCTATCTATCATCTGTTGGCTCTGTTTTTTAACAATTAGACTTTATTATAAAACCCAGCTATCCTATACAGGAGGGGAAAAAGATTAAAAAGAAACAAGAATAAACCTTCCGGGTATCAGTTCCATGGGATGGATCCCTAGGTGTCTCTGGACCTGCATGCTGATCCTCTCCCTGATAGAAGTGATCCGCATCCTTGTGGCCCGAACCTGGGGCCTTTTCCTCTGTCTCTCAGCCTGTGTCACTCTCTAGGGCTGCAATCCCTGGTCTCTCCTCCCTACCCTCCTCCCCTTGATGTTCTATTAGAAACACAATAGCCCGACTGGAGTCCCTAGTGGGTTTCCTGAATTCTGGGCCCAGGATGACTCCTATCACAATTTCCATCTCAGTGGGATATCCGTGGTGTTTCCAAGGGGCAAAGCCCATCAAGATTGCTTTCACCTGGGACAAAGCCTGCCATCCTTCCACATTTATTTATCTAACAATCTATCCTTGTGTTTCTAATTTAATATGTGAGCTCTCAGCTTGCTACTCCAGCTGCTGTATCTACAGCTTGCTGCCATACTTTCCTGTCATCACTGACCCTAAATCTCTGAAACTGGAAGCCCAAATTAACATTTTCTTCTCTAAGTTGCTTTGGTCATGGTGTTTCATCACAGTAGAAGAAAAGAAACCAAGACATTAGGTAGCTATCTAGTCCAAGACTAGAGAGTGATAACTGAGAAAAGAATGATAGAAATATAATAACAGTGAGGGTGAGAAAGTGGGATCTTATTCTGTCACACTAGTTGCCAATTACATGTCTAAGTGATGATGACCAGAGTTGACCTCATGTCTCTAAGAAGGACATAATAATAATAAAACTTGAGATCCACTAAAGATAGAATTATAGGGGCATGGAGACACTGCTTTCCATTTCTTTAGCTTTCTACTCCTACCCAAAATAAAGAAATGGAGAAGCATTCTTCCCTCCTTGGGGAATTCTCTTCCTTCTTTACTCTTTTGTGTCCTTGTAGAAATTTCAGATGCTCGCTGGTCCTAGGAGCTCCTTCTTACTGCTCTTTTCAGAGCAGGCCTGTTGCTTTGAGGTGATGAATTCAAGGTCATTACTATTGATTGTTGGTCAAAAGCTATGTTCTCAAACTACTTATCAATAACACAGCTCCAATTTTGAATTTATCTTTTTTATTTGTTAACTGATTCTGAATGCTGATGTAGTGTATTTTTATGCTCAGGTTTCCATCACAAAATGGCATAGACTAAATAGCTAAACAAATTCTGAAGGTCAGAAATCTGATATCAATGTATTGGCAGTATTGTTTTCTTCTGAGAGCTTTCTGTATAGATTGTAGATGTTCAGGCTCTCCTTGTGTCTTTACATAGTCTCCTTTCTGGGTGTGACTTTGCTCTTTGTTGTGGTTTGAACCTATGGACTAAAGTGTGCTTGAATGCTTGGTCCATAATGAGTGGCACTATTTGGAAGTTTGACCTTGGTGGAGTGGGTTTGGCCTTGTTGCAAGAAATATGTCTCTGTCAGGATGGGCTTTGAGCTTGCCTATTCTCAAGCTACACTCAGCGTGGTACAGAATCTCCTTCTGCTGCCTGTGGATCAAGGTGTAGAGCTCTCAGCTCCAGCACCATGCCTGCCTTCATGCCACGATGCTTCTTGCTATGATGATGATAGACTAACTCTCTGAAACTATAAGCCAATGTGTTCGGAGCCAGCCCGGGGTCATTCAAGGCTAAAAGAGTCTACTGGCTATGGAAAGATACTGATGCCCTGTTCCAAAGCTAACTTTCTCCTTTCAGCCTCTGAAGATGCTGTTTAGCAGATTAGCTCGGGACTTTCCGAGAGATAGTTAGCTAAGATAAGATGAGATAGTTAGCTAAGTTAAGATAGGAATTGTTCCAAGATAGACCACAGGATGTTCCCCTGATGATATCATCTGGAGGCATTCTCGGCCCCCCCCTACTGCTTAGCTCCTGCCTCCACCCCATATAAGCTTTTGCTTTTGATTCAATAAACAGACCTTGATAGGAACGCTACTTGGTCTCGCCTCTTTCTTTCCCATCTCATCTCTCAGGTATGGCTCCCCTCGCGACCTCGTAATTACTGGTCCTGCTGGACGGGACACCAATGAACTATTTTCCTTTATAAGAGTTGCAGTAGTCATAGTGTCTCTTCACAGCAATAAAATCTTATCTAAGATACTCAATTCATTTTCTTATGAATGTGTACTGTACAGATGTTCTTTTTATTTACTGACCTTGTTAATGACCCACTTTCCAATTGCAGTCACATTCGGTGGTACTGGGATTTAGGACTATCAATTGATGATGGTGGTAGAGTGCCTATCATTCCATCTAAAAAGAGAATGGTTTTTCCAACTTTTTAAAACTCAATCAATAGTCCCTACTTTTCTTGTTCTTTTAAAGACACTCCCATTCATAATTTTGTGACATATTTTGCCTTCTCTGATCTAGTTTCATTTCTGCTGTGATAAAAATACTACAACAAAAAGGAACCTAAGGAAGAAAAGGGTTTGTTTCAGCTTACAATTCCAGGTTACAGCCTACCATTGTGGGGAAGTCAAGGGAGGAACTTCACCCAGCTAGTCACTCCATAGCCACAGTAAAAGGCAGAGAATAATATATAGATAGATGTACACTCACTTTCTTGCTTGTGTTCAGCTTGATTTCCCCACTATTATACAGTTCAGGGTCCCTTGCATAGGAAATGGTGCTGCCCGCAGTGGGCTGGGTTAACACATCAGTTAACTTTATTAGTACAACCCTCCACAGACATTTCCACAAGCCAGTGCAGTACAGACACTCCTTCATTGAGACACTCTTCCCAAGTGATTCTCAGTTGTATCAAGTTGAAATTTAAGCTAACCACCGCACCATCTCACTCTCTTTATTTCAATGCCAAGAACTAGGAGATTTTTATTCAGGGCGATGCTTAGCTTCTTTAAAGATAAAGTGAGACACTGATACTCAGTGAGAAGATACCAGTGGGTGGCAGTTTGTGGGGGTGTGCATATTCAGAACTGGAGAGTGTTGGAGACAGCCCCATGACAACTCAACCCCTAATAGTCAAGATATCAATGAGCCTTCTTCAGAAACACTGTGGAGCAATGCAACCACCATGCTCATAGCAAGTAAGGATTACAAGTTTAGGATTTAACATTTTCACAGGTTCATTTTGTGTATAAATTTAGGTTCACAACAAGTTCATGTTTCTTTAATACGTTTTACTTTCCATTTGATATCTCTCTTATCAACTTACAACTTGAATGGTTTCCTAAGAGAAAGTTTGTGACTACAGGGATGACTGATTACATGGAGTTCTGTTACCATCAAGCATGAGTGAGGAATGTCATCCAGAGCTTTGTTTTTAGGAACATAAAAACTTTAGGCATCTTCACACAGTGAGAGGAACAATGACAGATCTGTGGCAATGTCACACTCTTCTTGATCAGTGTGATTATATTAGAATGCTCTGCTTGGATATATTGATTTGTCTTTGAAAGCTCACCATGCCACATAAATCTCATGGAAATACCTTAAAGAGCTGTCCCAGAAGGCCACTGTTTCTTTCTCAACTAAGAGAAGCAAAACCAGAGAATCGTTTGTCAAAGTTTCAAACAGAATAGTCCATTTATGCTAGATAGCTTCCTATTCTGACATTCATGGGACTTTAAAACATAGATGCATTTTATGATTAACCTCCAAAGCAGAGGAGCAAAGAGCTATATTTGTCTCTTTTGACTTACTTCAGCAGCCTGAATTTAAAAAAAAAAGAAAGAAAGAAAAAAAAGAAACATCTTCAAGGAGAAAGTATTTATTATACCTCAAAATTTCAGTTTATATGTGCTATTGTGAGGAGCCATTCCTTTCTCTGTTCGCTAAATAGCCAAGTGATCATTTGTTTTGGAGATTCAGTGAAGAAGCTTTGGAATCTTTAGCATCCCCTGGAAGAGAGCCCTGGGTGTTTTGCTTCTACTGTGTAGGGCAGGCAAACTAGGCTCCAATGAATTACAAGGGAATCGAGAACTATTGACCAGATGCTCCTCACCTGATCTGTGCTCTGGGACTCAGAAGTTCAGTTTCTAACTTTCAAGAGCTGCAGTGAAAATGACATTAGTGTTAAGTTTCTCTTGTGAATTGGATGACCTTGAATACACTTCTGGAGTTGATTTTTTTTCTTTTGTACTTGATAAAGTAACTATTGTTCTGTCTGCATCATCAGGGGAGGCAGCATCAAAAGATGGGCTTCTCACTGGTTCGGGACCATGATTATGACAGGCATGTGACTTAACCCTCTAAGCCTCAGCTTCCGTATCTGTGAAGTAGAACCAATGATCTATCCCCCTCAAGAAGTTGTTTTAAAAAGAAAACTAAATAATTTCCAAACATAGTTTCAGTTTACTTATAAATGTAGAGAGACATCACAGTCACTGCTTAGCATGAAAATAAAAGCTAACATTGGATTGGCTTTGTTATATTATTCCTCTAAAATAATAAATATGACAAGTATTTGAAGAGAAGTTAAATTCACAAATTCAAACTATAGGCAAGTTGTTGAAACAGGTTTTTATTACTTGAAAAACATACATTTAAAATATCTATATTAATATGCACATACAAATATATTTATACAATCCATAAAACATATTTTTTCTTCATTAAAATTTTATATACAGTTTAAATAACAATCTGAAATTTATTTACCAACATTTTGTATTATCATCATATTTCTGTTTCTCATGAAAAACCAGTTTCTAAATAAAGAAAATATTCAGTCACAAGTACAAAATTGGAATAGGATTTAATAATCTCCCTTAGGAACTGATTTTTTAAGGTTTAAACTATCCTTTTATGAACAGTGCATTAAAAACTCTTAAATCCTTCTTATAATGTCTTCATATTTAAGCTTCACTGGAGAAAGAGAGGCGCTTACCAGTCTCCCACTTATTTAAAAATATTCCTGGATTTAAAAGTATTAAGAGCTTTTGCTTGAAGATAGCAGCATAAAGATAACTGTGCTGAGCTCTGGTCGCTAATACCAGCTGAAAGCAACACGACTCCAACAAAAGGATCTATCTTTAATGAACTAGGAGACAGACACAAGTCCTAACTATGAAGAATTGCTTCTAAATATAGGGACATTTGGCCCCAATTCCAGAGCATGCCAAAAATGGATGCTTGCTGGACAGTCCACGTGTACCAGACTCTTCTCCTGTAATAGGCACACCTCAGAGGGCTTCCCCAGTTGTCCCTTAACTGGAAACCATTAGGGTCACATTCTACATGGACACACTGCACACCAGATGGGAACAGACGGAGAAAAATACATTGTCTTTGCAGAAACACACTGGAATATTGTGGAATAATAACACTGTTAATTACAATGTTGACAATACCTGTAATCCGATAGTTGCCAGGAGCTTATTCAGTGCCAGGTACTGATTACATGCACCAATTCAGATAATTCTTGTCGTTACCTATGATGAGGGCACTATTTTTACTCCAAGCTTATTAGTCAGTGTGAGGCCTAGAATCGAAGGCCAAGCCTACACTCTTAATTTCCAAGCCCTGATGTATTCCTGCCATGTTCAAGGAGTCAGCTTTGGTCAAATGATGGTAAATGACATATTTTTTCACAGTCAACTGGAGCATAGGAGAATGCTCTTTGTGCTCATTTTAAAAAGGAGGTCTGTCTTAGTGTTTCTATTGATGCGATAAAACACTATCACCAAAAATCAACTTTGGGAGGGAAGGATTTATTTCAGCTTTATAGTTTTATGTCATAGTTCATCACTGAAGGAAGTCAGGTCAGGAACTCAAACAGGGCAGCAACCTGGACTCAGGAACTGACACGGGAGGCTGTGGAGAATGCTATTTATCAGCTTATGTGCTGTGATGTCAAGCTGTAAGCTCAAACAAACCCTTTCCTACCCAAGTTGATTTGGGTCACGGTGTTTTATCACAGAAATAGAAACTGTAAGTAATGTGGAAATTGGTATCATGAGTGGGGTTTTGCTGTGACAGACTTGACCCTGTTTGGGGGAGGATTGTGGAAGGATTTTGGAACTTTGGGATGGAAAAGCATTAAGTGTTCAGAGCTTAATGAGCTATCATGGGAAACACTGCTGAGGACAGTGCAGACAATGGAGGTGTGGCTTGTGAAATTTCAGAGGGAAATTTGAGAGTCCCTTAGTGCTCAGTTGGGACTGTTTGATATTTTGAATTAAGAACCACTAAAGTGAAACCACTGGGACAATTGATGCTGGTTAGGTGGAACTGAGAAATTTGCAGTGGTTAAGAAGAGACAAACATCATGGAGGCAAAATTTTAGAACTATTTCCTTAGAGTCAGCACATAGAAGCTGTGGTCCAGAAGGCTTCAAGGCTGTACCTTGTGCTAGCAGCCTTACTTGGTAATATGAAAGAGGTTTCCAGGTAGTACTGTTTTTGAAGGCATGACGTCATGGAGAGCAGCTAAGCTTATTACCATGATAAGCTGGGAAAGGCCATTGGTGAAGGTGTGGCCTCAGCTGCAGAAGATAACTTAAGGCTTCAAATCATGTGACAGAGTCAGAGTCCCAGAATTCCAGGAGAGGCCACTGCTGAAGGTGCAGCCCAACTGCAGTAAAGATCTGAGCATTTTGGAGATGCCAGCAAATATAACTGCAAAGGCAGAAGCAGTTGTGGATTGGAACCAGCCTGATCTGAGACACAAGGTGCGTGTGTTAGAGAAATGAAAACTCTTTGAAGTTTAGAGAATCATGAATGAATTCTCCCCAGACAATAGATACAGAGTTATTGACACTGTTAGAGTTTTATAGAGATTTTGGAGTTTTAAAGAGACTAGGTATTTTAGAGAAACTTTGAAAACAATTTTGGATGTTTTGGAGAAAAAAATGAAAGCAATAAGGAGAGTGGAAGGTGTATATTAGAAGATGAATTAAACCATGAAGTGAATTTCAAAAGAGAGAGAGAGAGAGAGAGAGAGAGAGAGAGAGAGAGAGAGAGAGAGAGAGAGAGAGAATGGAACTAGTTAAGTACTTCCAAACATTTCATTGTTTTTTTTTTAAGACCACCACAAAGAAGATTTGATGCTATGAACTGAGGGTGCAAACCAGGCCCTCACATCCTAGGGTAATTGTTATGAAAGTGTTATTGTGTGCCAAGAATAAGGAAAACTGGGCTGGGCGGTGGTGGCATATGCCATTAATCCCAGCACTCGGGAGGCAGAGGCAGGCAGATCTTTGTGAGTATGAGTCTAGCCTGGTCTACAGAGTAAGTTCCAGGACAGCCAGGGCTACACTGAGAAACCCTGTCTCAAAAACAAAACAAAACAAAAACAAACAAATGAAAAAAAAATGGAATAAGGAAACTAGCATGTGGACAGGTGTTGTGTGAATAGTAGCAATGTAGCTTAGTTGGTCGATTGTCTGCTTAACAGGCATAAAACCCTGAGTTTGAGTCCCAGTACCTTATAAAACTGAGTGTGGGAGTCACACCTGTAATCTTGAGGGCAGACAATCAGAAGCAGAAGTTCAAGGTCATCTTTGGTTACAGTGGCTGGGCTGCATGACACTCTGTCTCAGATTAGAGGGGAAAAAAACCCACCAAGAATCTGATTATAGACTTCATGGTCAAAATAGTACTAACTACACAGTAGACATTGCTTTGCTATTTGCTGTTTAAGTGAGCAAATCCCCCTACGTTGTGGCAAAGCCAAATCAGCATTGAATTTCATAGCAAGAATGCTGAGAAATGACATGGTAACCGTTACAAGTCTTTAGGGAAATAAGGGTGCTTTGGGAATCGCCATACTCTGTCAAACATCATTCAGATGCAGAGAAAACAAACAGATTATTTTTGGTACACAAAATAAATCAGAAACATGGTACACATTAGCTTTTTGGTTAAAATATGTCTAGTTGATTATGGAATCCTGTTTAAGCGAGTGACGGGGGCTAAATAAGACACAGAGAACAAGAATAGGAAATTTGAATCCTGATGTGGACACTGAAATGATTTAGCTACAGCGCCAAAGCTGAGCAACAAGAAATTAGGAGTTTAGCAGAGAATGTGAAGGTTATAAATTGTAACAGCACAGAAATAATGATCTCACCACAACAGTTGTGAGGTCGGAAGGAAGTGGAGATGGGAGCAAATGTATATTCCCCTGTTTCTCTGTCTTCAGTCTGGGGCCTGAGAAAATACAGTGTGATAACTCAACCGATGAATGTTTAAGTACATTATTTTAGTGCATGAAGTTAATGCTAGGATGATTTAACACAGCTATGTAACAAATCACACCAGTATATGTAGGGGGTGGGGGGAATGTGTAAATTTGAGAGAATGGGTACACAAGAAAATTTCCTTATCTTCCTTAAGAAAGTTTATAGACACAGTTTAAAGTTGATCAGTAAATTTTTAAAGTAGATTAAATGTATTATTCAAAAGCGTAAAATTTAAAACTAGAACTTTATTGCAGACATAGAGCAAACCAAACAAAACGGAGAAACCGAATCCACACACACACACAAAACATACAGAAGTATTAAAAGCACAAAGTATAAAGTGCAAGGCAGCGCTAAGACCAAAGGTGTTACCAGTCTGTTATGTGTAAATGGAGCAAGCAACCTTTTGAACGTAAAGGAAAACCTGCCTCTTCCTTCATATTGCTTTAAACAACTCCATAATAAATACTAAAGGGATACACCTCGGGATGACTCAGTGAGGATGAAAATTAAGCGGGGACCTAAGGAGAAGGCTCGGCTAGTAAAGTGCCTGATGCCTAAGAATGAATACCTCAGTTAGACTCTCCAGCCCTTGAGTAGAAGCGGAGTGTGGCAGCACAAATGTTCCCCAGCCTGCAGCGCAGA
This sequence comes from Acomys percivali, assembly GCA_907169655.1. NCBI lineage: Eukaryota > Metazoa > Chordata > Mammalia > Rodentia > Muridae > Acomys > Acomys percivali. The sequence goes on along the minus strand of OU015749.1, from coordinate 55,908,124 downwards.
AGTGGCTGGTGTAGGCGGAGCCACTATGGAAACCAGCGTGCAGACCTGTGCCTGAGTCTACATGCGTTACTTGTGCATCTCTGGTTCCGTTTGTTTGTTTGTTTTGTCATACTCTGATTTGTTTGTTTGTTATTTATCTTATTTTATCATTATTCTTCAGATACCTGTTTTCTGAGGAGAGGCAGGAAGAGAGTGGACCCCAATGGGAGGGGATGGAGAGGAACTAGGAAGAATAGAGGGAGGAAAAAAAAACCTATTTTCAATTTAAAAAAGAGAAAGTTCTATTTCTCTCTTTGCTGCTGAAACTAGGTTTGTTTGTTTTTTTATTTGTTTGTTCGTTTTTATTTTTTATTTCCTTTAGCACCAGCTTCTTTGGGGAGCTGCTAACAGTCCTTGGCACATTCCTTGGAAATTAGAGCAGTGGGGCATGGATGTCATCTACCATCTCCAACGTCAGCTCAACCATTTTCCTGAAGTTGTTTTAAAAGTAATCAGACCTGTGGTAATTTTTCTATAGCAATGGAAAATTAATACCTAAGCAGTGCTCAGTGGTTTAGTATAGTTCAGAGAAAAGTTTGATGATAGATTTGGGCTAGAAAAGGATCATAGAACATTAGAAAACATTTGAAAATCATTGGCTAGCCTATAATAAAAAAATTCTTATTTTCTTAGATTTATGAATATGTAGTGAATGTGAATATGTGTGTGTATGTATGTTCACATGTTTGTGTTCCTGTGTGTGTGTGTGTTTCTACAGTTGATATAAGGTATCTTCCTTAGTTGATTTTCACTCTATTTATTGAGTCAGGTTTTGTGGGGTTTTTTTTGTTTGTTTTTTTGTTTTTGTTTTTGTTTTGTTTCTGTTTTTGTTTTTTGAGACAGGGTTTCTCTGTGTAGTGTTGGCTCTCCTGGACTCACATTGTAGACCAGGCTGGCCTCGAACTCACAGCGATCTGCCTGCCTCTGCCTCTCAAGTGCTGGGATTAAAGGCGTGCGCCACCACACTTGGCTGAGGCAGGGTTTTTTTTTGTCTAATCCAGAGCTCATGAATTCTGTCTAGTATGGCGGCTATCCAGCCTTTCCTGGGGATGCCCTGTCTCTGCATCATAAGTGCAAGCACTAGGATTACAGACAGGCCACACTCTGTGAGCTCTAGGGATCTGAGTTCTGGACCTCACACTAGAGGAGCAAATACTTTATTCACTGACCCACATTCTTAGTTATAAAACAACTCTTTGCCTTCAAGCATGTTCACCGTCTTAACAGTCACTAACCAGATGGAATTGGTGGTCACTCCGTTAGCCAACAAATTCTCTCTCTCTTTCTTCTTTCCTCTCCTTTTCCTCTCTCTCCCCACCTCCCTTCCTCTCCTTCCTCTCTCTTTCTCCCTCCCTTCCCCTCCCTCCCCCTCATATTTCTTTTTTGTATTCTCATTAAGTGGGCTTACTTAGAAATCCAAATTGCATCTTGATTAAAACTCTGGAATAACCCACTGAATCCACGCCAGATTTAATTTTTTTACATTGCTCTTGTTTGAACTTTCTGCATCCTTAATTTGATTATGTCACTTGTCTACTTCAACCCCTTCAAGGACATGTTATAAGCCTTTAGAAGGAAATTCAAACACCTTGTCATGTTATTTTTGGCTCAAAGTCCTCCCACACTTACTGCTGGCTTTTGTCACACTGACTCATTTGCCTTCACTACAGTGAGGTCCCTGTTGTCAGCACTCTTTCCTCAGAACGTGACTCTGTCAGCTGTGTCTGCAAAATTGCCATTCATCCTTAAAAGTCAACTCAATCATGATTTTGCCCAAGAAATATTTAAGTATTTAGACACCAATATTTCACTCCCAGAATCCTTTTCATTCTTAGATCACTGGGTGATGTAGGGACTTTTTTCTCCACTGAAAGACCCTAACAATTTTCCAAGGATCAAAGACTCGAAGTTTAGAACTGTGATATAAAATAAACCACTCAATCCATGCCAGACTTAATTTTTTACATTGCCCTTGTTTTGAACTTTTTGGATTCTTAATTTGATTATGTCACTTGTGTACTTGTCTATGTAGCTGTGCAACAGACACAGTCCAGTCTAGGGTCCAAAGTAGAACTTGACATTAGTCTTTGTTTTATTATCTTTGGAGAAGAAGCTATCTTTGGAGAAGGGATGAGGTAATTCGCATAGGAAATTCAGACTTGTCTGGTTGAAATGGTCCTATGGTCTCTTCTCACTGACATTTGAGTTTGTAGAGATCTGTTGGGTACATTTTCGACACGATGGAAGTGAGATGGCAGAGAAGGGTGGCAACATATTTCAATCAATGGAGTTCAGAGCGAGATACGAAAGGGGAATGCCAAGGGTGGCGGTCCTTGTTTGCTGGTTGTACTTACGTGGCCTGAACCTGCTTTATTTGGGGCCACATGAAGTGGCTTTGTGAGACAGAAATGGCTGATAACTCCACTGCCACTTAGCTGTCTAGGGCCCTTCTGCCTTATCTGATAAAAACGTGGGGAGTATAGGTTGATGCAGCTCTCAGACCTACCAGAGAATTTCTTTTGTGAGGTGAATGGGGGTTAAGGTAGAAACTCACAACTGGTCAAAGTGCAGAAAGTAAGCGACTGTGGAGTGCTCATTTACAAATTAGATATTGATAGTACCACCCCTGACCCAGGCCCAACAACCATCACTACAGAGGAAGCAGAAACACTGTAGAAACCGGAAGCTGGGGAGGGACAGAGTGAAATAGTCTTCTGACCATTCCAGGACAGCTTTGCCCCTGCAGTCACTGCAGCTTTGGTTGCCTGCACAAGACATGCAAAGGGCAAGCCAGTTAACCTTCTAGAACCAAGCAGCTGATGAGCTCCTACCCCGTCTGGTGAGCTATTGAAGACCGACGGCTTCTAGAGGAGGGAGGACCAGTTCTCTTTAAGGGTTTGGGCCCTGGTAGTGCCAGTGGATGGCCTGACACGTATGGGTATGTGGGCAGTACAAATTGAACTCAGTGAGTTATTAAGAAAAAACAAAGAGAGGATGTGAAGTTGGGGGGGGGGAAGGGAGTAGAATAGGAAGTGGGAGGTGACTCGGATCAAAATACAATCTGCGCATGCTTGAGAGTCTCGGCGGCTTAATAAAGTATTGTATTAAGAAATCATGAGCAATCAAAGAGAAGCTCTCCGTGTGCTGGTCTCTGGCAGTGTTTGTTTCCCTCAGTACGTGAAAGGAGTGAGCAATGCCAACAAACGGATAGGCACGGCGGCAGCAGGTTGTGGTCTTTAGTGTGCACAGTTTCATGCAGGCTTCCGGTATCAGGGCCCTCAGCTGTACAGTGTCAACACTTTTCATATAGGTGGCTGAAAGCCTTGGCCCTAGAGCAGTGGTCCTCAACCTTCCTAACGCTATGACCCTTTAATACAGTTCCTCGTGCTGTGGTGAGCCCCGACCACAAAATTATCTTTGTTGCTACTTCATAACTATAATTTTGCTACTGTTATGAATTGTAATGTAAATATCTGTGTTTTCTTTTCTTTTTTAAAGATTTATTATTATGTATACAGCACTCTGCCTGCATGTACACCTGCAGGCCAGAAGAGGGCATCAGATCACACTATAGATGGTTGTGAGCCACCATGTGGTTGCTGGGAATTGAACTTAGGATCTCTGGAAGAGCAGACAGTGCTCTTAACCACTGAGCCATCTCTCCAGGCCCCATATCTGTGTTTTCTAATGGTCTTGGGTGACCCTCATGAAGGGTCATTCAATCTCTCTAGGGGTTGCAACCCACAGGAGGTAGCTACTGCCTCTCTCCCTCCTGCTGCTGCTGTTGGCTACTGGTGATTCTGCCTGTTCTTCAGCAGTCAGAGAACTTGTCAACACACCGCATCCATAGCTCAGCCCTCCCACTTCTCAGCTCTGCCTCTTCTGTACCTGTCAGCCCCTCCCCTGTCTCTGGCCATATAATAAATTGCAGACTGCTCACCTCATTTGGTGGCCTGGGTAGGAGCCATCCTTCAGTTCTCTCCTCTTGGCGTTAGACTATTAAACCGATGGAAGGCTTCTGTTGGGTGGTATTTCCTTGCCTATCTCTAGTGGAGAGGGCTGCACTGGCGGCATGAAGAGAGAAACAGCAGAGGTGGTGAATGGTGATGGAGGCAAGGAAACAGCAGCAGATTCAGTGACAGAAGCACAATTGGTACCCAAAGCCACAGAAGCAGGGATGGAGATGCACCTACAGGGGAAGTGGCTGAGGTCATTATGTAACTTCCTTATGGCATGTGCAGAGTGTTTAAAATGACTGAAGCTGCCTTAAGGAGAATATGTCTGCTCATTTGACTGACAGTTCTTTAGCCCAAATGTCCAGGGCAGGTGGGAGTGTCCAAAAGTCACCAGGGAAGGAGTCAAATTGCCCCACCTCCAATGTCTTTGCTTATTTACAGGAAAACAAACATTGAAAGACACGCTTACTGAAAGAACTTGTCATTAACACTACTGTTCTCAAAATGCTTAGCATCTGCCCAGTGGCCCTGGGAGAAGGCCCATCTCACCTGTCTCAGATCTGTCTTGCTAAGGCATAACCTTTTTGATGGCAGAAGCTTTTCTCTTAGGTGAATATCTTCCCAAACATCCAAGGAGCAGAGCCACTTCTTAAGAGATGGAAGTGTGAACCACCTTAGCTGCTCTTAGCCTCTCTGGGCGTCTTATTTTAGGAGATAATTCTTCACTCTGAAGCACTCATTTTTCTCTGCTGCCCAAATATCAGGCACCACCACTAGTGCTGTGATGAAGTGCCACAACCAAAAGCAACTTGAGTAGAAAAGGATTTATTTTGCTCACAGTTCCATATAACAACCCATCATCAAAAGCAGTGATGGCAGGAACCTGGGGGCAGGAGCTGATGCAGAGGCCATGGAAGGGTTCTGCTTACTGGCTTGTTGCTCATGGCTTTCTTAGCCTATTATAGAACCCAGGACCACCAGCCCAGGTGTGGCACCGCCCACAATGAGCTGCCCCCCCAACCCCCAGCCCCATCAATCGCTAATTAGGAAAATGCTCTACAGCTGGTTCTTGTGGAGGGGTTTCCTACTCTCTGATGACTTTAGCTTGTGTCAAATAAAACTAGCCACGCAAGACCTCACTCTATCCATGCCACAGGTGGCTACAGGATGGCAGGGAAAGAGATCCAATGTGAAGTCCTATATTGGGTTGGTTCTTACTAACAGGACATTGGGGAGTGGACAGGGTCCCTCATGGAGCTATTATTGCTTTTGGATCTGGTAGTGTTTGCTACACCTGAGGCTTTGGATCTGATTTACCATGGCCAACTTCTATTCCTTGCTTAGGCAGTTCCCCGATGTGTGAAATGGGAGGGTGGGATGGGCTTGCTCACCTATCAGCATATTGGTATTTGAGCATGTACTCTGTACTCTAAACTAGGACTCAGTATCATTATTTAAAATTAAAATTTAGTTGGGGCCATAATTAACAGGAAGAAGAGCTCCTTGATCCCTTTAAGTGATTTGTTTAAGCAGTCATGGCTAAGATATCTGAATCATGCTGGTGTAGGATGGAGCCAAGGCTGGCAGATGCCTCTACAAATGTCCACAACACCATTAGTCTTCATGCAAGCTATAAACATTTTAAATTCTTGCTCTTTGTTTTCCTTGAGACAGGCTTTTAGGCTGGTCTTGTACTTGTTATGTAGCTAAGGATGATCCTCCTCAGGGTTGAGAGTTCTGGGGTATAGCCCCACAAATTTATGCAGTGTGGGGAATCTAACCTAGGGTTCTGCACATGGTAGGTAGTCATTCTGCCACTGAGATGTATTTCCAGCCTTTAAAAAATGTTAGCTTTTAAAGAGTTAAACTAAATGTTAATTAAATTTTTTAAGCTTAGGTTTTTATGTTCCGCATCTTCCATATATTTTGTTATAATACTTTGGTTTTATATTTTGAAAGAGTGATGAACTCTGATCATCACATGTGTGCTTAATTATAATTTATTTTGATAGTTGAGAAAAATATTTATTGAAGATTGTCTGGTAACATAGTTCTGACAAATTAAATATTGTGAAAGATAGAATAAAACAATTCTATAGCAATACATTTAAGGTATATTTTTCACCTTCAAACTAGAAAACCATCAGAATAGGAAGACACTCTCTACAGAAAACAGACAAATAAGAAGGAAATAACCAAAAGATGACATGTCAAAATATAGTTGTATATTCATATCTATACCAAATACTGTTTTTATGTCAATAAGCACTTAAATATTTAGTTTTTTAGTAATTTCCCTCTAATTGCATGAGTTAGTAATTCATATGCTAGAGGAGGGACACTACCATTTTAGACAATTACTCTAAATTTAAATTTTATCTCAAGTGGGAAAGGCTTTTATGTAGCCGTCTCTCCCTCACTCCATGCAAAATTATGCAGAGTTAAAGTCTTTGAAATACTCAGAATCATGATTTAATGTATCCAATTCTGCAAAGTGGAAAGGTAGCCTATTAATTTCTCCTTCTGGGTTTATTAGCTTAAGCCACATAAGAAACTAGTTAGAAAGGTATCCATCTATTATCAGTAAAATAGTTAGGAGAATCGGGTCTTTTTTTTTTTTTTTTTAAATTCTAGCTGTTGTGAGTATAAACAAGCATTTTTAATGAACAATGCTGAACCATTCTCAGCATGAAAATATTTAACAGCTCTTCTAGGACAAACAGGAATGCAACTATCTTTTTATCCCTGCAGAACATTGCAGAGAATCCTGTGTGGTGAAGGCACACAACAAATGCTTTTAGAAACACCCGAGTTAGTGTGTCCAGAAACAAAGGAGTGAGTGCTGGAGCCAGCTGAAAGCAAAACTCACTTTAAATGTCTGGGGTGTTTCGGAGGTTGAAAGTAAATTGAAAACAAAATAGTTGGTGGGTGTAAAAAGTTCATTGTTTCATTATCTCCCATTTGAAAAGCATTCTTTCCCTCTAAATCGGTGATATATTTATTTTTCTTTCCCTGGTTGGAACTTTCTGGTGCTGACTTTCAGCTACTGCTTTTTGTTAAGTAGCCAAACTCAGGAAACAATGTTGCCTTTTTACAACAAACTAAAGGTTCAGAAGGCATGTCAATTCCAGAACAAAAACAAAAACAAAAACAAAAACAAAAAGCCTATGTTTTGAAAAAAATTGTGGCTGTTTTTCAAAGCTCCTGGATGAGCCCCCTGCCCCCATCAGTTTTGATTGTGCAGCATCTTTTCATGGTCCTCACTAATATGCTCCACGCTCTGCTTACTCAGCAGCATCCTTCTCCCCATTAGCATGTATTCAGAGGAGATGAGCATTGTCTTTCTCTGTGTGTCCCTCAGGTATTCAACCTTTTCCTCCTGATTAAGGAACCAGCTGCAGTATTACACACACACACACACACACACACACACACACACACACACACACACACACACAC
>OU015749.1:55878257-55892292 GCA_907169655.1 Acomys percivali | reverse complement strand
CCACCCAACCAATCACCACCCAACCAATCAACCAACCAACCAACCAATAAACAAGTAGGCAAACAAACAAGGCCAAGGATATACGCCAATAGTAGTGTCAATGTGCTTAGCACAAGCTAGGCATTAGGTTTCTATTCATAGCACCAAGGGTGAAAAAGAAAAAAGAACTGACAGAAATTTACAAAAGGCTAATGGGTATATAATATTATGCAAACTAGCAAACTACAACTTAATTTGTATTTTCAAGGTAAAGTGTGGGTAGATAATACTATGTCTACTACAATGTATGTGGGGTCTCCAAAGTGATTAATGCCTAAGGCTGTTGGTGTGCATAAAATAACCCTGACTATATTTCTGGCATTGATCAAAGGACTTGCATTTTAAAGGGGCAGCTTTCTGTGCTTCCTTGAATGTGCCCCAGTACAGATGCTGAGGTCAATCTGCTCCTCAACCTTCTCTAACCCAGCATCCAGCCCATGCTTTGAACTTCTTTGCACCAAACTATTATTATCACTTGAATAATTATATTTTTGATTGATTGTTTGAGAATTTCATACATGTGTATAATGTGTTTTGATTCGATCCAAGCTCCATTCTCTCCCCTCTAGCTCCTTCCAGACTGCCCAGCCCTCAACTGCCAATGACTTTTCAGGTAGGAGTGGGACTACAGAATCTCTGATTGAATCCCTCCTGGAAATTTAGCTGGCTTTACCTTGTGCACAAAGCCACAACTGCAGTGAATTCTTGTGTGCAAACCTCTCTGTTGTGTCCAGAGAACCTTGTTTTATAGCAATTTTCCTCAGTGTTTGGCTCCTATAATCTTTTTGTGTAGGTGGTTTGAATGAGAATGACCCCCACTTGCTATTTAAATGCTTGGTCCCCAGTTGCTCGAACTGCTTGGGAAATATTAGGAGATGTGGCCTTGGACAAGGAGGAAGTGTCACGGAGGGTGGGATTTGAGGATTCAAAAGATTCCTGCCATTCCCCAAGCTCTCTTTCTCTGCCTCAGGCTTATGGATCCAGATACAAACTCTCAGCTCCTTTGTTTTGCTATCATGGACTTGAAGCCTCTGAAATCCTAAGCCAAATTAAACTCTTTAGTAAGTTGCCTTGGTTATGGTGTTTTATCACCACATTGGAAAAGTAATGAAGACAAAAGTTGGTATCAGGGAGTAGGTAGGTCATTGTGGTGACAGTCCTGACTATGCAGGCTTTTGGAGGAATGCAGAAGACTTTGGACTAGGAAAGCAGTTGACTTCTGTAAGCAGAGTTTAATGGGGTCATCATAGTATTAGCCTGGAAGATAGTAGCTCTGAGTGCAATGAGGACTATGGAGGCCTAGCTCAAAAGGTTTCAGAGCGGAACAGTATTAGCAACTGGGCTACAGATGATTCTTTTGATACTTTAAGCAAAGAACATGGCTGCTCTTACTCTTATCCTAAGAATCTTTCTGAGGCTAAATTGAAAAGTAATGGACTAATTTCCTTGGCAGAGCCGATCTCAAGACAGACTAATATTGATGCCTTCCCATAGTTATTAGTAATCACTCTTATGCAGGTCCACATGAAAAAGAGCAAGCAGGGCAAAGGGGCAAAAGAAATAGAAAATATACAGTTGGGGAGGCACCAGGAAATTTAATGCTGGAGCAAAAGGCTTGTGCTGAAAGGTACAAGAAGATTATGAAGACGATTCCTTAACAAGACACAATCCAGATAAATGTCCAACTTGTAAAAAGAAAAGGCCAAACAATTTTCTGTCCCAAATCGGCAACAAGAAGTCAAAACTGCTGCAGATATGATTCAAGGGGTCAGGGCTCACCCCAAGTTGTCAGTCAGGCTTGGAATTGCTGTCTACCTCATCCGACTTCAGTCACGATGGAAGAAAGGTGTTGTGGAGTCTTCATCTGTGGTTAGGGAGAGCTGCTGGGGCCTGGTGTGTGCTAGAGGAGTCCCTGCATAAATGTCCTGAGAGGCTATGAGTGAAGCTATAAAAGTGAAGCATGGTGTGTTTCTGTGTCTACAAATGTTTCTTATGCTCTTTTCCTTGTTTGGTTGCTTTGTCCTGTTCTGATTTGTTTTTAACTTTTTGTTTTATTATTATTCCTTAGATTCTTGTTTATTATCTAAGGAGAGACAGAAAGGGTATTGTGGATCTGGTGGGACAGGAGGGGAAGGGAGGGGAGGGGAGAGGAGGAGGAGAGGGGAAGAGAAACTAGGAGGAGCAGGCAAAGGGAAAAACCATAATCAGAATATATTGTGTGGGGGAAACCCCAACTACTTTCAAAAAGAAAAAGAAAAAGGGCAAGTCTAGATTGTGTTAGACATCCTAAGATGTTAAAGGTGCCAGAGGCATAGGGTATTTGACAAGGAGAGCGGCACACGTAGTGTGGAACCAGCATGAGAGAAATGTGTATCTTACAGAGAGTAAAGCTTGAGAGATCGAGCTATTTAAGCCATTTGACATTAGACACGGAGCTCTAGGATTTGAAGTTTGTCGTGTTGGGCTTCAGTCTTGCTCTGGCCCAGTATTCTTTTTACTATGTCTCCACACCTGCCTTTTGGAATCATGATAAATATACTGTGCCATTGTCTGTTGGAAATATGTTATTTTATTTTTTATTTTATTTTATTTTTACAAGAATCACAATTAAGAGATTACTGCGAATCTCAGAAGAGACTTCGGATTTTTAAATTGTGTTAAGATTATGGAAGACCATGGGGGTTCTGAAGTTGGACTAAATGCATTTTTCCATTATGTGTTCACAAGCTTACAGAGGCCAAGGAGTGGAATGTGATGGTTTGAATGAGAATACTCATATATTTGAATCCTTGGTCTCCAGCTGGTGGAACTGTTTGGGAAAGTTTAGTAGGTGTGCCTTGTTGGAGGAAATTTGTTACTTGGGTAGGTTTAAGTTTTCAAAAACAAACAAACAAACAAAAAACCAAAAAAAACCCCATGTAATTCCCAGTGTTCTCTTTCTGCGTTTTTGTTGTACATCAGGATGTAAGCTCTCCACTGGTCATTTATTCTGCCACCAGGGCCCTCTGAAACTGTAAATCTAATTAGGCACTTTCTTTTGTAAGTTGCAACGGTTATAGTGTTTTATCATAGCAATAGAAAAATATTGCTTCAATACTTTCATAGAAAAGCATGCTCAATTTCCTACAATAACTGCTCAGCCGTGGAGGAGGGGTGTGATATAGATGTCACACTCCTTTAAGGCTGAGCACTCCAGTCTCTCTTTTTAAAATTTTATTTTTATTATTTGTGTGTGTGTGCAAGTGCCTTTCTATGCAGTCCTGGCTGTCCTGAAGCACACAGAGTAGACCAAGGTGACCACGAACTGACAGAGATCCATCTGCCTCCACAATCCCAGCGGTGGCATTAAAAGTGCATATTACCATGCCTGGTCACCAAATTGTTTTTAAAGATGATAGAAGTTGGTGGATTTAAACTGAGCCAAGCAGTCTGGATTGAACATATTTATTATTTTTGATATAAAATATGATTCAATTACTCAATTATTCAAAATACAATTCAAATATTCAATTGTGGTTTTATGACATCTCAAAATTTTATATAATATATTCTTAAGTCAGAGAATAGTCTGTCATGTTCGTTTTTATTTATAATAAAGGAAAACTATTCCTCACACATAAATTAGGGGGTAAAGTATTCATCATAGAAGATGAGTTCAGAAATCATTGAAGATCAGGTCAATTTTTAATATATTACTTAATATTTTTAGGCATCACAAGTGGATGCTTTTCTACAATGCCCAAGGCAGTAACAGAAAACTCTACGGTCTATTAACATTAGGTTGGAAACAGTGACATTCTGAGATAATTCTCAGCTCTTTCTAAATCTCTGTAAAGCAGCAAGTCAGGGAAGAATCTGGTGTCTTTGTCAAGCTTCTCATCCTGACCTTCTGAGACTGAGGAATAAGGACAGTGACATCAAATGTGACCATTACACTTCTGGCTCGTGTTGCATTGAGTGAAAAGACAGACAGGGACGGCTAAGACAGAGAATTGCCATATTCTCTCAGGGTTGACACTTGTTTTTAAACTCTATTTTATTTGGAGTATTGAAGCCTTTACCTCCATTCCACCAACTCCTTTACCCTGGGTATGAGAAAGAAGGCTAGCAGGGAGAGGGGGCACAGACCCCTTCACTTCTCCCGGCTGTTTAGTGGGTTCTTTTTGGGGGCAATACCAATCTCTGTTAACAGCAAATACAGTAAGTAGTCTTCTCTGAGCTACTTACTGTGTTAAAAGTTTCTCTCCAAGACACTAGACTGACTATCTCTAGTCTCTCCAAACCACTACATGGAACCCTTTCTCTCTGTGGTTTCTCTCGTACTTATCTCTCTCGGAGTCCTAGACCACACTCCTCTTCATGCCAGCTGGCAAAGACCACGCCCTGCAGGAGGCAATGATCAGCTGTGCACATACTAAAATCCCAAACTTAAATCCCACACTTGGTGTTAAAACGAAAATGTATTTACATAACGTAACTGAGTTTACAAAGAAACTAAAACTTTCATTATAGATGAATGTCCTTGTTAGGGTCACTATTGGTGTCATAAAACACCGTGACCAAAAGCAAATTGTGGAGGAAGGAGCTTATTTGCACATCACTGTTCATTGTCAAAGAAACCCATAAAAGGTAGGAACCTGGATGCAGGAGCTGATGCAGAGGCCGTGGAGGGGTGCTGCTCACTGGTTTACTCAGCCTGCTTTCTTATAGAAGCCAGGACTACCAGCCCAGGGATGACACTGCTCACAGTGACCTGGGCTCTTCCCCATCAATCACTAATAAAGAAAATGCCCTACAGGCCTCTGTACTGTCCAATTTCAAGAAGACATTTTCTTAATTGAGGCTCCCTCCTCTCAGATGACTTTAGCTTGAGTCAAGTTGACATAAAATTATCCAGTGCACTCAGGAATCCATCTGCTCCTCCTTCTTCCTTAGGTGACCATCTTTAAGCTTAGGTGATGCTTCACCCGACTGTTGACATTGTCTTAGTCTCTAGGAATTTAGCTGCAGTACCATAAATAGTCCGAGATGAGTTTCTGCTCCTCACAGGAAGTAGGGTTCAAATTATAAAATTAAGTCTAATTAAAGAAAAATAGTAAAAAAAAAACTTTTAAAATTTATAATTGAAGATTTGTAGCTGATAACTTGCCACAACTGTAGTCACCTTATGGATCAGTTGGGTTTTCTAGGATTATCTCAGATGCCACACTATTGGGATGAGGCATATCAGTGGGTGCCTAAGGAGCAACGAATGTCCCTTCTTCCTTCATATCTGTGTTAGTCATCACTGTCTGTCACTATAACAATACCTGAAAGCTACAGAACTTTGTCTCTGGACATACCATGGCTATTTCTAACTTGAGTCATCAAAATCAGAGCAGGCTTGAGCATTGGACCTATTCACACTTTCCCATGGAAGCTGGGGAGGCTTAGGAAGTATCTTAAGGCCACGAGGCTCCTACAAAAGGATGTATGAATATTTAACATTTGCGGAGAGGGAAGGGGATGCTTTCATTGGTTCACCAGCTAGACTTGCATAGATTAGTTCCTTTGGCCTGTCGTTAGTGTCTTACCTGGGCTTACTAGATATTTGTTCACATCTCCTCAGGAAGAGTCATGTAACACTGAGATAATCAGCTTAAGAAGGGAAAGCGCTTAGCTTTGTATTTGTTTTTAAACATTTTAGCTCATGTCACTCGGCCTTCTTGCTATGGGCCTACAATGGCATAGTATGTCATAGCATAGTTTGTGGTAAAGGAGGCCTGTTCACCTCCTGGTAACTAGGAAGAAAAGAGGGAGATGACGGATCCAGAGGAGATGGGATCCAGGGCCCCAATATCTTCTTCAAGGGGATTCTTCCAATGACCTAACTTTGTTCCACTAGGTGCCACCAGCTAAAGGACATATTGCCTCTTAATAGTGCAGTGAGCTGGAGTCTAAGCCACTGACACACAGACCTTTGTGGGATATTCAAGATCTAAACAACTGTCTCACCTTCTACTTTAGTCACAGTATCTTCATTGCTGAAGGACAGATAAAACGTGCTCTCTGTTCCTCTCACTGCTACTTGACAGGGGTCCAGCACAACTGGTACTTGGTGTATCAATGTTGTCAAGATTATACTTATGTAAACCACTAGAGCTTTTGCAGATCTGGTGGAATTTGATATTTCTTGGGGATATTCTTTTCTTAATAACACTGTTCTAATTTTATAATACAAACTAGTTGGGTAATTGGGGCTAATGAGTAGAAATTTGCTTTTCAGCCTTTCTTTTGCCCTACAGAGCCTTTGAACTTATCTCATGGAGAGTAATGACTTTAGGGCCACAGCCATCATCATTAGAATTTGAATAAAGAGAAAATTCCCCCTTTTCCCAATAAATATTCACTCAAATGGACATGTGTGCAATGGAGAAAATGTGGGGTTCAGTGGCAGACTTTCAGAGTCTGCATTAAAAAAAAAAGTAAGTTTAATTAGAATTCTTGTGATGGGGACCTACAGGCAAATGGTCCTACGTACTTTGTTCATGAAATAGAATTGATACTGTCTAATGCACAGATACTTTATTAAGTAATATATATGATAGTTATTTCTAAAGTGCTGTATAAAAGTATGGCATTATCAGGCAGCTAAGGAAATTTAAAAGCTTTAATAAAACCTATCCTTGACTGACTGCATGAAGACAGTTTTTAACCAATGTGCAAACAAGAGATGTTCGCCTTTAAAAGTTAGGTTTTTGAGACTAAATGGCTCAGGAAGCAATAAAGATGATCTAACATGTCCAGGGAGACATTAAAAAAAAAAAAAAGGAATACGTATATTATAGCAAGAAGTAGGAGGCTATCTACTTCTTTTAAAGAGCCATATCTATTCATAGCATATTTGAAAAAGTATTGGATTTGAGAATATGAAGCCTTGGAAAGCACTCTAAAGAATCAGGTGTCATTCGGTACAAATTGTTTAGTGGGGCAAACTATTATCAATAATGGGACAGTAAGTCACAGCAGCCCTTGGTGAAGGGCATGTGTCTGTTTTGTCTAGCGTTGTGCCTTGTCACATTGATATGTGCCTCGAGCGTAGTGCATTCAAGATGGCTGAAGAATGAACATGAAAGCCTAGTGCTTAATGTCTGAACTGTGTGAGCAAGGAGATGCCTGCCTGCTGACTCCAGTTCATGAATGGAAAGTGAGAGCTAGTTGTAATAGCAGGTCGAGTCTTTTAGCTTCTCGACTTACTGCAAATTTTGAAAGCCCCAAGAAGATAAGGCTCTCCCCAGATGTCTGGAGTGAGTATTCGACAAAACTTAGAATGAAAGAGACTAGCCTTCACCAAAGAACTTCATCTCTTAGGTTTGGGATAGCACAATGGCCAACATTACTCTATTAGTGATGGCTTCTTAGGGTATTCCCACTTGGGAAGTCTAAGATCTTACTTAGGAAACCAATGACTGTTGCAATTGAGTAGCAGTGCCTACCCTGGGGTTGGAGTAAGGGATGTTAGACAAATAGCTATTGAAATGGCTTTTAACCTGAAACAAAGTTTGAACTTGTAAATGATTTCTGACTGAAAAAAAAAATGATATCCTGAAAATTGCTGTGGAATGTGGTTTATTATAGTGACTGAAACTGAGGAGGGGGAGGCTTTGTGGAAAGCAGTGTGAGATCGACAGAAATTGAAGTTACAGATGGCAAAGATCCTTGGTGCTTAACAGTTACCCATGGGCTAATGTATGTAGCTTAGTCTCCTCCCACTTAGTTTGTGCTCAAGTGGTTGAGATATACCAGCCAGAGCTATCTTGAAGACAGTGTGCTCCCCAAGACGTCCATAGAAGAGGGAGAAAGGCTACAGCAGTTCTGATGTGAGAAGAGTGAGAAATCCTAACAGTGGGAACTAGGGCTGTCTCTGACTCTTTTGCCTACAGGTGTGGGGACCCTTTACCTCCTACTGGGTTGCCTTGTCCAGCCTTGATGTGATGGGTGTGCGTGGTCTTATTGTAGCTCTTTATGCTTTGCTTGGTTGATGTCTCTGGGAGGCCTAGTCTTTTCTGGGAGGAGGTGGAAGGGAGGAGGATCTGGGGGAGATGGGGGTGGGTGGATCGTGGAGAGTCTTGAGGGAGGAGAGGGAAGGTAAACTGCGCTTGGGGTATAGCATGAAGGAAGAATTTTTAAAAAGAGAAGCAATCAATACTATGGAGACTTTAGTTTTTTGGGTTGCGACAAACAGGGTGGTTTTTCCCTAATCCTTACTAAAAACACAACAAAGAGTGGTTTATTATTGCTGAGAACAAGCAAAAGAAAGCTACCATTTCGTTTTCGGACTCCATTTAATCACAGAGAGCAACTAAGTTCAAGGTCCCAGGTCCTAGAGGAACTGGGGACTTCCCAGTAGACGAACAGCTTCTGCTGTGAGGAAACAGCTGCCTGAGTCCAGACATCTCAGGAGAACTTGTAAGGAGCGAGTTGTCTGAGTCCAGGCATTTCAAGGACAACTTCTCCATCTTCCCGGCCGGGTCATCTAAGTTCATGTTCTCAGACCCAGAAACCTACGCCTATACTGATTGATGGACACTCCCTTGCTCAGACACTTATGTCGAAATATGATTGGGCAACGCTACAGCGCCCTCCTGCTCCTCCTCAGTTTATGGTTTCATTCTTTAAATACGCTGTACATGACCCCTTCAGGGTCAGAGTTCAGCTCTGGAGTCTACTCTGTGCCCTGATGGATCAGTAGTGGCTTGGTTACAGTAAAACTTTGTCACCTGCATTGATCTGCGGTTTGAGTCACGTCGGGTTGAAGTGGTTCCCACGACAATTACAGTGAACAGGAAAGGCTCAGTCCTTCTTAAGCATCTGCTGGGTTCTGCTTCATGCACTGTTGCCTGCGCTTCCCACCCGTCTTACCATATTGGGTTAAGGAACTTTACCAGCATTCTTCACTCTTGCCTGGCTCTGCCTATCCTTAGCGGTGACACAGTTCTGAGGGTGATAGAGTTGGAGTGACGAAGGGGTGCTGGGCGGGATGAGACTTGGCTCTATAGCATGGTCTATACTGCTCTGCAATATTTCTAAGAGCCACGTTTCCTCCTTCAGGCTTCTGTTTCTGAAAACATAACCTTCAACCCAACTGACAAAATAACAAACACAAAAACCAAAACAAACAAACAAAACAAACAAACAAAAAAACAACGGAATTTCTATCACATTCAGACCTTCTGATGCGAGTTGAATTTCCTAAGCCCAGGCCCCTCCAATTATAATGCTTAATAATGCTTAAGTGTCCTTTCTTCTTTTCTTACTCTCGTTAGTCTGCTTGATTTCTTATTGCTTGCTTGCGGGCCATTTGCTTGAGTCATCTTGACAATAGGGTCATATCTTTGAACACTTGGTCCCCAGTTGGGTGGCGTTGTTTGTGGGAGTTACCGAGCTGTCAGAGGTGGAGCTTTGCTGGCGGAAGTATGGCATTGCATTGTGGGAAGGCTGTGAGGGTTTATCCCCTTGGCCCACTTCTAGTTTTCTCTCCACTTCCTGTTTCCAGCTTAAGTGGTGATCTCTTTGCTTCCTGCTCCCATCACCTGACGTCAGGCCTCCCCCTACCACTCTGGAACTGTAAGCCCAAAGCATCCCTTTCTTCCCTAAATTGCTTTTGATCATGGAGGGTTTTTTTTTTTAAATCACAGCTACAGAAAAGTAGCTATCACTCCTCGTCCAGAGAGACGGGAAGATGTCCTAGTCTAGCCCATTGCTGTACCTTCCGCAGCTCAACAGACTATGCTAGGAACAAACAAATGAATAAATGAAAATCTCCTAGGCACCGCAATGTATTCTACTAGCTAAAAATAATGATCAAACAGCCGCCATACAAATAAGAGGCAGCTTAAGAAAGAATGAGACACGAAGCATTTCAGCTCCAAGTTGCCTGAAAACACTTCACTTACTCTTCATAGTAGGGTGTTGGATTTTAATTCTTATTTTGCTCTAGTCTGCCTCTTGATTTTTCTTTCTTTCCTTTTTAAATGATAGATCCACAGACAATTGTTTTTTAAAGGAATGAAATAAAGGATGGAGATTTGGAAGGAACACAAATATAGAACTGCCACTTTTTTATCTGAAGCAATTACTGTTGGGGGATAAACAACCTTCTTCCCAATACAGCAATGCTATAAATAACAGCAGAATTCTTGGTGTCCTGGCAGTGTGATGCATAGGGCAGTAGCAGTGGTATAGACTGCTGCCTGAGAGAGAGGATGGTTTACAAGCTACGTACTCCATAACAAATTAGCTTTAGTTAGGTACTCAAGAAGTTGAAATGCTGGATTCATAAAGTTAAAATATGTCAAATATGTTAAAGAAAAAAAAAAACAAAAAAAAACCAAACCCTTCATTAATTAATTACAAACAATAGTTGAGAGAACTGGGAAAAAAAAACAAGTTAGAAAAAAAACCAGTTTTATTAAGTAATATCATATAAATAACATTACAAAAATTGATTTGCAAAAGGCATATTTACTTCGTGAGAAATCACCTTTTAAAGTTGCATCCTTTTCAACTTTATAAGACTAAGAAAAGAAAACCAAATAAAAGGAGCCATGTCAAGGAGTGTGTTATCTGCCGTTTGACTACAACATAAGGCCCAGCCACACTGAGCTAAAGGGTCATTGTTTCCAGCACATTCTTCTAACACAGGAAGCTTGCCATGTGAAGTGTAGGGTTACGAAGATCTGCCTAACTAGACGTGAGGACGAAAGCCAGCGCCATCGCTTCCACCCACCCTTTCATCTTGCTGAAGACAGCAATGGGTATCGGGCTCCAGCCAGTTGGTCTTCAAAAGGTGGCACGTGCTTCAATTTATACTTGGATTTTTTTTTTTTTAATTAAGTACAGTCAACACCAGAAGCCTTTATTTTCTTGGTTTAAAAATCACAAGTCACAGTAGGAGAACGCCAAACTGCTTTCACTTGGTATGACCAAAGGTGCACACGACGCTTATTACAAGGCCTATTCTGGTGCAGCTTCCTTTCAAAGCAGCGAAAATAATTGCAAGCAGACAGCACAGTGGATTTGAAGTGTTCCTGTCTTTCTTCTGAGCAGACCTACTAGACATTTGCTGCACAAGCATTCCCTGTGGGCGCCAAGTGATTCTACATATGGGTTTTTAAATAAACACTAAACTAATAGATCATAGAAAACTAAAAGCTTACAGAAGGTGCATATATATTTACATAAATATCATAGCCTCACAAGAAAGCCCAACTCTCATTACAGTGGGATGCTTTTTCTACAACACTGAGTCCATGCCTCATTTGTCAAATAACCTCATTTGAAAGGAAATTTGAGTTTGTGGTCCATGAGCTTTTTTTTTTTTTTTTAATGGAATTAAGCAACTTATAAAAGGTCTTTTGAAATTAATCTAATAACCGGGTGAGTCCTTGGCTAAGTGCCTCAGTACTGTCTGAAATATGGTGGGTAATAGCCTTTGTTTCCATTCGACCTCCTTTTAACACTTTCATCTGCTGGCTCTCTCAGGCTAATGTTCCCCCCAAATTAAAAAACGAGAACGCATCATAAATAAGGTATTACAAAATGGCAAGATTAAAGATTGTCTCAGCAATGCTTAAATTAAGTCGATGATGCAGAGACCGTAAACTCCGGGCTTTAAAAATGAGCTATTTCTTTATTAACTTTTAACAAGTGTGTGAGCCAGTGTATTTGCTTTCTAAGAGTGCACTGCTCTTTACATTAAATATAGCTAGGGCCTGGTATTTTTAGTGGAGAATTATCTTTTTTGAAAATTATTCCATAAAGACGTCAAAGGAAGATTTAAAACGCTGCAACCATGATCGTCACTGAACTCTGAGCAGACCACCGTGTAACTCTATCTTCTGTGAAAGAAACATGCTTTTCAGAGCTTAGGGTGCAGCTCATCTTCCTGGAAGACTCACGCACTAGTTATTAATCTTTCTGCTTGTGTAATCTGATAAAGAAGGTTACGTGTAGTGTTAATTTAAATACAACGAACTGACTGTACCTCGAGCCCCCTTCTACAATGTGACAATTCAAAAATGATTTCATCTAGATAAGGTAAAACTTAAAGTGGCAGAAGATGGCAGTCTCCACAGACAAACTATGAAAGCAGAATAGATAGCCTGAAAGCAGAATGTAGAAATTAAAATTACACAATGGTTATATATATATAAGAGCACATCCTTCAAAATGGCAGAGATTTTGACTTTTGAGAGTGTTTTTCCAAAGTAATGGTGCTGCTTTAAGCCTAGAGGCTTAGAGAGGGGCCAAGAGAATTTATTTGATGACTGTATTCCGGAGGACAAGGAGTTTGTTTGGTAAGGACAAGCACCTCATTTAAATATTTATCTTATATCCAGGACTCTTTCTTTCGTTCTCTCTTTCTTTCTTTCTTTCTTTCTTTCTTTCTTTCTTTCTTTCTTTCTTTCTTTCTTTCTTTCTATCTATATGTTTCTATGGTGCTCTGGTCTACAGAATCCAAGAACATGCCATCGATATTTTATAAATCCCTCTCCTCAAGGAAATACCTGTGTCAGGATAAAGCATCCTATGTAGACTATTATTCAGGAACAGGGGACATGCAAATTACATAATGGAAACATTAGAAAGTTATTTTGGCTTCTCAAAACTCAGATGCGCCTCAGATCCAGAGTCAGTTTCTTGTATAACACTTTGAGAAGTGGAAACCAGAACTAAGCCACATATTTTTATCCTGAATTATAATGAAATCACCCAGCTTTGTTCCATCTGAAAATAGAGTAATTTTCTAGCTGAGGCTCTGGAATGCGAGCCTCGGGAAGCTGTGCTGACAGCGCTCAGATCTCCTCTCCCAGGGTCTTAGGAAACTGCCCTCGCCGTTTTCCCATTTCACGTATTTACTTATTTGAGGACAAACGGTTCCAGACTTTCTGAAGAAAGTGGATGTAAAGTGAGGGAGTTTTAACCTCATGCACAATGGCTCAGTGTTCTTTAAGATCTCAGCTTACTATAGGAAGCATCGTAAGAGGTTTGAAGAAACTCTTTCTGTTGAAAAGAAGTTAAAAAAAAGTAAGTTAGGCAGGTGTCAGTGCTCTTGAAACAACCCTTTCTGCTAACTGACCTGCTTATGTTCAACAAAGCGAAAGCTGAAGCCGGACCCCTCCCCGCTCCCGCTCTCCTGCCAGCCTCATTGCCTGTGTCTAAGATCAAGACACAAATAACATGAAGAAAGAGCAAAAATCATGCCCTGCCCGCGCAAGAACAACATTTCATCTTGGCTTAGGACTTATCACAGAAGGAAATCTGCCCATGGGGAGGCTCTGGACCTGGTGTTGTGGTGGGAAGAAAAGCTGCAGAGAGAGGTGGGCTGGAGTTCTCACTCTTTGTGTGGCGGTTCTTATAGGAAAGTGTTTCTCTGAAGTCGACACCTACAGAGCTCAAATAATTTAGTTTCTTGTAAATTCGCTTCACCAACAATCTCTGTGATAAGACGTTAAACAGTTATTTCAATATTAAGTCACACTCATCTATTCTTCGTGTAATGTGTGATTTTCAGGGTGAGATAAAAATATTTTGGCCAATTACAGGTCAGATGGCTCAACTTCCTTCCAATAAATGCTTGAAGTCAGAGGAGAGGTCAACTTTATCCCAAATGTTGGAAATTGCTATTGTCAGCTCTTGGAAATTTAACACCACATTTCACACCAAAAGCTCAAAAGGGCAGCTTTTGATGATATTTTTCTTTTTAAGAACTATGTTTCTTGGTTCAACTTGTCACATGATGTAAGATATAAGACAGAGTACTCTAATTTTACAATAAACCGTGGATGGTGCTGTTCCTGTGCTATAACTAGTAACTTATTAATTTTCTATACTTACCTGTGAATATGATACATACTGGCCCATTCCAGCAAAGCCATCTTGTAGTATTTGTTTACATTCCTCCCTCCCTCTCTCTCTCTCTCTCTCTCTCTCTCTCTCTCTCTCTCTCTCTCTC
>OU015749.1:55865981-55878247 GCA_907169655.1 Acomys percivali | reverse complement strand
CTCTCTCTCTCTCTCTCTCTCTCTCTCTCTCTCTCTCTCTCTCTCTCTCTCTGTGTGTGTGTGTGTTGTGCATTTGAAAAATTAGGAAATAGAACCTTGGAAGTTAGAAGCAACCCAAGAATGAAACACTCCTTACTCTTCAGGGCATTCCATCACAAACAGAAAACCATTCAGGAAATACAAAGGGCAATGTGGTTGTAAATGAATTTTTTTTTTAAACCATAACTCAAATTCCACATTTCTCTTGTTTTACAGGTGCCACCTTTACTTCCTGGGTAACACACCTATCTAAAATCCAACTAAAGAGCAGTGTTTTTCTAAACAGAAAACGTGTTGATAAAGCATTACCCTGAAATGGAAATGATACTAAAATTAACTCTATAAAATTAACATTAATTGAAAATAAATTCCTATGACTAATAAGAGAAGTCAGCACATTCTTAAGTATATATTATATATGTATGTACAAAGCTTTTTTTTTTTAAGTTTCAAATGATGTTTTCATTATAGTACTTTGGAAATTTCTGATGACTGCACAATGTGAGACTCTAATGATGAGAATCATTAGGACGGCCATATGAAA
Source organism: Acomys percivali (assembly GCA_907169655.1). NCBI lineage: Eukaryota > Metazoa > Chordata > Mammalia > Rodentia > Muridae > Acomys > Acomys percivali. The sequence continues at coordinate 55,877,664 of OU015749.1, read as the reverse complement.
TAGATGATTTGAACCTGCCAGAAGGATTAGCTTGGTTCAGTTGGGTCCCCTGGATAATAACTGACTAAATGAGCCTAATTGCATAATTAGAGCAATAATAGATGGATGGATTTTACATTACTTTTCTGTCATAGTTGAGACCATTACTTTATCACCATTTCAAAGATGAAAATGGCAGTATTGCTACAGCAGCCAACTTAAAAACAGTGGGAAGTTATGACCGCTTTTGGAAACCAACTGCCACTTTAACAAGAGTCTTAAGCACTCTTGCTGAAGGGAGTCCAAGCTCTCCTTTTGTGAGCATTTCAGAAACATGAAATGCAGTTTCTTGCCAGAATCTCAGTGCCATTCATTTATCTCCCTTATTGCAGTGAAACTTTATGGATGTCTTCTAAGGCAAAGGGCAGGGTTAGGGCCACGTGTGGCTGGGTCTAACCTTCCCTTCGGACTTCAGGTGGGATATTTGATCTAACCTACTAAGTCAAGTTAATTATATAAGATGCATTTGAAGAATATGAATTACTGTACTTCACACTGCTACTCTCAGGTATAGTAGGATAATAATGACAAAAACTACAGACAAAGAGTTAATATTTGCCTCAGGAATTCTCTCAAGAACTTTTATATGATTAGACTTATTTCTCATTTGTTTACTGATAGTTGAAAAAAAACTCAGGGGTCTGTGATACAGTTGGTGGCACAAACCTTTGAAATTTGCCAAATATTTCCTTTGTTAATTAAAAAAAAAAAAAGCTATTTGTCCTTTTCCCTTTGTTTGGTGTGATGGTGACCTTTCTCACATGCAACAAATCATGAGTGTCAAGGCACACAGCCTTGTTTTGTTTGTTTGTTTGTTTCTGTCTTTGAATGTTACCATTTGATTTGCTTCCAAATCATCTTAACACACAGAAGGCTTTGATTTTTATGAGTAGTTGCTGGTGCCAGAAACACCTCTTCCAGCACAGACAGGATGCCCCAGATGCCACTTTGACACACATACACCCTCACACACCCTTCCGTAGCCAGTTATCTCCTTGAGAGCTTACAGACCAAGGACAATGCCCAAATTGTTCCTTCCTTTTTTTCTTTTATGCTAAAACTATATTTTTTATCAATAAAGTACGATCCCTTCTCCCATTAGCATGTGAAATGCACAGTTGGAGCATTCGACTGACCAAAGGCCATGTACAAAAACGGAGTCCAGGCCAGCAGTAAGGAGTGTGTGGCCAACCTGCCGTAAGAGAGCAAAGGAAAAAACGCTGTTCCCTCCTCTCCCCGTGTGCCTGCTGGGCTAACTTGGTTAACTGCACGAACTAAAAAATAAAAATTTTGCCTCTTGGAAGCTCATAAAAGTGTACTAGAAAAAAAGTCTCTAACATTGGATCCGCATGAACTGCAGCCATGGACTTTTGGAACGGGTACAACAGAGAACCCCTCACGGAAGAGTGGATAAATAGAAAGGAATAGCCACTTCACATATTCCAGTGTCATCTTGGAAAATGAAAAAGGCAACAGATTAGGAATCTTTGTCACTATCCATCCCTCCGTACATGTCTGCCAGCTTTTTGAACCGAGGGCCCCAGTCACTCAAATAGTCATAATCTTGGTCTCCATCTGTGGTCACTGACTCTAGTGAGCTGAGGGAGTCGGCCACTGAGCCGGTGCCTTCGTAGGCATAGGTGGCCAAGGAGTCGTAGGGAGGGGCTGTTGGGTCTGTGTCATTTTCCTTTAACCTTTGGTTAATGAAATCTCTGACATCGGTGTTGTCGCGAGCTGTTGGAGTCCGTCGCGGTAGAAAAAGAGCCTCAGGCACAATGTCCCTGCGCGATTTGCTGTCCTCCATGGCTTCGGGGTTCCTCAGGGTTCCGATATCAAAGGCCTGGGTGTCTTCCTCTCCGCCACCTTCGTCGTTGTAACTAACAATGTTATCTCTGATGTCCTCTTTGGAAATGATCAAAGGCTCTTTCTTTCGCTGCCGCCTCAGAGCTGCGAACAGCACCACTGTCACTGGAAACAGAAAGCAAAACAGAAGGGAAGGAAAGTTAATTTGCCACCCAATTAATGTCGGGAAGATACACTGCTCCAACCTGCAGCTTTAAAAGTTCACTTGAAATTGCAGGCTCAACTTTCCCCAGCACTAAGGATGAATTTGTCTCCATCTGTAATCAGATCAGGACCCCAGGATGGAGTATGGAGTATTTTAAAGAAGGCTATATTTTAACCAGGGGATAAAATATCGTCATATTTTGTCAGTACTTCTTTCTTTTTTCCCTTTGAAAATGCAAACTACTGTCAAGGTAGGAAAATAATAATAATAATAACAACAACAACAACAACAATAATAATAATAATAATAAATGGAGCCACAGAGAAAGCACTGCAAGAAAAGTGCAAATTATGCCAAGCACCTAAAAATGCTCTAAAACTGGTTATAAAGAAAAGGCTGGCACCTTTGGGATGTGTTGAAGACTTTGCATAACTCCACATCTAAAATAACTATTGCACTGTGCCTTCCTCCACCTCCAACCCAAGAAAAGTGTAAAATTAGTTTAAAATCCCAAACAGAGATGTGAATGTTTGCATACCTTCCCACATAAAAAAAATTAATACAGATGAAACCTGGAGAGACCCAGATTCCAAAAGTGAGTCTGGACCTCAAGCTCAGCCTGTTAAATAGGGCAGATACATTTTCCATATGATTTGTATTTGAGTTAAACAAACATACATATTTATGTGAGATTTCACGTCCAGAGACTTATGTCCCACAAGTTTGTTGGCCAGAATGTCTTTTTTACATATATATTTACTTCTGGCTCAAATTAGAGGCAAAGCAAGAATTATGTTTAAATGGCATCTGATCTTTCTTCACAGCTGGTTGGTAGAACAAAGCTAGATGCCTGTAGAGAGACGCATCTACCTACAAATGTACCTATGGGTGGAAAATAAAAACATAACAACAGCTTAAAGAGCAAATGGCTATCCACCACAGAAAATGTATTCCCAGGCCATGTTTTTTCCAGTGGCATTTACTACAAGAATCACTAGCGCCGTCTCTTTTCCATTTTGCCCACTACACAGTCCAGTTTTTGTAAGTGGTGAGAATTGAATTCTTGCAACAAGATTTAGGAGGCAAGTGCATCTTCCTCCTAATGAATAGATTTGCATGCTCACTTGTCTGTATATTATCCTTTCAGACATTAATTGTATTAATACTTGGCTCTCTAGAGAGAGATTTCTCAGTACCAATTGCTGTGCTAAGTGCATTTAACAATCAATTCCATTTAATCATCATAATAGTCCTTCATAGTCGGAACCATAGTTAAGACCCCAGTTTACCAAATAGGAAGTTGAGGCCTAGGGACGTCACATGCAGCAGGAATTCAAATCCAGGTCCACCAGACTAAAAAGGTTACACTCTTACCTGCCATGCTGGAAACATATTGGGATGGCTGGCTCTTTCCTACGGAAATGCAATTTGCCATTTCAAGTATGTGCCTGGGTAACTGTGCACACTCCTTGTTTTTGTCAGAGAGCATCCTGACTCCTCCATTGTCTCATTCACCCAGGGTATCCATTCATTCATTCATTCATTCATTCATTCTTTTTTTGAGACAGGGTTTCTCTGTGTAGCCTTGGCTGTCCTAGACTCACTTTGTAGACCAGGCTGGCCTCGAACTCACAGCAATCATTCAATAAATGATTATGCAGTGTCTGCTTTGTGCCAGCTACAGTTCTAGGTTCTAGCAGTAAAGCTTGTGGATGAAAAGCCCTGCCTGGGAGCATGGGCAGATGTGTGGGGACGGTTGGATGGAGACAGAAAAAAACAAAAACAAACAAACAAACAAAAAACAAAAATCAACAACAACACGTAGAACAAGGCAGGAAATTATTAGAGGCTGTTAAGTGCGAGGCAAACACGAAAAAGTAGAGGCAGGCAAGGAGGGTGGGAAGGGCTTCTCTGTTTGCTCCAGGGGCTGGGCATCATTTCAGGAAAGACAGGGAGAGCTATCCAAGGTGCTCTCTGGCAAAGGGGAAAACAGCTACCTGAAGACCCCTAGGTAGTACTGTGCCTGTAGTGTTTGAGGGACAGCCAAGAGTCTCAGTTGCTGGGCCAGGAGGAACCAAGGAGAGGAGCAGGAAAGAGCTGTGTCCCAAGAGACCTTGTTGGCATTGATGAGCTCTGAGCTCCACGTTGGTGGGGCTTGGAGACCTTCAGGACTTACCCTGACCTTCCTTTTATGTTACTTTCCAGTGTGAAGTAGCATGGATTTGCAAAACGGGATGTATGTAAGTAAGGATAACATTAGGGATTGGAGGATGGACCCCAGCCATCTGTCCTTAGACAATCCAACTGTAACGTACACAAATTCTTTCTGTCGTTAAAGGCAAGACAGCAAGCACTTAGTAGTACTCCCTCATTCTCCAGCTTAAAGGACTCAGATTTTGTCATTTCAGTCCTATGTTTATCTGAAATTATAGACTAAGTGAGAAGCGAGAGAGGGCATAATCAAAAACAATAGGTGCTCAGCATTCATTCACAGTTTAATTCTCCTAGCTACATCTTTTAGTAGCCTGATGTACGATGATGTCTTAATGGGTGATCTTCATGAAACCTGACTTCTGTAAACAGGGACTGGGCTGGGACAGAGGCATTTAGGATTCATCTGTGAAGTGCCTTTACTGGGGCCTGGTCTCCTCTTTCCCAGTGCTCTACAGGCCAGAGGACAGAAGCAAGATTTTATGGATGGGAGGAGGGAGAGGATGGCATGGTCAGATTCATGCCCCAATACCATTATAGAACTAACAGATCTAAATGAGCTTTAATAATAGACTTCTCAAAGCCCATTCTCTGCTCTGTCAAATGGATACAACACAATGCAATAATATAATGTCCGGAGTGGTCAAGAGGAATGAATTAAGTGTGACAAATTTGCGAAGCTCTAAATTGCTATATAGATTACATGTACTTATTGTTGAGATGCTTCAAATATTTTATTTAATATTCATACATGCATGTAACATGTTAGGTCAAATCCATTCCAAGTCCCCTACCCTCCAGCTCCTTCCCTATATACTCTCTAACTTTTGTTTGAGTGTTTTTTATTGTTTTCTTTGAGCAAACCACTAGATGCCTGTGAGTCACCTATGGACTTCTGTGTGGTGGGCAAGTGCCCTATTCCCAAACTACACCACTAGGCCAGGCCCATTTTTGTACCAGATTTCCTCCTGTATTAGTGTGGCTTCCTTTCTCTGGCAGCCTCTTAGGTCTGCCTTGAATCTCTCCAATGCTCCTAGTTTAAGTCTGATGTCTCTTTAAGCCTGGACATTGCTCTGCCTTCTAGAAGCTTGCAGGGAAACTAGGGAATGGTACAGAACTACACCAACCTAGAATGAAAAACCTGGGCGTAGAACTGAGTTCTACCATCTGTCACATGTGTGACTTGGCCACATGACTTCCTTCATATCCTGCCGCCTCAGCTTTAATATTGAAGTTGCATATAAGTGCACCCCAGGGAGGCTTGAGGAACAGGAAAAACATTTGTAAAGCACCTTGAGCAGCATCTAGTCTATGGTGCGAACCTAGTTAAGCTAAATCTTATTTTCTTCTTTCAAAAAATTATGTACAGAATTCCCAAAACACTAGACAAGGTGTGGGAGGCACTGAAGCCAATTAAGAATAATGAAGAGACAGTGAATTTATTGCAGGAAAAAAAAAGTGAAAAGGGAAGATAAAATGAGTTAGTTAGAAGGAAGAAAGTAGAGAAGAGAAAATGGATTGGTGCCTGAAGGTCTGTAAGTTAGCATGTCACAGAGACACTCGCACATCCATAGTTATTGCTGCTTTATACACAATTTCCAGGAAATGGAGCCAGCCTAGATGTCTAAATAGATGAGTAAAGAAAATGTGATACATATACACAATGGGATTTTATTCAGCCACAAACAAGAATGAAATCATGACATTTGCGGGGAAATTGATGGAGCTATAAATCATTATGTTACTTGAAATAAGTCAAAGAATTAATCCTGTATTTTCTTCTACATAAAGAACCTAGACTAACATTATATGTGCATACATATATGTGCACGTATTTATATGTGTGGGGTTACCTAGGTGTAGGTGTGTAGGTTACAAAGTAGAAAAGGTCTGATGAGAGGGGAGGAGGAGGGTATTGAACTGAATGTATGAAAGAAAGCAGAAGGTGGCCAGTTGGGAGAAGGAGAGGGCAGCAGGGAAGGGTGAGATTCAGAATGACGTGTGAGGACACATGTGTATGAAGAAGTCCTGATGACACACACTGCTTCAGATGTTACCCTTAAGAAACAATTAAAAATGCAAAAAAGGACAGACTACTACAGAGAGGAAGAAGGGCAAGCAGACGGCAGCTGCCCCTCCTTCCATCAGCACAGCCCCGCCCCCTACCCCGCCGCGCCCTCTCCCCCCCCGCCCCCCCGCCCCAGGTCATCTGGACTCTTTCTTCAGCTTTTACAGATGCACAGCATTAGGGACATTGATATGCCGATCATAAAATCTGTTCAAATCTTGCTTGAGAGGTGGATCATGGTTCTGTAGCCGAGTTTCCGGTCTTCTGGTGTGATTGACAGTATCAGTCAGCAATGAGAAGTGTCTTTCTTGTAGAAATGCAGGTCCCTCTGTACTTCTCCGTTGCTCTCCAGGCTTCGTTATTAGGTGGGGTTTCCTCCCGTGCAATCTGGCCTAATGGTTTCTTGTTTGCTTTTAGAGAGGCTCTCAAGGATCTTAGGCTGGCACGAACTCACCCTGTAGCTAAGGATGACTTTGAATCTCTGATCTTTATTTTTTCACCTTTCCAGTTCTGTGATTGCGGGTGTGTGTTGAACTTTGATTTTTTAAAAAAACTGTATAGGTGAGACTGTAAAGCCAAATCTTGTTTTTATTTCTCAAAATATTATTGTGTTTATTTTATTTCCATGGGCGTTTTGTCTCCATGCATGTCTGTGTACCACGGGTATGCCTGGTTCCGTTGAGGATGTTGGACGGTTTTGAGATCTGGCGTGTAGGTGCTGCTGGGACTCCAACCTGGGTCCTCTGGAAGAGCAGCCAGTGCTCTTAACTACGGAGTCATCTCTTCAGCCCCTTTTTCTCAGTTTTGGAAGGGTTACATTAGCTGATATTTGATTTTTTTTTTTTTTTAACGTGAGTAATAGTCAAAGGCTTGTTAAGCTTTTTGATTTCAGGGTTTTTGACTTAATCAGTTGATTGGAAGAAAAAGCACCATTCATATCTTTGCTAGACTTTGTGTTGGCTTCTATTTCTTTGAGAACATTCCTAGGAGAAACATCTTTATGGGGGAAAGATGTACTTGGCTTGTGGATCCAGAGGGGCCAGGCCATGGTCACCTGGATCTGCTACTGAGAGTGTGATGAGGCAAAGCATCATGGTGGCGGGGCATGTGATGGAAGAGGCAGCTCATCTCATGGTGGCCAAGGGACAGAATGAGAGACAGGGTCCAGGGATCAGGTATATCCTTCAAAGGTGTGCCAGGTAACATAAGTCCTTCGACCGAGCCCCACATCCTAACAGCCCACTCAACAGTGAACTCATCAGTGTATTGATCATTTGATGAAGTTAGCAATCCCTGATCCAGTTTCCTCCCATTTGCACCACCAGCTGGGCACGATAGCTCTAACACATGAGCTGTTGGAAGAAGACTTCATATCCAAGCCATAACCGATCTTGGTTTTCCTTTTTATTACATTTGTCTCTTTGGGATCCAGATTGATGGGAGTTATTTACTAACAGTCTGAAAAATTATAGACATGACATATGTGTCAACCAGAAAGAGATGCTAAGTGGGTAGTTATTCCATTGTGTAGCTCAAAATGAGTTTGTTTTATTAAGGAAAATGCCATAGTTTTATTTCTTCCTCTGTGAGATAGAAGAAAAGTCACCATCATCTTGTTCCAGTTTTCAGTTGATCTTAAGTATCACCTTTATAGAAGGGGCTTTTGTCAGATGTCTAATGCTGCATGACTTGTATTCTTCAAAATCTACCAATGCTTGCCAAATTAAATATGGGCAACAATGGAGCAACCATGGTATATATATTGCCTTCTAATTCCCCTCCCAAGATGCATTTCAATATGATAGACAACATATTCTTTTGGTGAAATGGTCCCCTGGGCAAGCCAAGGCATGGGCACATATCATATCTGTTCATTCTTCAAAGCCATTTTTTTTTAAAAAAAAGCAAAAAACGAGTTCATGTTTGAACAACACAGATTCTCAGCGTATGACTCTACTCACCTAGAGGAGGCTGTATGCCTTACTGGGGGAGGCGGAAAAATCTAGAGTGTCACAGTAACAGTGTGTGCCCCTCACCAAGGGGAGATAGGATGCAGGGAGAAGCAGTTTACCTAGTAGGATCACGATGCACAGGAGGATAGCCACCAGAGCCCCTGTGCTCAGCCCCGTGGGGTGGATGAGGGCCTCGGCGTGGCAGGACTGCATGTTCCCATGGTGGTCACATGCACAGACCCGGACAGTCACTGTCCCAGTGCTGCTTTGGACTGGGTAGTCGTTGTCTGAAATGACCACAGGCAGGAGATAGATGCTCATCTCATGTCTGTTATAGCCATTTTTCCGAGTTAGGATCCCTGCGGTGTTGTCTGCAAGCAGAAAGCATAATGGTGAGTGTGTGTGTGGATAACACATCACGAACTGAATAGGTTTTGATGGATAGATATGGATGGAGACTGAGATCCAATCCTATAGGGATGTGAATAAAGGGAAGGTAAGACGCCCACTTACCTTTGTTGTCTTGTATAGTAAAATTTGAGCCACTGGCTGCTTCTGGGGCCAAAGAGAAGGAGAATTGGTGTCCACTGTAAGGGTCATCCTTGTCAACAGCACGCAGGGTCTGAATCAGCTAAAATAGGAATCATAAGGTTGTCATAAAGGTTTCACAACCCAAAAGTGTTTCTTACAGGTTTTCAGGACATTGCTTAATTTTATAGTTTGTAACTTAATGAAAAATGATTGTTCTTAAAAACAATCAATGCATTCCATTCAATGGGCTGGTGTATTAGAAAACCATGGAGTCACGGCTGCTTCTTTGCTGTGGGATCCACTCTGCAAACTGTGTGGTATTCACCCTGCACTTGCTCCGCTATACACCGGGAGCCCCCTCCTATGTTGTGACGAGCTGAATGGTCTCCAGACATTGCCAGCTATCCCCATGGGCTAAATCACCTGGGCTGAGAAGCACTGCTAAAATGTCTCAAAGATCATCAGCAACATTGCAACTTAACAAAATGCAAGTGTGCCGGACAGCCTAATTACCTTCTTATGCTCACAGGTTAGCGACTTGGGAAAAAAATTACAAAGAAAACTAATGTAAAAAAATATAGTAACTTCAGCTTTCTGCTTCCCCCTGTACTTTCATAGCGCACTTCTGTTTTGATAAAGTGTAGCATAATTTCTCTGTCACAGGCTGCAAAGACCTATTTCAGGTGGCTGACAAATAGGTAAAGCAATAAAACATTCATGAATTTGTATTACTTTACAGATGGGCAATGTAAATAAGTAAAGCTATGAATTATAGGCAATTGGATAATATGTTCTAGTTATTATTTTCAAGTACATATGCAAATTAAGCTATCTGTTCACCAATAAAGATTTTATTCCAGCAACACTGTGACTAATCTATTTTAATGAAAACTTAAGACTGATTTGGAATTTGCATCAGTCTTGGAGACTGATGAACCTCCAGTTCTTAAAAACTATTTGTTCTCTTAGGCAAGTTAAACTTTCATTCGGGTTGTTATTTACGGTATTAATATCCTTGGCATCCACTTCATAGATAATTCGAGATGAGCCCTCTGCTGTGTGTATCACCTCGATGATTAGATCTGAATCTGTCTGACTTCCAATCTGAAGGTGCCTGAAGAGATACCACTCACCTGATTTGCCTTTGCTTTTTCACAGACAAAGGTTTCATAGAACTCGGCAAACTCTGGGGCGTTGTCATTGACGTCAAGAACCTTGATATATAGCGGCACCCGGCTGCTTTGCTTTGGGTTATCTGACACACAGCAAAAAGAAAGAAGCAGGCGTTTAGGTGTTGGGTCACCATTTCCCTTTAGGCAACAGCCAGCTACCCCCTCGTTCTCAGTCTTCCACTATAATCCCCTGGACAGACTTCGGGTACACCGAGGGGCAGGACCTGGTAGCTCACGTTTCCTCTCTCTCATCCACTTAATCCACATCTATTTGAATTTTCACTCAATAAAACTTTACTGGACATCCAATACCTAAATATGGGTTGGTAATGATTTTGGGTGCTGGGACAGGGAAGGAGCTAAATAAATATAGCGAATTTTAGGTATTCATTGTAACATGGCGATAAACACACTAAACGTATGAGCATACACTATACCAGATGGCAAAATTAATCCAAGAAGAGGGATTGAGAGAGACGGAGCTGTTGTATTGAGTGGGGTTGGCTTCTCAGAGGTACCAGTTCAGATGTGACCGGTGAGGAGTAAGCAGTGTGGAAACCTCTAGGCTCCTGGGGGAATGACACAGCACATAGAAAGGCTCTGGAGTAAGAGAGGGCTGGTGTTCTACAAGTGCCCAGATTTTGAGTTGTTGAAAGCAGGTGACAAGTTCTGACACTAGTATTCCTAAGGTCTCTAGTGTCTAGTCTCTCACATGACCCTCTCAAAGTGAAAGTGGCTGCACATACATTGTGTTATGTCTTCTCAATCACCCATATTTTCAAATGTATTAGAGAAATATTAAATTTTAAAACCAGAAAAATTGTTGACATAAGCCTAAAATACACATAAAAATGACTACTTTAGTAAAATAAAAAAAACTAAATTTCATGTTTTGAAAAATGGTCTTTTTCAGTGGAAAATTATTTTGTAATTTTAAAGCTTTAAGAGTTTGCGGCTGTTAGTGTCCATGCCAGTCCCTTGGCACAAACTCTGAAATCCAAATTCCGATCTAGCAGACATCTAATGAGGTGCCCTTCTCTCACTCTCAGTGCCAGCGCCTCCTTTTGCCCACGCCAGCTGTTTATTATTCCACCCACTCTCCATCAGACACTTTACATCTCATGAGTTATGTTGACAAAATGGAGCTATAATACACCATTTGATATGAAATATTTCACAGCAGATATCCAGCTGAGATAAAAGTGTTTAGAACTTCAGAAATTAGAAACAAAGAAACTAGGAGAGCTATACTTCAAAAGCCCATTTTAATCACTAAAATATTATTTTAAAGATTATCCCTTTTTATGTGCCCTCGTCTAACACTGCCTCACAGTTCACATCAGCTTCCATTGAGTAAAATGATTTCATTTGAAAATGTTTTTTTGGCACTATTTTTCTTTGTGTTGGATTTCACATGGAGTGCCACAAAATTCATTCTAAAAATTTTATTGATTATTTGGTGCCTTATGTTGTACAATTTTCTAGACTATAGGAATGTGACAAGTTGTAGCTCATAATTTGGTAAAGATTTGAAATAGAAATTCTATAGAAAGTTAGTAAGAATATCTAAAGGGTGTTGGCTAATGCCTACATTTTGAAGATATATGGCTTTACCTATCAATTTGCTTCATTTATTTATCTATCACCTATTCTTCCTCTCTCTCTCTCTCTCTCTCTCTCTCTCTCTCTCTCTCTCTCTCTC